>JAKSZT010053825.1:9838050-9969732 GCA_026826555.1 Tolypeutes matacus
ATGTAGGCCATTTTAAATCAGCACACACCACTCAGAACTGAGTGGGAGAGAGTGTGGTCTACAGTGTGAACTGTGGTCTATGGTTGGTGGCAAGGCTCCAGGATGTGTAAGTTCATTGAGGTTGGTGGGCCACTCTGTGGGAGATGTTTGTGTGGGATGTGGTGGTAGGTGTGGGAGGTGGGCAACATGGGAATCCCAGTGGGTTCCGTGTAATATTTTAGGTAATCTAAGCACCTCTTAAAATATATGTATACATATATATATAAATAACATTTTTGTAAGCAAATACACATATATGCATATATATTTATATATCATTTTACAAATGTTTGTATGTATTGTGAGAATTTTGCTTTTTACCCATAATAAAAAAAATAAAAATAAAAATAAAATAAAATAAAATAAAATAAAATAAAAAAAAAGTAAATAAAGAAGCCATTAAGAAAAAAATATTTTTAAAACTTTATATAATGTTTACAATGAAGGGAATTGTAAGGTTCAAAACCCTGGAAAATTCTTGAATTACTACCTAGGGATTGTTTAACCTATATTTACTTGACCAAGAGTGAATTTACCTCCACTTGAGGTAATCAAAAACAGTTTTTCTCAATACTGAAAAGTTCTTCCTAAAGTTGAACTTGAATCTCTTTTAAAGTAGCTACAGTCATTGGTCCTATAGAACAACTTGAAGCCCTCTCACACATGGTAGTACCTCAGAATATTAAAGAGAGCTATATATTTTTTGGTTCTCAATTTGATTTTCTTTATGTTAAATATTCTGTTATTTTTCTTATCTCATCTGTCATCCATTTGTCCTTCACCATCCTGAATGGTTCTTCTCTAAATCTATTCTAATGCCACTGTTTTTTTCCTTAAAGTGACTAAAGTGTTCCAAGTATTACATAAACAACAGAGTAGAAAAGCTGTGGTTGCCAAGGGTTAAGGACAGGGGCAGTGGAAGAAGTAGGTGCAGTTAGAAAAGAGCAACACTAGGGAACTTTGTAGTGATGGATTTGTTTTGTGTCTTGACTGTATCGATGTCAGCACCTTGGTAGGGATATTGTACTGCAGGATTGCAAGATGGTACCATTGGGAGAAACTGAGGAAAGAATACATGGGATCTTTCTGTGTTATTTCTTAAAACTGCATGGGAATCTATGACTATTTCAAAATAAAAAGTTTAACTAAATATAGAGAAAGAGAGAGAGGCAGAGACTTCCTCAAATTCTAAACTCTCACAAAAGACAGAGTACTCATAAAGACAAAACAAACCAAAACAAAAACACTCATATTCCAACAAACTCTGGGTCACAAACAGATGAAGAAATCCCTATAAGTAAATCAGCTGAAGTGGTTTATGCCTTGTCTCCAAAACACATGGCAAAGAATATTTGGACAAATATGCATATTTATTTATTGAATTGTCCCCATATTTTGACTCTTCAAAATCATACCCAAATACACTGATCTTGGAGTCATCCTTGACTGCTCTTTCTTTTACACTTCATGCCCAATCTATCAACAAATCCTTTTGATTCTGCCTTCACAATATATCCAGAATTCAACCACTTTTCATCAATACCACTGCGACCACCATGTCTCACCTAGATTATTCTAATAGTTTTGTAAATTGTTTTCCTGTTTCTATAGCCTCCTTGCTTCCCTACAGTCTATTTTCAGCACAGCAACCAGAGTGATACTTTTAAAACATAAGTCAGAACATGACTTATAATCACAATCCTCTAATAGCTTCCAAACACAATCATGGTAGAAGTCTTTAACCTTATCTTTTACTCTCTCCTCCGTTCATTTTGCAGCTCCAGCCTCACTGTTCTCTTTGCTATAATTCAAACATGCCACTCAAGACCCTGACCTCGGGAACTTTGTACTGTCTGTTTCCTCTTCCTCAGATGCTCTTCCCTAAGATATCCGTGGGACTAACTCCTACACCACGTCTAGGTGTTTGTTCAAATTTCACCTTCCACACATGCTCCCTGTTTTGTTTTTTTTCTGTAGAACTTGACACCATCAACATATTACTTTTTTTTATTAATCTCCTCTATTAAATGTCTATTTTGTTCACCACTACCAAGAACATTGCCTAGCACCTAAAAGGTACTCAATAACTACTCATTGAAAGGATTTAATGAAAAAAAAAATTGAAATGAATGGATAAGGCAGTTCTCTAAATAGGAAATATTGTTTACAAAATCTGATAAATTTATCTTCCTTCAAGTCTCATCCACAGTCCCCCTCTATCCATCCTCTTTCTTTCCACAATGGACAACTCCTTCACTGAATTCATGAATTCCTCTACACCACACACTACATTTTTTTGGTCAATTGCTCCATATCTGGCTGGTATTCTTAACAAAATTAAAAGCTCAAGAGTAAGAACCATGTTCTAGCCCCTCCCCTCCCCCTTTTCTAATTCCTCCACTGTTATTGGCAGAGAACTATACACACCATAGATAACCGGGAGATAAATACTTCTTGACATTTCCATCTGGCTATTGTGATCCCTTCTTTATTGTTCTTATTCCGATATTTATTTCATAATATATTTTAGTCTTATGATGATTACATCCCTTTTTCAAATGTAAATGAGCGTCAAGAGCACTCTGGCTTCTCAAGGTTTTCTGCTGATGTAATTGAACATAACCTTTCACCACCCACCCCACCAACATTCCCCAGCAGTACAATCTGTCTCTGTGTTCTCACCGTCAGTGGGCTTGGAACGAAGAAGTTGCCATCATAAATATGTAAGTCCCAAATGAAAGAGATTGCTGGGAAAGTTCATCATCAAAGAAGGGGGTAATATTTTGGACCTCACAGAAACGAGGAGAGATTTCGATTAAATTCTCCTGGCTCTGGGACTCTTACTTCATCATGCATAATGACTGAAGCAACCTCTTCCACTAGACTTAGAAATGCAGATTCAGAGAATTCATTTTAGAGCAAATCAGAAATTTATCTTTTTATCTGGCTCCTTCTATCCTTAAATGTCACTCTGAGTTTGAAGCTCTTGAATATTGTTTTATGTACATTCCTTGGAGATAACTTTGTATATGGCAAAATTGGTTTGTATAGCACTGAGTTTGAAGAAAAGGTCTAGGGCAGTAAGAAATACTACAGGGAATGAAAATTCATAAAGAAGACTCTACTTATAGAAATAAGAAGGCAGGGAGGAAAAAACAAACCATAGCATTGTCTAAGATAATAAAATACAGCAAGTGCTGGGAAGAAGGGAAACCCTAATGATCATTTATTTCACCATCTTCATTACATGCAAGCAAGAACTCCTGCCCAAAATGGTAAAATAAATTGTTCAAGAACACACAGGGATTAAGGACAGAAATATGATGTAGCAGTTTGGCAGTTGGATGTAATTATGAACTCCAAAAATAGATATTGGATCATGCTTGTAAACTGGTCTGCTAATCTGGGCATGATTAAGTTATGACTAGGGCGTTGAGCCCCACCCCTTGGTGGGTGGGGGAATCAAAGATAAAAGACACGGCAAAGGACAGTATTGGAGCAGTTCTGATGTTGGAGTTCTGGCGAGGAAGGAGAGAAGGCCCCGGGATAGAGATGAGCCATTCGCTTGAGAGGTCACAGCTGGCCTTGTGGAGAGAAGCAAAGCCTAGAGAGTCTCATAGTCTACAGCTGACCTTGTGGAGGAAACAGATGCGCTAAGCCCAGAGAGAAACGCAGCCCCGGGAAGAGAGGAACCCAAGAAGCCTGAACCCTGGCAAACTTTGGCAGCTGTCTTGCCTCAACACGTGGCAATGGACTTTGGTGAGGGAAGAAACTTATGCTTTATGGCCTGGTAACTGTGGACTTCTACACCAAATAAATACCCCTTATAAAGACCAACCAATTTCTGGTATTTTGCATCAGTACTCCTTTGGCTGACTAATACATATGATTAGAACATAGCTCCCCTATCTCCTTCCCAATTTTTTTTCCATCTATTTCAACTTCAGAACTACTGATATTTGGGGCCAGAAAATTCTTTGTTGTGGAGGCTATCCTGTGCATTATAAGATGTTGAGCAGTATCCCTGGCCTTTACCCACTCATGTCCCCCTCCTCAGTTGGTTTATTTTTCTGAATACTTAAACAAATACCATGCAATGGGCTGGCTTAAACAATGGGAATTTATTGGCTCACAGTTTTGAAGCCAATATCACAATTCTGAAGTACAAAAATCAAAGCATCTTCAAGGAGATACTTTCTCCCAAAGACTATGGCATTCTAAGGCTGGCTGTCCTTAGCTTTTCTGTCACATGGCAATGCACAAAGCAGCCTCTCCTGGCTTCTCTGGGTTTCATTAATTTCCAGCTTCTTCCTTGTGGTTTTCTTTCTGCATATCTGAATTTCATTCTGCTTATAAAGGACTCCAGTAATAGGATTAAGACCCACCCTGATTCAGTTGGACTACACATTAATTAAATTAATCTCATCAAAAGGGCCTATTTACAATGAGTTCACACCCACAGAGTGGATTAAGGACATATTTTCCTTAGTTCTAAGACACTACACCAGTTATGATAAGCAAAATTGTCTTCAGACATTGTCAAATATCCCCGGGGGTGGGGGCAAAATCACCCCCAATGAGAACCACTTTTCTATTTGATCAGCGAGTGAAAATAATGGAGAGAAATTTCTGTTTGTAGTGCAATGATCTGTACAAGATTCTACTTACGGTATGTACTTGTACTAGTCAGAACTCTGGTTGAAGTGAAAGAAATCCACCACAAACTAATTTAGACAACGGAGTAACTTATTGGCTCACATGACCAAATTGCCAAAGGCTAGTGCTAGACTGGCACGTAGGTCTCTCCATTGCTCCATTTGTTATTCCATTTCTCTTTTGTTGGCTTTATTATATCAGGGCCTTCCTGTGGGAGTGAGCACAGCCTCGCAGATCTGGTGTCACTTCCTTACAACTCAATATCCATGAGCCAAGAAAGGGCTACCTTGCCACTTCCAATCAAGAAAACTCTAAGAAGGACTATGATTAGCCCAGAGTAGGTAATTTGCCCAGCCCTATTGTTATCAGAATGAGAGGAGTTGTGGGGAGGGGAGAAGGGATACTTATCATTGTATTATAATAGAAATGATAATAATAATTTCCTCTGCAGTACAGGCACAAATCATTGGGAATAATTATTCTAATTTCCTTTTACCATGCCCTTTCAATCCATTATACATTACTACTTAGGTGAGAAGCTCATTCAGGCCAGATGAGATATTCATGCCTCAAATCCCCAATCTCTTAACATGGTTATTTCTGCTATAATCAAGCCTATTCCTAACATAGGCAGGGCACAGAGTAAGACTACAAATGGAGGCCCACAGATCATAGGTATAAATATTTAAACCTCACAAAGCACACTAAGAAACTGTTAAATAAATATGCTCTCTCTTCCTACATCGAACAAATATGTCAACATAAAGGCCTGGAAGATCAGACCTGAATTTAGAATTCTCAAACATCTATGAAAACTGGGGTAGAAAGAGGTAGCAAAGGGAGAGTCATCCTCTGGCCTCTAACCAACAATGAGCTTTCCATTCTTTCATACTTGCAGCTCCCTCTCATGCTGAGAAGGGCCTTCATTCCCAAACCCCATCAGCACCTCCTAAAAATAACTGCCCCTTAAACACCCCTTGGGGTTAGGGGTATCCATATGGGAGGCATGGTCTGTGCTTGGTAGAAGAGACTCAGAAAACAGCCCACACAGACTTTGTAAGTAGGACCAGAACCACTTAGAAAGGGAATCCCAGTCTAAGTAGCAGAGTATGTCCTAGAAAAAGGGTACAAAAAGGCACATTTCCTTAGTTCCATGGAATCACCCTAAATGGCCCGCTAAAGAAGAAGGACCGAGAGGGGACATGGCTCCACCAGTTGAGTACCTGCTTCCTACATGGGAGGTCCTGGTTTGGTTCCCGGTGCCTCCTAAAACAAAACAAACAAATCAACAAACAAGAAGCAAAACAAATGAGAAAACCAACTCAGGGAAGCTGATGTGGCTCAGTGGTTGAGCACTAGTTTCCTACACACAAGGTCCTGGATTCAATCCCCAGCCCCCAGTAAATTAAAAAAAAAGCACTTTGCAACTCAGATGTCTATTAAGAGATGTAGGGGTAAACAAAATATGGTATATACAGACAATGGAATATTATTCTGCCATAAAAAGGAATGAAATATTGATACATGCTACAACATGGATGAATCTTGAAATCCTTATGTTGAGGGAAATAAGACACAAAAGGGTAAATATTGCATAATTCCACTTGCATGAAATATCTAGAATAAGAAAACTCATAGAGAAAGACACTAGATTACATGTTACCAGGAACTTGAAGGAGGGAGAATGGAGAGTTATTGCTCAATGCATACAGAGATTCTGTTTGGGGTGATAAAAAACTTTTGGTAATGGAGGGTAGTGATGGAAATACAACATTGTTAATGTAATAATGCCACTGACTTGTATACTTAAAAATGGCTAACATAGCAAATTTTATACTATCTGTATGTTACCACAATGATTCTATATCATCCTTTTGGGGGAAATATGGTTGAGGCACTCAAAATCTATTCTACTTCAGAACCAAATCAATAACAAAAGCAATTGGAACCTTGGGGAAGAACTTAACAGACCATAAAGGTAGTTAAGTGTGTGTCTTAGTTTGATAGGACTGCTATGACAAATACTACAGAATAGGTTGGTGCAAACAACCGGAATTTATTGGCTCATGGTTTTGGAGGCTAGAAGTGCAATATGAAGGTGCCTGCACTCTTCAAAATAAGTTGTGTTCTGGGGATAATTTTCTGGCAATCCTTCAAAACATGACAATCTCTTTCTCTCTGTTTTCCTCTAATTGTGGACTCTACATCTGGATCCAATTTCCTTTGCAGATAAAGACCTCAGACATGCTGAATTAAGCCCACCCTCATCTGGTTTAGGCAAATTTCCACAGATCTGTCTCTCCCCTCTGATGCGAAGTGGGAGGGTGTGGAGCTGCCATCGCCCGACTCTAACTGCGACCATCCGGGGAGACCAGCCACGAGGGGACCTCTCGCCCTGCTCTTCTGGACCCTTTGTGCTGTGTAAGTGATAAAGTGGTCATTTGTTGATGGTGTCTATGGTGCCTGAGCCTGTGTTCCCACAATATACCATATGGCAACTCATTCCACAGACTCTACATCTAACTTATCTTTGTTAATAAAGCAATGATGTCACTGATATGATTGAAAGAATGAATTATAGTCTATCATCCAATTGAAAACTGTAGATTCCAGAAAAAAAAAAAATACATGCAATACTAATTCCTCCTCCTTCTCAAGGCTCTCTCAAATGCCACCTATTCCTTTATGCTTTATGCTACTGTTCCAAGTTTAAAATGATCTTATCTGCCCCTACAAGCTTTTTATATCCTCTCCTTCCATGGTCTTAAATTTATATAGGTAGTTGTATTATTTCTTGTATTATCTCTTTTTAAAAAAAAAAGAAATATATATATATATATATATTTTTTTAAAGATACTTAGATTGCACAAATGTTACACAAAAAATATAGGGATTCCTGTATGCTCTGCTCCCCACACCTCCCACACCCTCCCACATAAGCAACATCCTTCATTAGTGTTGGCACATTCATTGCAATTGATAAATGCATCCTGGGGCATTGCCATTGAGCATGGACCATAATTCACATTGTAGTTTACACCCTATCCCATGTATTATCTCTTGTACCTCCCTCAATAACCTCCTAGAAGTTAGTGGTGATACCCCTATTTTATAAATGAAAAAGCTGATGCTCAGAAAGGTTAAGCAATTGGCCCAAGGCAGTATACTTGGGGGGAGGTGATAGACCAAACTGGTAAAATCTCTGAATCTCAATTCCCTCAACTATAAAATTGTGATAAATAATTTCCTTGCAGTGTACACAGAACCATTGTGAGGTTGGAGTGAGCTTCAGAAAGCCCAAGAAAATATTAATATCTTACATTTGCAAAGAACATGAGAGTTTTTGAAGTGCTTTTGCATGCATCAAACATGTTAAAAGCCCTAGGGTTCTGTGCAAATGTAATGTATTATTAATCTCCTGTTTTATACCCTCATGTGTTTAAATAGCATCAACAACTAATATTAAAGTATGTTAAGCTCAGTGCTAAGATCTTTACACTGATTTTCTTATGTTATAGTAAAAGAAAGATGTTGGTACTCTTAATAATGCACTTTATAGATAGGAAAAAATATGGAAATTAGAAGGGGAGCATCCAGAAGCTGGAAGTCAACTGAACCTGGAAGAGAAAGGAGAAGACAATGCTTTGTATGTCACCTTGTGATGGAAAAGCCATAGAACCCCAAAGATTGCCAGCCAGCCTGAAGTTACTAACCCCAAAGGAAGCAAGCCTTCTGGCCTCCAATAAATTCCCATTGTTAAGAGTCTTCCATTTAAAGAAGATTCCATGCAAAGCCAGTGCACATTCAGGCTCCTTTTTTGCAAGAGATAATACAGCAAATTTCTTATCCTGGTACCGAGATTTAGGGGTGGACGAAACATGTCTATTTGAATCAGAAGGTTTGGTCGTCCACAAGCAACCCAGAGAGGTGTGCCTCTGTTTGCTGGAGCTTGGCCGGATTGCAGCCAAGTATGGTGTGTAACCTCCTGGTTTGATAAAATTAGGAAAGGAGATTGAACAAGAAGAAACACTCTCTGCCCCTTCTCCTTCACCTTCTCCTTCATCAAAGTCTTCTGGAAAAAAGAGTATAGGGAACTTACAGGATGATACAGTGAAGCGAATTTCTGAAGATCCTCCTTGCAAATGCCCAAACAAGTTCTGTGTTGAGAGGCTTTCCCAAGGAAGATACCGAGTTGGAGAAAAGATCCTCTTCATTTGGATGCTGCACAACAAACATGTCATGGTCCATGTGGGAGGAGGATGGGAAACTTCTGCTGGGTATTTGTTGAAACATGACCCCTGCAGAATGCTGCAGGTCTCTCATGTGGATGGCAAAACATCTCCCATCAAAGCAAATCTCCAACACTTAAGGAAATGGATCCAGATAATTACCTGGTAGTCTCTGCCAATTATAGGGCTAAGAAGGAGATTAAGTGAAACTAGTTGGTCACTACAAGGGGACTCTCAGAATGGCCTGTATCCACTTTTCCGGTGTAGTCAGTTTGGTTCATATGCTTAGAAAACTACTTTGGAAAAGGTGTTACAAAGAGAAAAGTGTCATATAGAAAGATGTTCAAAGAGTAGCACTATTTTTTATGCTTCTGTAGAAAATGACTTATTAAAATAAATACTAGATTTACATTAGACAAATTGTAGACAAATTATTACTTCTCAATATGTGAACATAATATTTAGAACACAAAAGCAATATTAGAAACACAATTCTAGCTAAAAACTGTTATTAGCCAAAAATATTTAAAATTAAGTCAACAGAAAGTGCCAGCTTTACGTCTACCGAGTAAAAGCACCCCAGACACTTTTATAATTGCAGGATTCTTAAACTATTTTTAAAAGTGACAATTAGTGTGATAATGTGCTACTAAAAATACCCAACAGCACTATAAGTATAGAGGAGTCACATCATTTAAGCTTTACTAGAAAGGCCACTTCAGAAAAGGTTCACTTGGAAGATTGCTTTAAAGTTTATCTCTTATCTATAACCAAATATCTGGGGCACTTTGGGAAGTTTTTAGTACATCCCCTTAGAGAATTGTTTGTGAATTGTTTCACGCTTTCCTAAGCACATGGCTGTGTTTAGAACGATTTAGTGTGATTCACACATATAAGCTAACATACATTTATATTTTGACAGAGTAAATTGTATAGTCAACTATTCGACTTCATGTTATTTTAAAGCATTTTCTTATTGAAATGTATCTTTAGTTAATCCTACACTATCTAGTAAAGTAAATTTACTGTAGCCAATGATGTTACAGACTTAAATATAGCCTTGTATACCTGGGACAGGGCTATTTTCTGCCAATAAATGGCAAAATATTGTCCTCACTGATTTAAGAATTAAAAAGATAACTTTAAAATTAAAAAAAAAAGAAAATATATGGAAATTAAATAATTTGTACAATTCATTTATACTTTATCAGAACAGGAGTAAAACATATCACAACTTTAAAAATATTTATTTCATAACATAATTCATTCAAGATATGTTATGATTACAACATTGTGTAGAATTCAATGTACATGTGTCACTGATTATAACCTACAAAAAATGGAAGGTTAAGAGAGATGCTTCAACTTTGAATATATTGTGTCCTTGAGCACATAAAAAAAATTATTTGGATTCTCTTGAAAAATTATGTTTATGTCGATCATTTTCATTCAGGTATGTCTCAATTTTCCTAACAAATATTATACTGCAGAATTATATATTTGCAAGTAAAATATCTGTAAATAAGATCACATTGTAGAAGTATTTTGTAGGGCAAATAATCTCTAAAGAAGCCCTGAAATTAATACTTTTATAAGATAACCAAAATGTAAATTACTCTACTAAACTGTAACATAAATTAATATTTTTATGTAGCACATGTTCTTAATGATAATGTATTACATTTTTATTAACACTATTTTTCAAAAACAGTTTCAGGTTGGAAGAAAAATTGAGCAAATATTACAAAGTTCCCATATGGCCCTGCACAAAGTTTCCCATGTTGAGACTAATCAATCTTACATTAATTAGTATGATGCATTTGTTACACTTAATGGACTAATATTGATATATTTTTATTAACTAAATTCCATACTTTATTCAGATTTCCTTTGTTTTTTTTACCTAATGCCCCTTTTCTGTTCCAAAATTCTATCCAAAATAACACATTACATTTTATTGTCATGACTCCTTAGGCTCCACTAGGCCATCAATGCTTCTCAGAATTTCCATGTTTTGATGATCTTAACAGTTTTGAGAATTGATCATGAATACTACAGGATGCTCTTCTTTTGGAATATGTCTTATGTTTTTCTCTCAATTAAACTAAGGTTGTGGACTTTAGGGAGGAAGATCACAGAGGTGAAGTGCCATTTTCATCACATCATATAAAGGGTACATGCTATCCACATGATTTATGCCTATTGGTGTTGACTGTGATCACCTGGCTGACGTATGTCAGGTTTCTCCACTGTAAAGTTACTCTTTTCCTCCCCTTTCCTTCTTTGGAAGGAAGTCACTATGTGCATCCCACTTTTAAGGAGTAGGAACTTAGGTTCTACAAGGTTTAGGGTGGAGTTTCTACATAATTTATTTGATATTCTTCTTAATTGGAGATTTGTCTCTTCTCACCAGTAATTTAATAATTTATTTATATCATAATGGGCTCATGGATATTTATTTTATACTTTGGTTTATAATCCTAACTATTTTATTTATTTTCTGCTCAAATTATTTCAGCTTTGGCAATTGGGAGCTCTGTGTTCCTTTGACATAACCCAATCACTCTGGTAGATATATATTCTAAGCACCTCCCTACTTTCTTGTCCTACAATATACTCTAGGTTCATCTTATATATTTCCTGCCACAGTCCTAGAATCAGCCATTTCTCCAAGCAACCCTGGTTCCTTTAATGAAAATGGTATTAAAAACCAAGATCTGGAAACTAAGTATACTCATTGCTCCTGGGTATTGTTTATCTTGGGCCCCTTCAGCAGACACAAGAAAGAAATGTATGTGTACACTAACTCATGTCTATACACATATTGGTAAATATTTCTAAATGTAACCACCTATATCTACAATATGTTAAGCATAATATCTTACTGATGACTCCAACTCTAATCCATTACCACATGGATCATTCTAGCCTACTCCCATTATTTATCTGTAAACTACCAGCCCAAGTGTGAGAAACCTGGCTTGCACCATCAGCCATCCATTTACTTAATTGTTAAATTCCCGTAGACGTATATCAGCATACAGTATCAAAATTGGTAAACCCATACCTCCTTAAGAAACCACTTTAACAGCTAGGGTGCTGTGCTTATATGCAGTTATTTTTGCCATTAGTCTTACAGACTACATTCATTTCCAACATTACTTAAGTTAGCAACTTTCCCCCTATCCCTTCAGTGAGGTTGTTTTAAACATTTTTTTAAACAGCTAGATTTTCTTGTCATAATCTGCATTCTTTTCTGGGAACTCTCAGTCTCCTAAATGATTTTCACATACATTACAGTTCATTCTTTAAAGTTCAATGGATTTGTCAAATACAAGATATCACATATACCCCATTACAATATTGTACAGAATAGTTTTACCACCCAAAAAAATACCCTATGTTTCACTTGTTCATCCCTTTCCCCCTCCCCTGAACCTCTTGTAACCACTTATATTTTTACTCTTTCTCTAGTTTTGCCATTTCCAGAGAGCAAATAATTAGAATCATACATTATGTAGCTTTTTCAGACTGGCCTCTTTCATGCAAAATATTCATTTAAGTTTCCTTCAAGTCTTTTTGTGGCTCATTTTTTATCAATGAATAATATTCCATTGTATGGATTATGAATTTGTTTATCTATTTACCAATTGAAGGACATCTTGGTTGCTTCCAGTTTGGGACAAGAATGAATGAAGCTGCTAAAAAGTTTTGCATGCAGGTTTTTGGGTGAACATAAGTTTTCAACTTAATTGGTAAATATCAAGGAATGTGATTACTATTGTTGGATCATATGGTGACACATGTTTATTTTTTATAAGAACTTACCAAACTGTCTACCATTTTGCTTTCTACCAGCAATGAATGAGAGTTCCTGTTGCTCTTCATCCTCAACAGCATTTGGTATTGACAGTTTTGAAGATTTTATCCATTCTAATAGGTGTGTGCTGTTATCTCTTTGTTCTTTTAATTATCAATTCCCTAATGACAAATTATGTGGAGCATCTTTTCATATGCTTATTTGTCCATTGTATATCTTATTTGGTGAGGTGTCTGTTCAAATCTTGTGCAGGTAGTTCTTTATATACCTTTGTATATTTTGGATATAAGTCCTTTATCAGATATGTTTTGCAAATGTATTCTCCCAGTCTGCAGATTGTCTTTTCATCCTCTTAATAGTTTCTTACAGGCCAACTTATCAAGTTTTTCTTTCATGACATGCTTTTGATATTGTATCTAAAACCTCATTGCCAAACCCAAGGTCACCTAGATTTTCTCCTATGTTATCTTCTGGAAGTCTTATAGTTTTGATTTAGGTTTATGATCCATTTGAAGTTCATGTTTGTGAAAAGTTCAAGGCCTGTATCTTGATTCATTCTTTAGCAAGTGAACATTCAATTTTTCCAGGACCATTTGTGGAAAACAGTATCCTTTCTCAATTGAATTCACTTTCCTCCTTTGTCAAAGATCAGTTGACTATATGTGTCAAGTCCTGGACTCTATTCCATTCCATTTATCTATATATCTGTTCTTTCGCCACTACCACACTATATTGATTACTGTAGCTTTATAGTAAGTCTTGAAGTTGAGTCCTGTTAGTCTTCCATCTTTGCTCTTCTTCTTCAGTACTTGATGTCTATTCTAGGTCTTTTGCCTTTCCATATAAACTTTAGAATCAGTTTGTCAATATCTACAAAATAACTTGCCAGGATATTGATTGAGATTCTGCTGAATCTATAGAATCAATTTGAGAAGAACTGATATTTAAACAATATTGAGTTTTCCAATGTATAAAAATGGAAGATCTCTCCATTTATTTAGATCTACTTTTATTTCTTTCATCAGATTTTCATAGTTTTCCACATACAGATACTGTTCTGTTCATATTTTACTAGATTTGTATCTAATATTTTTGTTGATGTTAATGTAAATGGTATTTTGTTTTTTAATTTCAAATTCCAATTGTTCACTGCAACTGACTTCTGTATATATTCACCTTGGATCCTGTGACCTTGCTAAAATCACTTATTTGTTCTAGGAGGTATTTTGGTCAGTTCTTTGAGATTTTCTACATAGGCAATCAAATAATCTGTGAACAAAGATAGTTTTATTTCTTTCTTCTCAATCTATATACCTTTTATTTCCTTTTCTGGCCTTACTGTACTATCTAAAGACTTCTAGTACAACATTGAATAAGAGTGGTTAGGAGGGGACATCCTTGCCTTCTTCCTGATCTTAAAGGGAAAACATTCATTTGTTACCATTATGATGTTAGTTGTAGGTGTTTTACAGATGCTCTTGATCAGGTTTTAAAAGTTCCCTCTGTTCCTACTTTGCTAAGAACTTTTATCATAAATGGGTATTGGTTTGTGTCAAATGCTTTTACTGCATCTATTGATATGATCATATTTTCCTTCTTTAGTCTATTAATGTAGTGGACTACATTAATTCACTTTGATTTTTGAATGTTGAACTAGCCTTGCATGCCTGGAATAAATCCCGCTGGTTGTGGTACATACTTATTTTTATGCATCATTGGGATTTATTTGCTAATATGTTGTTGAGGATTTCTACATCTAAGTTTGAGATTGAATGGGCTGTAATTTTCCTTTCTGGGAGCATCTTTATCTAGCTGTGGTGTTAGGATAATGCTGGCTTTACAGAATAAATTAGGAAGTGTTTCCTCTACTTCTATTTTCTGGAAGAGATTTGATATAATTTCTTCCTTAAGTGTTTTCTAGAATTCATCAGTGAAACCATGTGAGTTGGTTGCTCTTTTTTAAAAAAAAAAATTAATTATTGATTCAACTTCTTTAATAGATATAGGTCTATTCAAATAATCTATTTGTAATTATGTGTTTTGGTAATTTGTGCCTTTCAAGGACTTGGTCCATTTCATCTAAATTATCAAATTGTAGGTCTGGAATTGTTCATAATATTCTTCTATTCTCTTTTAAATGTCCATAAGAGCAGTAGTGATGATCCATCTTTCTTTTCTGATCTTAGGAATTTGTATTTTACCCTTATTTTCTTGGTCAGCCTGAATAGAGATTTATCAATTTTATTTATAAATTCAAAGAACAATCTTTTGGTTTAATTGATTTCATCTCTTGATTTCCTGTTTTGAATTTCATTGATTTCTGCTCTAATATTTATTATTTCTTTTCTTCCACTTGCTTTAGGTTTAAATTGCTCTTATTTCTCTAGTTTCCAAAAGTAAAGCTTAAAGTATTGACTTTAGATCTTTCTCCTTTTCTAATATGTGCTTTGATGCTATAAATTTCCCTCTAAGCCCTTCTTTCTTTGCATCCTACAAATTTTGATAAATTGTATTTTCATTTTTTATTTAGTTCAAAATAGTTTAAATTTCTCTTGAGACTTCTTTTCTGACCTATGTGTTATTTAGAAGAATGTTGTTTAATTTCCAAATATTTTGGGATTTTTTCAGCTTTCTTTCTGTTATTGATTTCTAGTTTAATTCCATTTTGGTATGAGAGCATACTTTGTATGATTTCTGTTCTTTTAAATTTGTTAAGGTGTATTTTGTGGCCCACAATATGGTAAATCTTGGTGAATGTTCCATGTTAACCTGAGAAAAATGTATACTTTGTTTTTGCTGGATGATGTATTCTATAAATGGCAATGAGATCCAGTTGATTGCTGATGCTCTTCAGTTCAACTATATTGTTTTTCTGATTTTCTGCCTCTTGGGTCTATCAATTATTGTAAAAGGGCATTGTAATCTCCAAATATAATAGTGGATTTGCCTATTTCTCCTTGCAGTGTTTTCCTTTTTTTTTTTTTTTTTTGCCTCATGTATTTCAACATGCGGTAGTTAGGTGCATACATGTTAAGGAATGTTGTCTTCTTAGAAATTTTATCCCTTTATCACATGAAACACCTCTCTTTATCCCTGATAATTTTTCTTGTTCTGAAGTCTGCTTTGTCTGAAATTAATATAGCTACCCCAGCCCTCTTTTAATTAGTGTTAGCATGGCATATCATTCTCCAACCTTTTATTTTTAATCTCTCTGTGTTTTTTTAAGTTTAAAATGGGTTTCTAGTAGACAACATAGTTGGATCTTGTTTCCTTTGGGCAAAAGGCCTCTGTTACGGAGAATGCTCTGGGTATATTTCAGATTGGTTATTTTTCCTCTCCTCCTCCTCAAAACACACTTTTTTTCTAGGATCTTCACCATTAGAACTTGGTGGGTTTCCTGGAGGTACAACTAATGAAAGTGTGGTGGCCCCCCCACCAAGACTGGTTCCCTAAAATTTTCTTATTCTTGAGAAATTCTCTACACACACACTCAGCCTCCAGCAATTCATTAAATTTATCATTTAATTGTTTCTATCACTTTATGGCTCCAGAGGCTTTTGTTCCAGGTAAGTTGACCTTAGCTGTTATTTCCTGTACTCACTTGTCTCTCCAGATTTGGGGGTGGCTTGCCTGGGACCTCAGTTCTTTGATGGGTTTAAGAAAAATCATTAATTTTCAATTTATCTTTTCTCTTGTAAGAATGAGAGTAATGACTTCCAAGCTCTTTATATGTCAGAGCTTGAACTGGAACCTCATATACTTTCAAGTACTCTTGATTCTCTTCAAAATCATTTTTGTATATTTCTGATACTAATCACAAAGCTCTTGATCTTTAGTAAGGCCTACTGAGGGTAACTCTGGAAATACAATCAGTCCCTTTCAATTCCATTATTTTAAAATTCTATGATTCACAACAATCCCATAAAATTTTTTCTCCTTTATTTTAAGTGAGAATGCTGCAGTTCAAGAAGCTAAGTGACTCTCTCTCAATCACACAACTAAGTCAACCTGAGAGAAGAGACTACACCTTGTTCAGATCCTCTGGACTTAGTGCCTCTGCAGACTTCCAAGTTCTAATTTACTTTGGAATTTCACAACAGATGGTAAGACTCTGAACCTATGCACTTTCTATTAATACTTTATCTTGCAATAAAAGTCGTTGTATATCTATATCATCAAATATCAGGTATATTTATTTGATCACCTTCCTTGAAAACTCTATTAACATATAATGAACAAGAAAACCATTTTAAGGCATTAAAAATTTTCTTTTTGCCAGAGTAAAAATCCATATGAATTAGCAACATAAAATTTCATTTTTTCCACTAAGTAATCTTCATTTTGAATATTCAAGAAGTTTGATTTTATTCCATTGGTGTTTAAATGATAGGCACCTACTAAAACCCAACTGATTATCTTTAAATTTTTTTGTATATTTAATGGTATACAGGCTCATGCCAGAAATGTGTGCAGTATTTAGAGAGAATACCAATAAAAAGGTATGTAAAATATGTGAATTAAGGCAGCGTTGTTCCATTGAAAGGGAGAGTGTTGATGTGAGACCTCTGATCAGTATGTTTCCCTGTTTCTCAACTGACAGTAAGATGTTCACTTTAAGGCACCTAAAAGTCTGAACTATTAAGGAGCTGTACTCCAGAATCAATGTTGGTTTTGTCTCCCACCTCTTCACAGACAGCCTTTCTTTGAAATCAATTCCTCTTTGGGGCTAATTGTTTAAAAGCTATGACTTCATTTCCAGGTTAAATACATGTCTGTATTATTTTGAGAATTAAAAAAAAAAGAAAGAAAAGAAAATCAGTCTTCGAGTAATATACTCAATTTACTGAAAAATGTCTAGAATACTAAAGTATTTCCAAAGGCAAATCTTTGGAAATAATAATATGCATAATAATATGCACAGGCTGAAGGGTCTTTCTTAGAAAAGCATCCTGTAGCTACCTTAACAAGAGTACTGGGTGTAATCTATAATTCATGCAAGTATATTGAAGTTTTCTGCTACCATCCAAGAAAGATGGTTTTCAAAGCTACAGAGTGCAATAACCCAATATTCCTTGTAGAGAGGTCCATACTTCTCATACAGATTTTACACTGGAGATCATTTCCTTGCTGAAATCCTCAAGAAAACAATGTAATGTTTTCTGAAAACACAGATTTAGGCCATCTGTTATTTCTGCAGGCTTGGGGAACAGCCATTAAGTCATTAAGTTGAAGACGTATTTCTAGTTAGCATTCATCAACATTGCAGTGGTCACTACAAAAGGAACAGTGTCTAAATGCTTTGAAACATTCTTTTTTGTGTTCAATATATTTTTCAGTGGAAAATGAATTTGACAATCATAGTTTATTCATGGCAGAAGGCAAAATGACCATGTGAATAATTCAATCTTTTCTTCTAAGGTATAGAACTTATGAAATGAGATCAACTACATTGATGAGTTCAATACTCTGCAATGTTGCAGACCAAAAAAGGTGAACTTCCTAACATGGTCTAATTATTTGCCACTATCAGAAAATGATAATGCCATAGACAACGTAACAGGCAATGTGGCTAAAAAAAAAAGAAAGAAAAATCAACGCCATTTTCCATGAACCAGTCTGTGCAATATAATCCATAATCAGAATCCAATGATAGAAAATTCTCCATCCACATTTATCTTGGAATAGCCAACTTCTGCTCCAATATTCTTCTCCTTTCTTTTCTGGATTCTACCAAATAGCACCAGTCTACTGTACTGTCCTAGAATTTTGAGCAATCCAACATGATGTACAACTTCTCAGAGGTGTGCTAGCTATTGGATAGAGAAGGTGCACATTTTAGAGGTGTGGATTCCTTACAGTCTAGCACTAGGTTTCCACAAAATAGACACAAAAGAATATCAATGAATGAACAAATAAAGTGATGAGATGCATTGATTAATTAGTTAATCAATTAAGTTTTCTCTGTTTGGTTTGCTTTTTGCACTTTTTTCAATGTTTACAGTTTTTTTAAATAAACTTTTTATTTTGGAAGAGATTTAGATTTACAGAAAATTTGCCAAGATAGTAGTTTCTATACACCTCACACCCACCCAGTTTCCTTTAATATGTTTGTTACATTCATACAGTAACGAATATTGTATTCAGATTTCTTTAGTTTTTTCCCAAAGGTTCTTTTTCTGTTCCAGGATTCCATCTAGGATATATTACAGTTAGTTGTCAGATCTCCTTAGGCTTTTGGCTGTAAAAGTTTCTCAGATTTTGCTTGTTTTGAGGAGTTCTGGTCAAGTGTATTGTAGGATGCCTCTATTGGAATTTGTCTGTTTTCTCATGATTGACTGAGGCTATGGATTTGGACGAAAAAGACCAGAGAGGTAAAGTACCATTCTCATCACATCATATTAAGGGCACATGATACAGCATGACTTATCACTGATAATATTAACCTCAGTCACTTGACTGAGTCAGTGTTTGGTGTTTATCAGATTTATCCACTGCAAAATTAATTTATTCCTCTGTCCCTATTAAACTCTTCGGAAGGAAGTCACTGAGTATCCTACACTTAAGGAATGGGGAGGTACAATCTACCTCCTCAGGGATAGAGTATCTACATAAAGTATTTTGATTTTTTTCTGCACAGGAGATTTGTCTGTTCTACTCTTTTTATTTATTTATTCAATAATTTATTAATATGAGTATGGACTCATAGATATTTATTTTATACTTTGAGTTATAATCTGACAGTACTTGTTCCTCACATTGTTCCAGTTTCGGCCACTGGGAACTCTTTCAGTTGACTGCTGTGTCTCATTGACATATCTATCATTGCGAGGTTCTTGATGGTTAGTTTGTTTAATAGTTCTTTACCTTCTAGCCCTATAAGATGCTCCAGGTTCATTTTGTATATTTCTTGCTGCAGTTGGAGAATCAGCCATTTCTCTAAGGACCCCTATCTTCTTTCATTGGAAAATGGTATTAAAAAAACCAAGACCTAGACACTAGCTTCTGTAGCACTTTTGTTGTTTATTTATTTGTTTCATATGATCACCATATATAGCTTTTGGCAAATTACCTATATTTACTGAATCTTGTCTGGAACAATAATTATTCCTTCATAGGACTATTATGTATTTTAAATGAAGTTCCTAGCACAGTTTATTGAGTAACAACAAATTAAATAGTCACTGTAAATGATATTATTATCAATTGACTAGAAATGAAGCAAATAATAATATCTTTTGTTTCCCAAAGCCTCTATTGGTTCTCTGGAGTATTTGTTTTTGTTTTGACACGTTTAAATTGCAATATAAATAGGCTAAGAAATCAGAGAACCTGATTCTGCGTCTAGCTCTGCTGTTAAAAATCATTCATCCCGGTGCCTCCTAAAGAGAAGATAAGAAGACAAGCAGACACAGAGAGCACACAATGAATGGACACAGAGAGCAGACAACGAGCGCAAAACAACAGGGGGGAGGAGGAGAAATAAATAAATAAATAAATCTTTAAAAAAAAAAATAATTCAGTCAAATCACTTAGTAACACCTTTCTTTAATGGATTTAATATTATTTCCTCAATCTAACCTCATAGAATTAGTCTGTAGGTAAAATTGACATAAAGCAAACTTTCTTCAACTGTATAAATGGCAACGATGCTATCGTTTTTGTATTATTAGCCTCTAAATTTTTCATTGCTACTGCAATTCACTTTTTTCTCATTTCCCCAGGAAGTATTGATCTTGAATTCATCCCTTAATTATAAATTTGAGTAATACTAGGTTTGTGAAAATTACTCCAGGAATTTCCATCCAAGTTTAGATGTGGCAATTGCTTTCAAACCTTATTATACTGACTCTATATTGGGAAACCAACTTTAAGTGCTTAAAATTTAGTTAACATTTTTCTAATTTGTCCACAGCCAGTATCTTAAACTGGGCAGCCCTTCTGCTTCTTGTTCTTGAGAAACTCTTAATTAAATCAAGCACATAACTAAGCCCACTGAGTTACAGGTCATAATGACTATGGAAAGGTAGATGTTTGGAACAGCAAGGAATGATATAAGAGTGTGGCATCTCGAAAATGACCACACAAATTACTGATACAAAACAGTTGACTACTGTCCTTAAGAGGCATGTCATTAACTATCTAGACATGATCAGATATCAAAATTGATGCGTTTTGCAATCTGATCATCTTGTTTCCCTTTTACCGAGGTAAAGGCAAAGCACTTCACCATATCTGAGAGACTACAAACAGTGTAACCACTTGAGCAATGTCAATCTCCATAGGATGCATCAACCTTCAGAAACATTTTAAGAGACTGATGTAATTGTTTACTAGTCTGTTTGTTGGGAAGTATGGGTAAGGAAGAGTGGATGTCTATCTCTAAATCCTTTAAGCCTCACTTCTTCAAAGGTACCAATCATATCCCATGGTAAAACTCACTCTAATTGATCTGAATATTTGGTAGCAACATGCTAAGAAGGAGAATTGAACTAGGATCCTACAGTGCTCTCTCACTGATTTACTTTTATGGACAGAAAATTCAAAGTTAACTATTTCTATTCACCAACTAATATTTGTATTATTGATATAGGATCTATCTGCAAGTCAGTAAAGTGGTTAATAAAATATTTCCTGTGCATTATCTGATCTCTTAGCCTCTCAGTATATCTGACTTCTAACAATCCAACTATATTAATAACCCTGAGATAGATGTGGTCTTACTTTTTGATGCATATTTATTTTAGATTTGCCATTTTAACTTATTTGTCAATTTCTATTTTTCCCAGTCTCCTAGCTACATTTTTTTAAAATTGGTAATGAACTCCCCTATTAGCATGAACTTCAAGGGTGAATTAATGTCAAGGATGTGTGGAAAGAAAAAGACTCAGAGATCCCCATTCACATGTTTTACCTGGAAATGTGGCGCGGGGGTGGGGAAGGTTTCAGAAGAGAGTGGAAAAGACATTTTTCCAAGCTGATTATAAGTGTTGGGTTTGATTTACATCTTGCTGCTAATAGCATGGGAGAAAGGAAGAATTTGAGTTTCTGAAATTAGGCAATTCCCTGAAGAATCCAAGAGCCTAGACGCCCACTGCCTGCTTTTCCACAATTGGAATCAGTGATGCATAGGTTTCTTTGTGTGGGTTGTTGAAAATCATTAAGAACCAACCTGAGGATCATCAGAGATGCTGGTAGAGACTGGAGCAATGAACGGCAATGCAGTGCGATATAGTGCAACCTATTTTAAAAGGCAAATAGAGGAGACAGACAATGCAAGGAATTAAGGCATGCAGCCCATTTCAAATTAAATATCCCTTCTTTAACTCCTTTTAGTAGAGAAGGGGACAGGATCTGCCACTCTTTGCTCATGTCTGACAACACTGTCGTTAATAAAAAAGGACTACTTTCAAGACTTGGAGGAATTCTCAACCATCATTCAACCATACCATATGCTGTGGGCCTTTACTATTCCCGTTGTGGATCAGTGAGAAGACTACTAACCTGGTGTCCAACCTGAGTATTTCCATCAAGCCACATTCTTTTTTTTGTTGTTGTTGTTGTTTTATCAGTTTATTCAAATTATTTCATATCAGATAGATTTTTAATCCCAGGCAGTTTTCAACCTAGTGTCATTCATCCTTTCCATCTTTGAATATGGTAGCAAGAAAGAAGAATCAAGTTGAAAGTGAAAAAATAAAAATAACAAAATCAAAGTCCATTTGATTTCATGTTTCAGGGACTCCTGGCGAAAAGTCTCCAAAGCTGTGAAGACAGCAAGGTGGTGGACTGTATCAGAAAAGTGCAACAGGTTTCTGAAGGCGCTCCCTACGATGGAACTTAGTATCTGTATTACTTTCCCAAAGAGAGGATTTTCTTTACACCCCAGATTGTATTAATGGAGTTATTTAAGAAAAAAGGTATTTTTATTCTAAACACTGTTAGATCTTCTTTTTCCTTCCTTCCTTTTACCCCCACAAGAGTAGGGAAAGTAAGGCAAGCTTAGATTTAAGCCCTGCCATTTCTAAATAAAAGGGGGAAAACAAAGACACCCAGGAACCGGGCGCATAGTATTTAATTTTTTTTTTTTTTTTTTTTTTAATTTTACCGGGAGGTCCCGGGGATCGAACCCAGGTCCCTCCATATGGCAGACGGACGCCCAACCATTTGAGCCACATCCGCCCCCCTTTTTTTGTTTTGTTTTGTTTTTTAATTTTTTTTTTTATTTGCATAGTATTTAAAACTTAGAAATATTTACAATCTTATCAGCCTCAAGTACTTGTCTGTCAAGCTTCTTGGGCTCATGCTGTTTCTCTAATATAAATGTCAATGCTATGAAAATACTCTGTTCACAATTGAAAGCTTTCCTCCACTCTCTCCTAGATTTCTTGCCCACAGAAGAGGCAATAATACTGATAACACAAATATTGTGTTAAATATAATATGAAAGCACAAAAATTTGAGGTGTGTATGTGTTTAAAGATAAAAGAAAGGGAGAGGTTCATAAATGTTTGAAAGGAAATCACGTGGTTTTGGCCTTGGCCACGGGCTCTGTCTCCTGTTCATACTCTATCTCTACATAGGCTCATTTTCTCTGCAAAGGTCCTTTCAAAGGAGCTTTGCCTTTGTGTTTGGCACTAAGGGCCTTTTCTTCTTCTTCACTGGAGGATCTAGAATCCTGCTCTTCATCACTGCTGGCATCCAGTTTATCCATGTCCTCAAAGTCACTTATGTCACTCTCATCTACCTCATCATCTTCCACAAATTCTCTTTTTCCCATATCTTCCTCATCTTCCTCTTCATCATCTTTTTCCTCAGCATCTGAGGAGTCACTCTCGGCCTCCTGCTGCTCCAGGGCCTTGTCGAAGGCATGAATGGGGAAGTTGTAGATGTCACCATACGTATCTTGTTTCAGTCTCTCCAATAATTCCTTTGCAATAGCATTGTCCAGCTGAGCAGCTACTAATGCCTTTTCCTCTCTCCTTTTTTCCCTCCGTTCCACCTTCTTACTCAAAGGAACAAGTTTCCTCTGTCGCTTTAGTGTAAGTTTTCAAATTCGAATTAGGTACTGGGTGATCTTGGTGAATCTCTGCTTACATTTATGTCTAATGAAACGAGGCCAGTAAATCAGATTTTCATCTATTTGCTCCAGTGCTTTCTCATAGTTTTTATTGAGCTGAACCGTTCCCAGAGACGCCTAGGAAAAGCTGCTCGTTCTATAACCTTCGTATACAAGTAGCACTGTCCTTTTTCTTCTTTGATAGTGGTGTATTGACTGTTTGCCAGGGGACAGGATGACCGATTGCATAATCCAGTTAGGCTGTATTCATTTCTGCAAAAGCCCTGAGTCTTGGTTCTTATTTTGAAGGAACAAAATTGTTTGTTTCCTAGTGTATCCCAGATAACCGTGCTCTCGCTCCCGCCGTGCTCCTGGTGCGGTGACCCGGCTCACGACCCCGCAGCGACCCCGCGCGCGAGCCCGTGGCACGCGAGTTGGTGGACTCCAGGGGGCTTGGAGGATGGGGCGACACTGGCTCGCTCACCCGCGCTCTCGGACCCTGCCCGCGAGGGCCCCGGGGCAAGGTGCGGCCGGCGCCTGCGTGCGGCCCGGGGCGGTGTGGCTTCCCAAGCCACATTCTTTTAAAAGCCACCATTTTCGGTGACAGAAGCCCAATTCAAAGAAACATTAAAAATGTATCAGTACACATATATTTCCAAAAAGAAGATACATATTAAAAATATATAAGAACTCTTAAAAATGAATGAGGGAAGCGAATGTGGCTCAAGCATCCCTGCCTACCACGTGGGATGTCCTGGTTTGGTTCCCAGTGCCTCCTAAAGACGACAAGCAATACAGGGAGCTGATGGAACAGGCTGGTGCAGCAAGCTGATGCAACAAAATGATGCAACAAGAGACACAAGGAGGAAAAACATAACAAGACACACAAAAAAGCAGGGAGCAGAGGTGGTTCAAGCAATTGATTAGGTGCCTCCCTTCCACACCAGAGATCCCGGGTTCAGTTCCCCATGCCTCCTAAAAGGAAGAGGAGCACACAACCAACAGACAGAGCAAATGCAAATGAGTGGGTGAGAAGAAATAAATAAAATCTTTAAAAAAAATAAATGAATGAGAAACCCAAGTGTCCATCAACAGATGAATGGATAAACAAAATGTGGAATAAACAAACAATGGAATATTATTTGGCCATTAGAAGGAATGGAGTTCTGATACATGCAACAACATAGGTGAACCTTAAAAACATTATGCTAAGTGAAATAAGCCAGATACAGAAAGACAAATATTGTATGATTCCACTTATACGAAATATCTAGAATATTCAATTTCATAGAGACAGAAAGTAGATCACAGGTTACCCAATGTGGGAGGGCAGACAGGAAACTATTGTGTAAGGGATACAGTGTTCCTGTTTGGGGCAATGAAAACGTTTTGGTAATGTATAGTGGTAATGGTAGCACCATCTTGCAGATATAATTAATGCTACTAAATTGTGCACTTAAAAATGGATAAATGGTAAATTTTATGTTATATATATATGTATATATCCACAATAAAATCCTTTTTAAAATCAGTGATGAAAAGATAGATAGCCTAATTGGAAATTGTGCAAAAGACCCAGACACTTAACAAAAGAGAATATTGAAATTTCCAATTAATATAAATAAAAGGTGCTTATTTTCATGAGTCATCAGGGAAATGCAAATTAAAACCACAGTGTAATATTATACCACCCGGACCATAATAATTAAAATGAATAAAATGGAAAATACTGAGCGCTGACAAGAAAGTGGAGTAATTGGAAATCTCATACATTGCTGGAGATATAACCACTCAGGAAAATTATTTGGCAGTATCATCTAAAGCCTAACACATATATTCCCTATGATCCACTCTGAGTTATATACCCCACAGAAATGTATACATATTTTCACCAAAAGACATGTTCAGGAATATTCATGGCAGCACTATTCATGACAGACAAAAGCTAGAAATGTCTATTAACAGTAGACAGGATAAATAAATTGTGTTATAGTCATACAGTTGAAAGTTGTACAGTAGTGAGAATGAATAGCTTAAATCTACAGACAAAAACATGGAGAAATCTCATAAGCATAAAGTAGGATGAAAGAAGTCAGACACAAAAGACTACTTACTGTATGATTACATGTGTACAAAGCAGAAAAAGAGGAAAAACTAATATATGCTGCTAAAATTCAAGACAGTAGTTACTTTGAGGAAGTAGCTATTGAAAGGAGGAAAGGGGCAAAGGGTTGGAATCACTGAATTCTTTGTTTCTTGATCTGGCTGGGGTTACCCGGGTGTGCTCATTTTATTAAAATTCATGAATCTGTACATTTATTATTAGTTAATGTATATAATACTTAATTAAAAGTTAAAAATAGTTGCTCTTGTAACTGAAAAGTCCAGGAGTAGCCCTCAGGAACAGCTCTATACAGGTACACAAATAATGCTATCAGGAATATCTCCTTTTTCTGCTCTGCTTTCTTCTACATTGGACAGACTCTTCCCAGGTGGCATCAAGATGTCTACTAGGAGCACAAGGCTTATATCCTATCTGGTTAGTAACACAGCAGGAAAAGAACACTGCCACTAATACTTATTTTAAAGATCAAGGAATTGAATCTCATCGGATCAAACTGACACCTGTGTCAATCCCTATACAAAGCAATGGGGGCTGCGTGTTGGAACATACTGATAGACCAGACTGGGGTTGTGTATCCTCCCAGAGCTGTTATCTTGGTAGCAGCAGCAGCAGCAGCATCTCTCTCAGATCTAGGGGTTGACCAGACTCAGCTAGGCTGTTCTCACTGAGGGTCTCTCAGTGCTGTTGCAGTCAGATGCTGGCTGGTCTGGAATCAACTCAAAGGCTTCCTCCCCTCATATCTGCCACATGGGCTGGAAAGACATGGACATCTGGGGCTCCTTGGGCATCTCTTTTTTAAGTAGTCTTTCCTCATGGTCTCTCCAGCATAGTAGCTTCAGGCTGGCCAGACATGGTAGCTCCAAGAAACAGATGATCTGTTATGGTCTAACCCATAGGGTGGCAAACTATGGCCCTTAGAGCAAATCTGGCCCTCCAACTATTTTTATAAATAAAGTTTTATTGGAACACAGCATGCTGATTTGTTTGCATATCATCAGTGTCTGCTTTCATGATAGAACAGGAGAGATGAGTAGTTGTGATAGAGAGCATATGTGTATGGCCTGTGAAGATGAAAATATTTACCATCTGGCCCTTTACAAGAAACAAATCACACAGCGTCATTTCAGCTGCATTCTATTTATTAGAAGTAAGTCATCAAGGCCAGCCTATATATATAAAGGGATAAGAATTAGACACCATCTTTTGATTGGAGGAGTGTCAGAATTTGTGGATATGATCTACACCACCACAAAGGTGGAGCCACATTAAGACCACACTTAGACCCTGATAGGAAAATCAGGGTGCTGTTGGCTAAAGAAGGGGGCAATTATGCTTACCAGACCAAAACAGAGAAACTGCTCTTAGGAAAGACAGTGTGTTTCTAGTTCTTTGGCAGGTTCACCTAGTTGAGAAGGTACAGATGATGCATTCTTTTTCCAAGTTAGTTAACACCATTGCCCACACCAGGGTGGTAAAAGCAGAATGTGTTCCCCTCCAAAATTATACCTATTGCTCAGGGGCACTTATGTTGAAGTCATTCTGACAGCTTTTACAATGCTCTAATTGAACTGCCTGGGCATAGAAGAATTGCTTCTTTCTAAAGGAAAATAGCAGGGAGAATTACAAAAATGGCATATCAGAAAAAAATGCAACATATTCTCAGGCTTTTGAAATGTCAGACTTCTGGGCTCCAATTTATCTGACTTCTGTTACAGGGCTGCAGACAGCCAGCAACTCTTATTTGGCCATTTTTCACAATAAAAATACATTTCTAAGTGCTATTTTAGCTTGATAATGACTGTACTGATCTATTTATTTTGCATTTATGTGTATGTACATTGGGGGTAGGTGGGATTCCCTAAGTAATACCTTGCCTTTGGCAATGTTTGGCAACAGAGGAGAATGTATTATATTAATCAGATTGGACCACTCACTTAGTGAGAAGAATGTAATCTGGATTTTAGCGAAATACAAAGCATTCAAAATCCACATGGAAAATTAAGCAGTCACTGAATTCCTTCTCTGGGAATGTGTCACTGCCATCATCTCTCCAGGCTCCAGGTAATGGAGAAGGCTGAAGGCCATTATTATAATCACAAAGAGATTTCTTTTGATTGTATTATGCCCAGAGAGGCCAGCTTAAAAAGTGGGGTGGAAACGGAGGGGGTCAATGACTGCTGGAAAATAGCAGACTCCTTTTTGCATAGTATCTTAAGAGAGAAACACTGGCCAGCAGAGACTTTATAAAACACAGTCCAGGGTATTAATAGAAATGGTACTTTTGTAGGTACCCACATTCAATTTGCTTCAATATATTTGCTGAACATCTATGGTACAATGACCTATATATCAAGTGCTGGTGTGGAGAAGAGATTTAAAGAAAAATGACCCTTTCATCAACCAGCTCCCCAGGTAATGAGAGTTGGCACATATACAACCCATTATAATGCAAGGCATATGTGAAGAGGGCCTGTCACAGAATAAGTGCTCAACAAATACAGATTGGGTAAGCGCTAACAGTTATTCAATGCTTGTGCATAACAGGCAATATGCTAAATGCTTTACACACATGGTATCATTCAATCCTCACAATAACCTTATTAATTATATATTATTATACTTACATTAGTAGCAAACAAATTAAGGTTCATGAAGCCAGGTAACTTGTCCAAGGTTCCCTAAATTTGATTTTGAAACCTTATTTTGAAACAAGAAAATCTGGTTCCAGAGCCTGTGCTCTTAATCACTATGCATTATGGCTGATGGACATATGGACAGATGCACAGGCAGACGGATGATGTAAGCAAATTGCTGTGACAATGTAAGGGAAGGGGTAAGTAAATCCTTCTAGCTATTAGAGAAGGCTTCAGAGAAAAGGTGATATTTGACCATAGTCCTTAAGAAGGCAGAAGATGCTTTCAGGTGGAGGAGCTGGAGATGGACCTCTGGGGCTGGCAGAGTAGCATGGGCAAAGGCACAAGAATTCCAAGACAGAGGAATCTAGAGAGTGACAGATACTCCTGTGTGACTGGGGGCACAGGGCATCAAGGCAGCAGACCAGAGAAGAGGTTGATGGGGTAGACTGAGACTAGATGATGAAATGAAGGGAATGTCATGTTGAGAAGTTGGGGCCTTGTTCTGTAGGCAGTAGAAAGCCTTCAAAGTTTTGTGTGTTTTTTTTTAATGATGGATAATATTTATTGAGTACTTAACTTGTGCCAGCCATAAAGTGCTAAAATTCTCACAAAGTGTGGGGCAGGCAAGATGGCAGCAAAGTGAGGCGCTCCCAGAGTCAGCTCATGCTACAGGGCAGTTAGTAATCACCCAGAGCTATCTAAAGCACCTGTTTGGGGACCCCAGGAGACCAGAAGAGCATCCTGCAACATTCTTGAAAGTATGGAAGGAGGAGACTGCCCATCAGCAGAGAAGATTCGTGAGTAGAGCCCTCCACAATGAGGAGGTCGGTTTCCATGGTGCAAGCTGCCTCAGGAGCTATTCCGTGGCTGGAGTTGGAGCCCCATTTCCCAGAAAACAGGGGAGGAAGATGCTGTGTGGCATCGATTTTAGCTACTGATTATAAATTCAGCCGGCTAAAGTATAATCCTAGAAACAGCTAAAGTTTGAGCCTGTCCAGGTCAGAAGGAGGCCGTACCGCCATTTTGACTCTGCCCCAGCATGAGGGGAAGCCAGGCTGATTGAAAATCACAGTGATGGTAAGGATGGGTTTCTTTCCACCCAGGTTGGACTGCAGCTCTAGCCTAAACCCAAGCCCCACCTCTGACAGGGAGGAAGAACTTGCACCAACTCTCTGGGAAACTGCAAGCCACGCCACAGAGGCCAGTGCCCACCAACCTCAGCTACTGATTAGTGGACTATGGCAGCACAAGCCACCTCAGGAGCTATTCCATGGCTGGAGTTAGAAGCTCCATTTCCCATAAACCGTGGAAGAAGAGACAGTTGTCCACCAACCTCAGCTACTGATTAGTGGACTAGGCTGGCTAAACTATAATACTAGAAACAGCTAGGGTTTAAGCCTGTCCAAGTTGGAAAGAGTCCAGTAGCTGCCATTTTGACTCCACCCCCAGCATGAGGGGAAGCTGGACTGACAGAAAATCCAGTGAAGTTAGGGACTGGCTTCTTTCCACCCAGATCGGACTGCAGCCCTAGCCTAGGCTCCAGCCCCACCTGTGGCAGGAAGGAAGCTGGCGGGACCTGCACCAGGCTCTCCATGAAACTGCAGGTGCTTTCAGCCAGCACGGACTGAATAGTCAGTCACCTGGGGCTGCATCCTCACGCCCCAATAGGATAGGAAAGGAGCTGGGTATCCTCAGACTCTCCAGGCAATGGCAGGCATTTTCAGCCCACATGAACTGGTTTGTTGAGCACCTTAGAGTCCATCTCCACCTCAGCCCCACCCCCCACCCCCATAGGATAGGAGGAGGTTGGTGTTCCCTCAGCCTCTCAGGGCAACTGCAGGTGCTTTTGGCCTGCACAGACTCTACTGTTGGGCACTTGTAGTTCCACCCCCATTCCCAATAGGACAAGAGACAGACAGTGTTTGCCCAGCCTCTCTGGGTAATTGCAGGTGCTTTTGGCCCACATAGCCTGGACTGGTGGGTACTTGCAGATCTACCATCACCCCCTAATAGGAAAGGAGGTGGTTGATGTTTCCACAGCCTTTCTGGGTAACAGCAGACAATTTTGGCCTGCATGGACTGGATTGTTGGATGCCTATGGATCCATTCCCACCCCCAATAGGATAGGAGGGATCTGGAGTTTCCACAGCCTCTCCAGGCAATGGTGGGTACTTTCAGTCTACAGGGACAGAACAGTTGGGCGCCTATGGATCCAACCTCATGCCATAATAGGATAGGAGGGGGCTAGTGTTTCCTCATCCTCTCCGAGCAACAGCAGGTATTCTCAGCCTAAAGTGACTGAACTGTTGGGAAGCCATAGAGCCAACCCCACCAGCCAATAGGATAGGAGGGGGCTGGTGTTTCCTCAGCTTCTCTGGACAATGGCAGGTACCTTCAGCCTACAGGGACTGAACTGTTGGGCATTGGTGGCTCCATTCCCACCCTCTAAAGGGCAGAAGGGACAGTACTCCCTCAGCCTCTCAGGACAACTACAGGTGTATTTGGCCTACACAGATTAGATTGTTGGGAACTGCAGAGGGTCCATTCCTATCCCTGGCAGGGAGGGGGTCTGGTGCTATGTAAGTTTACCTAGGCAACTGTGGTCATTTTGGACCCACACAGCATAGATAGCTGCCCACAACTATAGCTCCATCCCTGCCCAAGGTAGGGGAGGAAGGGGTGTGAAGTTTCATCAGTCTCTCTAGGCAAATACAGTCTTGTCCTGCCCAACTTGGATTATTATACATGGCTGAAGCTCTGTCACTACCCCTGGTAGAGGAGAAAGGTGGGAGAATATTCATCAATTCCTGGGGCAACGGGGGTGGCTTCAACCTCCATAGCTTACAGCACCAACTACATCCTCAACTCCTACTACACAATGAGCAAGGGAGAAAAGACAAGAAAGCCCTAAACTGAAAGGAGAAACTGCACCCAGAATTAATAAATCTACCAAGCCAGATGCAAAAACACCAACAAAAAATTACAATCCATACCAAGAAACAGGAACATATGGCCCAGTTAAAGGAACAAGATAAGTCTGCAGATAACTTAAGGGAGTTGAGACAACTAATCATAGATATTCAGACAAATCTCCTCAATAAAGTCAATGAGATGGCTAAAGAGATTAAGAATAGTAAAAAAGACACTGGGGGAGCACAAAGAAGAATTTGAAAGCATACATAGAAAAATAGTAGACCTTATGGGAATAAAAGGTGTAATAAATGAAATTAAAAATACATTGGAGGGCTGAAGTCTCTCTTCAGACCCCCCGCCATGCTGGTGGGGGCACTGAAGTCTATTCTTCAGATCCCCTCCGTTGGGAGAGCTTCCCAATAAACTTTCTGCCAGGAAAAAAAAAAAAAAAAAACATTGGAGGTATAGACCTCAGATTTGATGAAGCAGAAGAAAGGATCAGTGAACTCAAAGACATAGCCACTGAAAGCAAACATACAAAAGAACAGATGAAGAAAAGAATGGAAAAATTTGAACAGGGTCTCAGGGAACTAAATGACAGTAAGAGACGTGCAAACATATGTGTCATGGGTGTCCCAGAAGGAGAAGAGAAGGGGAAAGTGGCAGAAGGAATATTTTAAGAAATAATGATGGAAAATTTCCCAACCCTATTGAAGGACATAGATACCTGTGCCCATAAAGCACAACGTACTCCCATCCAAATAAATCCGAATAGGCCAACTCTGAGACACATACTAATCAGAATGTCAAATGCCAAAGACAAAGAGAGAATTCTGAGGGCAGCAAGAGAAAAGCAATGCATAACATATAAGGGATACCCAATAAGATTAAGTACCAATTTTTCACCAGTAATCATGGAAGCAAGAAGGCAGTGGTATGATATATTTAAGATACTGCAAGAGAAAAACTGTCAGTCAAGAATTTTGTATCTGGCAATATTATCTTTCAAAAATGAAGGCAGGATTAGAATATTCACAGATAAACAGAAACTGAGAAAGTTTATAACAAAAAGACTGGTTTTGCAGGAAATACTAAAAGGAGTGTTATAGCTTGAAAAGAAAGACAGAAGAGAGAGGCCTGGAAGAGAGTCTAGAAATGATGACTGTATCAGTAACAGTAACTAAAAATGTCAAAAGAGTGGTGAAAATAAAATGACAGATAAAATGCAAAGATCAAAATGGAGGAAATAAGAATTGCCTTTACAGTAATAACATTGAAAGTTAATGGATTAAACTCCCCAATCAAAAGACATAGACTGGAGGAATGGATAAGAAAATGAGATCCATCTATATGCTGTCTGCAAGAGACTCACCTTAGACCCAAGGATACCAACAGATTGAAAGTGAAATTCTGGAAAAAGATATTCCATGCATGCAGTAACCAAAAAAAAAAAAAAGCTGGAGTAGCTATATTTATATCAGATGATATAGACTTTAAAAGCAAAACTGTTACTAGAGACAAGGAAGGACCTTACATATTAATAAAAGGGATGATTCACCAGGAAGAAATAACAATAATAAATGTATATGCACCTAACCAGGATGCCCCAAGATACCTGAGGCAAACACTGGCAAAACTAAATAGACATCTTTACAATAATAGTTGGAGACTTCAAGACACCACACTCATCATTGGATAGAACATCTGGGCAGAGGATCAATAAAGAAACAGAGAGCAATAATATGATAAATGGACTAAACCTAATAGACATATACAGAACACTGCACCCCAAAACAGCAGGATATACATTCTTTTCAAGTGCTCATGGATCTTTCTCCAGGATAGACTATATGTTGGGTCACAAAGCAGATCTCAGTAAATTCAAAAAAATGGAGATAATACAAAGTGGTTTCTCTGATCATAACAGAATAAAGCTGGAAATCAACAAGTGGCAGAAAAAGGGAAAATTCACATATATATGGAGATTAAACAACATACTATTAAATAATCAGTGGGTCACAGAAGAAATTTCAAGAGATATCAATAAATATCTTGATATGAATGACAATGAGAACACAACAAATCAGAACCTATGGGATGCAGCAAAGGCAGTGTTGAGATGAAAATTGATAGCCTTCAATGCTTACATTAAAAAAGAAGAAAAAGTTAAAATCAATGACCTAACTACATAGCTGGAGGAACTAGAAAAAGAACCAGGAAACTAAACCCAAAGCAAGTAGAAGGAATGAAATAACAAAGATCAGAGCAGAAATAAATGAATTGAGGACAAAACAAAACTATAGAGAGAATTAACAAAACCAAAAGTTGGTTCTTTGAGAAGATTAACAAAATTGACAAACCCTTAGCTAAACTGACTAAGAAAAAAAGAAAGAAGATTAAATAAATGAAATAAAAAATGAAAATGGAAACATTACTACTGACCCCATAGAAATAAGAGAGATCATAAGAGGATACTATGAACAACTTTATGCCAAAAAAACTAGACAAAGTAGATAAAATGGAAAAATTCCTAGGAACATACAAACAACCTACACTGACCCTAGAAGAAATAGAAGACCTCAACAAACCAATCACAAGTAAAGAGATTGAAACAGTCATCAAACAGCTCCCCAAAATGAAAAGCCCACGACCAGATGGTTTCACAGCTTAGTTCTATCAAGCAATCAAAGAAGATTTAATACCAATCTTACTCAAGCTCTTCCAAAAAATTGAACAAGAATGAATGCTACCAAACTCATTCTATGAAGCCAATATCACCCTAATACTAAAGCCAGATAAAGATATTGTGAAAAAAAGAAAATTACAGACCCATTTCTCTAATGAATACAGATGCACAAATCCTCAATAAAATACTTACTAATCGAATGCAAAAACACATTAAAAGAACTATTCATCATGATCAAATGGGTTTTATACCAGGCATGCAAGGGTGGTTCAACACAAGAAAATCAATCAGCATAATGCACCACATTAATATATCAAAGAAGAAAATCACATGATCTTATCAATTGATACAGAAAATGCATTTGACAAAATACAGCATCTTTTCTTGATAAAAATACTACAAAAGATAGGAATTGAAGGAAACTTTCTCAACATGATAAAAGTCATATATGAAAAACCCACACCTAACATTGTACTCAATGGTGAAAAACTGAAAGCTTTCCCATTGAGATCAGGAATAAGACAAGGATGTCCATTGTCACCACTGTTGTTCAATATAGTGCTAGAGGTTCTAGCTAGAGCAATCAGACAAGAAAAAGAAATAAAAGGCATCCAAATCAGAAAGGAAGAAGTAAAACTTTCACTATTCACAGATGATATGATCCTATATCTACAAAGTACCGAAAAATCTACAACAAAGCTGCTAAAGCTAATAAATGATTTCAGTAGAGTGTCAGGATACAAGATTAACATGCAAAAATCAGTGGTGTTTCTGACTGGTAAAAAAAACCTTGAATAAAAGGGGGAAAAGGTAAAGACAAATTAAGTTCATATGGCTAAGAGACTTCAAAGAGAGTTGGGAAGTCATCCCAGAGGTAACGCTTACACACACCTCAGTAGGATCTCCTAGAACACCAAAGTGGATATCACCCCACACAGAGGGACTCCTGAGGGCTCTGGAGACACCCAGGTCCTATATAAGGGGGGGATTAGCCCCAGAGATTAACGCCTTATCAGTGGGCTCTACTTTGGAATCTGTGCTCCTGAGAGTGACAGAGTTGGACTCAAATAAGTCCTCCCTGCACATGGTCCATCAGTCCCTTCTATTCAAACCTGTATGTGAGGCTGGAAGTTGTAGGTGTACTTCCAGAGACTGAAGCCTCTGGCCTGCCTATATGCCAACCATGCCTGGAATTTCAGTGGAGCTGCAACTCCTACTCTACAGCTCAATGGATTCACCCAAGTCACCTGGTGAGAAGACGACGATGATGGACAACGGCCATCCCAGGGAATGGAGAGAGCCTGAAGCTGAAGGCAGGATAATCCCATCCACTGTATCCATGGGATATAAGCCCACTCTCACTTGGAGATGGAGTAGACTTCATCATTCTAGTCCCCTCAGGACTGGGGGAAGAGCTATAGACTAGAGTGGACTTAATGGTATTCTGTTGTAGACATATTGGGATTCAAGCAATGGAAGAAATTTTAACAGTGAGGTGAAGCCAGTGGCCACTAGACACTTTCGGGGTGGGGAGGGGAAGGCAGTTGTAATACAGAGGCTTTTTCAGCACTTGGGAATTGTCCTGAGTGATGTTGTGGCGACAGATATAGGCCATTTTACATCAACGTATACCATGTAAAACTGTATGGGAGAGATTGTGGTCTATGATATGAACTATGGTCTATGCTAAGTGGCAAAGCCCCAGGATGGGTATATCCATTGCAGGTGATGTGCCACATTAATGAAAGGTGTTTATGTGAGATGTTATGGGAGGTATGGGAGGTGGAGATCATGGGAATCCCTGTAATTTTTGTGTAACATTTATGTAATCTAAGCATCTTTTAAAATATATATGAAAAAAATAATAATAACATTTATGTAAGCAAATGTACATATATGCATATATATCTATATATCATTTTACAAATATTGGTTTGTACTGTGAAAAATTTGATTTTTACCCACAATTAAAAAAAAAATCAGTGGTGTTTCTATACAATCGTAATGCACAATCTGAGGAAGAAGTCAGGAAAAAATTCCATTTACAATAGCAGCTAAAAGAATCAAATATTTAGGAATAAACTTAACCATGGATATAAAGCACTTGTATTCAGAAAATATAATGCATTGCTTAAAGAAATTTTAAAAGACCTAAATAATTGGAAGAACAATCCATGCTCATGGATTGGAAGACTAATATCATTAAGATGTCAATTCTACCCAAACTGATATACAGATTCAATGTAATCCCAATAAAAATTCCACCAGCATTTTTTAAACAAATGGAAAACACAATTATCAAATTTATCTGGAAGGGTAAGAGGCCCCGAATAGCCAGAAACATCTTAAAAAGGAAAACTGAAGCTGGAGGTCTCTCACTTCCAAACTTTAAGTCATATTACCTAGCTACAGTGGTAAAAACGGCATGATATTGGCATAAAGATAGACACATAGACCAATGGAACTGAACTGATGGTTCAGAAACAGATGCTCACATCTATGGCCTAGTGATTTTTGAGAAGCCTGTCAAACCCACCCAGCTGGGACAGAACAGTCTATTCAACAAATGGTGCTGGGAGATCTGGATATCCATAGCCAAAAGAGAGAAAGAAGTTCCCTATCTCACACCTTATACAAAAAGTAACTCAAAATGGATCAAAGACCTAAATATAAAAGCAAGTACCATAAGAATCCTAGAAGAAAATGTAGGAAAACACCTTCAAGACCTGATGGTAGGTGGTGGATTCTTAAACCTTACACAGAAAGCACGAGCAATGGGAAAAAACATGGATAAATAGGACCTCCTCAATCTTAAACACTTCTGTGATTCAAAGGATTTCATCAAGAAGGTGAAAAAGCAGCCCACTCAATGGGAGAAAATATTTGAAAATCTCATAACTGATAAGGGTTTGATTTCTATTCTATCATACAACTCAACAATAAAAGAGCAAGCAATCCAATTAAAAAACGGGCAAAAGATTTAAATAGACATTTATCCAAAGTGGAAATACAAATGACCAAAAAGCACATGAAAAAAGGTTCCATATCACTATTAGAGAAATGCAAATTAAAACAGCAATGAGATACCATCTAACACTGCATAGAATGGTGATTATTAAAAAAAAACTGACAACAATAAGTGCTGGAGAGGATGTGTAGAATAGGAACACTCTTTCACTGTTGGTGGGATTATAAAATGGTATAACCTCTGTGGAAGACAGTTTGGCAGTTCCTCAGAAAGCTAAATATAGAACTGCCATATGATCCAGCAATTCCTCTACTGGGAATATATCCAGAAGAACTAAAAACTATGACACAGACAGACATCTGCACACTGATGTTCATAATGGCATTATTCACAATTGCCAAAAGATGGAAACAACCCAAGCATCCATCAACCAATGAATGGATAAACAAAATGTGGTATATACATATGATGGAATACTATGCTGCAGCAAGAAGAAATGAAATTGGGACACGTATGATAACATGGATGAATCTTGAAGACATTATACTAAGCAAAGTGAGGCAGACACAAAAGGACAAATATTACATGGTCTCATTAATATGAACTAAATATGAAGAATAAACACATGGAGTTAAAACCTAGAGTATAGATTATTAGGAGATAAGACAAGGGTTGAGAAGAACTACTGATGCTTAATGTATGTAGAAGTTTTAATTAACTTGACTGTAAAAGTGTGGAAATGGATAGTTGATGGTAACATATTATAGTGAGTAGCAGCTGGTTTATAAATGGGATTGTGGCTGAAAAGGGTAGTCTGGGGAGGTAAATGTCAATTGAAAGAAAGCTAAAGAATAATCTAGGGACTGAATAACACAGTGAACCCCGAGGTGGATGAGAATTGTGGTTGAGGGTACAAATGTATGAGTGTCCTTCTGTGAGCTAGAGCAGATGTACATCACTATTGCAGGGTGGTGGGAATGTGGAGAAGCATGGAAAACTACAATTGGTGGGACCTATAGACTGTGGTTAGTAGCAATACTATAAAATTCTTGCATCAATGCCTAAGATATACTTTGCTGATAATGGAGGTATACAGAAAAAGTATGCCAAATGTACACTATGAACCATGGTTGGTGGTAATATTCTGATGGTATTATCTCATAATCTCTAACAAATGATCCACCATGGTGTGGTGTGTTGGTGAAGGGGTGTTGTATGGGAATTCTACACATGTGCATAATTGTTTCATATGTTTACAACGTCTGTAATAAAAATATATTTTTAAAAAATAGGGTGAGTTGGGGAAAAATACACCAAATGTAAGCTAGGGACTATAGTTAGTAGTAATATTTTGATGATGCTCTTGCATAGTTTCTAACATTTGTCTGTTAGACAAAGAAATCAGTGGAGGGCTGGTGTATGAGACCCCTGTATGATGTTATACATGTTTATTTTGTAAATTCACAATCTTTACTATACACTTATTGTTTATGCATGTTCATGTATGAATGATATACTTCAATAAAAAATATATTTTAAAAATTACTTTCCAAAGTCACGTAGTCTAGAACTGTTTAACACAGAGGAAGAGTGACATGATTTTATCTGGGTTTAAAGAGAAAAACATAGCAGCAGTGTGGATGAGGAAAAAAACTAAAAGATGGAGAAACTAATTAGGAGGCTATTTATGTTTAGACAAGAAAGGGTGGGGAATTGAGCTAAGGCAGGGTTTCTCAACCTCTACACTACTAACATCTTGGACTGGATAATTCTTTGCTGTGGGAGCCTGTCCTGTGCATTGTAGGATATTTAGCAACATCAATACCCACTAAATGCCTGTAGGACAATTGTCTCCAGATATTGTTAAATATCCCCTGGAGGACAAACCACCCCCAATGAGTAAGGCCATTGACAGAGGGTTTAGAGAACAGGGGACATTTTAGAAATAGGATGGGGACCACAGGGTGGAGGGTTCAAAGATCCATCCAGTTGTGTCATACAGCCATGGTAAGCCAGAAATATGCCCAGAGAAATAACTTATACTCTCTAAGTCTTAAAAAGAAGATTGTTGTGTAAATAATACAAGGATAAAATGAGGTCCCTTCCATCCCAGGTTTTCCAAAATTTTAAATAAAATAAAATCACCTGATTTGATGTCCACTGTATTGTTTTGAAGATTATAAGAACATAATTTATAACAATATAAAAAGTGCTTAGCAGTGTGCCTGGCACTTAGTAAGTGCTCAATAAATATTACTACTAGCCTGAAAAAGAAACATAGGGAAGCTTTCATCAACCACAGCTTGTGGAGTTCATGGATTTAGAGTTTTTTTTAGCAAGCAGGCACTGTGAACTCTATAAACAATTTTCTATTTGAAGGCATATTTCTCAATGGTATGTAAACATGTATATATGTGTATATGTGTGTCCCTATATTCCTAGGTTTACTGTGTTTGTATGTGTCACATATGAAAATAAAACTTTGGTCCTCAGGAAAATTTTTCCAGCATCCTGACTGTGTATTTAAGTAGGATGGAAGTACTTGCCTTGGACTCACTATAGCAAGAAGGTTCCGCCTCAAAGTTGTCACTCTCAGTTTCAACTGGAGTCTATGTATGGAGAGTAATGGGAATGATCAATTAAGGATGCTCGCTCTATTCTTTGAAGTCTTTTTAATTAAGCACATACTGAAATGATGGACTTTATGCAGGTGACAATATAAGCATTCTTGTCTGGCCCTTCTCATTCATTCTCACTGCTGTATTTCTGGAATTAGGCTTCATGTTCAGTCATCTTGAATATTTTAATACTTTACTGATCTTGAATATGTTTAGCCATAGAGGACAGCAGTAAAATAAAATTTTATGGCCAAAAAAGTCCTTTATAGCTAAAGTTTATTGTACATTTTATACTTTACTTAACAACACCTGGCTCCTTAAGACTTTGAAATACACTAGCTTCCTCAAGTTGCAGTTTGCTTGTGTTCTTATTTTCCTTATTAAGGGTTGATCCCATTATTAGGATGGAAAGATTTCCTAATAATAGGCAAGAACAACTGCAAGTCTACTGGGCAGGTGCCTCTTTCTTCAAAAGCATTGAGACAACCTTAACTCTCTTCTGTATTAGAAAAATGCACCATTTTAATCTTAATCTCAATCTCTCTCTCTCTCTCTCTCTCTCTCTCTCTCTCTCTCTCTATATATATATATATATATATATATATATATATATATATACTATTTCCCATGGACTCCCCAATTTTCTTCAATATTGTGAGGATTTCATTCCCTTACAACCAACAATTCAGGGAACACTGAATGATAAAATATGAAGGATGCTATTGACTCTTCATATAGTTAATGTTTTCCTACAACAACTTCCTGGTTGTTTGGCTAGGGTTTGTAAAGGTATCATTTTATACCACTGACAGAATTACTGTTTTCTGTAATGACAATTTTTAAAAAATAATTAGCATAAGCTTTTCATTGTTCTCTGATTTGCAAAGCTGACATGGTGGCACCAGAAATGATGGGAAAATGTTAATATGGTGCAAGACATTAGAGTACCATCTATTCTTCCAAGATTGAGTAAAAATATCTGCCAGTTTTTCTGGCTGTAGGGATAACAAAGAAAAAGAAACAAAAAACAAGCAAACAAACAAAAAAAAAACACTTAGGCTTTTCCTTAAGACAAGTTGCAGAGAGAAATGACATCCCAGAAGAGAGTAAGGTAATGGAAATACCATTCACTTGCTTCGATTCCCAGTTCTGACACTATTATCCAGATGACCATAATAAACAAGATATTCAGTTACCCCATCAGTGGAAAAAAAAAAAAAGAATGGGTTGTATTTGATTTCTGAGGTCCCTTCCAGCTCAGGTTTTCCACAGTGTTAAATAAAATATATTAACTTGATTTGATGTCAACTATATAATTATCAGAGATGCATATGTTTCTTTACCTCGCCAATCAAGTTATTAAACAACCAGCACCCATTAAAGTCTAAATGTGCTACATTAATCACAACTTAATCACTAGTTAGTGTCACCACTAACACTCTATCCCAGGGTATATTTCAAGATTTCTTGGGAGAAAGGTTTGAAAAGAATGCTAACTGCCATACAGAAATAAACCACTGATCCCCTTGGTCTTACTGAGCTCTTGACCTATTTTCTTGCCTGAATGACCAAGAAAGAAATTTGAAAGCATTTAACCCTCCTCATCCTTAGAAACAGAACCTAAAAATACACACACACAAAAGAAATCCTCCTCCTCCTCCTCTTATTATCTCCGAGGATGAAATCGATGAGACCTAGATGAGAGCAGTAGGGGAGAGGGGTTCACCATTTCTGGATCCTGACTTCAGATCTGTCGGACCCTTTGGTCACTGTTCTCAGATGCTGAGTCTTCCAGGCCAGCTCTAAGAAGTGAGATGTGTCAGAAAGAGCTGAGTTTAGTTTTTGAATTTTTAAATGACTTATGACTCCTGATAGCCTTGTGGCAAGGAAGTTCATTCAGTCTCACTTCTTTGGCTTTAATTGCATTTTTGCCTTTAATTGCTTGTACTGACATAGAAATAATGCCTCACATCTCTGTTCAGACAGCCCTTTTTACCCTTGAATATAGTTGTTAAAGTTCCCTTTAACTATCATTACTATAAGCCATGTATTCCTATGTGATAAACATAATTAAAAACTGCTCCCAGGTCTTCTTAAAGTAATGTGAAATTTTTCAGTTTTTATGCCTGACATGGGTGATGTTAAAGCAAGTAATACTGGGATGGGAAGGTAGGAGGGATGTCAAAAGATACCCTCCATCCCTAATGCTCCCTTGGTGGAAATGACGGCCTTATTTGTTGTGTTAACAGTGCATAATTAAAAGTCAATATTCAAGTTCATAATAAAAATCTTTTATAACTACTTGTGTTGTGAGACTGAAGTTTGAAGAGAAAATCCATTAAAACACAGCCATGTGAAATTTACAAGAAATCAGTAATAAAATGTTTGCTCTTGACATTATCTTCAAAATGGTTTGTATATTACCAGAATAAATCCATATTACTTGGAGGTTGCAGATAAACATCCATAGGCAAAGTTCACATTGAGGTTATCTACTCCTGCTCTGAACCAACAAATGCTATTTAGGGGAGATAAATTGTAGTTTACTTCTTCAAGTCTCAAGCACATTGTGCAGAAATGAGTTTAGCTCCTGAGAGGGTATCTGTCATATCCAAATAGGAAAGAATGACATTACAGGGTTGAGCCCATTGTAAAAAGAACATAGCTTTTGTCCTCAGTGGGGAACAAAAGGAAGATTCTTAACAATTAAATGTCTTTGATGCATCTTCTGTTCACTAAAAAAAGAGTGAGATTCTGTGCTTTGTAAAGCGCTGAGTCATTCAGCAGTGTGGTGATATTTTAGGTCAGCAGCAAATTTGATGCTCAAGTAAGTGCAACAGTTAGTGTAGCTGTATCTTGGGTTCTGAAGTAAGAAAGAAAATTATACATAGGGAAAAATAGTAACAAGATTCGTATTGAGACATTCTGGCACAGAAGTTTAAGACTGTGCCCCCCTCACACATACCCCGTAACTAGCCCAAAGTATTCTGGAAGAAAACAAAAAGTCACTGGAGCTAATGATTTGGCATTCATTGAGGTACCTTCATTTGTTTAGCCATTCAACAAATACTCACTAGGTACCTATAAGGTGTTAGAGGTGTAAAATGCACAAGATAATGGAAATCTTTCTCTAGGAGCTTGCAATGCTTTGAGGAAATTGCATTACTGTGATAGCACAATGGAAGGTTACCCAACCCGACCTGACCTGCAGGCTTCAGGGCATCAGGGAAGAAAAGTTTCTAAGACAAGGGTTTTTAACCTTTTTTGTTCCATGGATCCCTTTGCCAGTCAGGTGAAAACCACAGACCTCTTACTAAGTCCACACTATACTGTGTATAATTTAATAAATATATCACATCCTTACCAACACATCCTCATAAGAATAATGTTGTTTTGTTGTTGTTGTTGTTGTTGTTTTTTTCATTTAAATTCAAGCTCATTGACCCCTTGGTAAGAACCCCTGTTCTAAGAGATAAAATATTTAAGGGATAACATGAAAGAAAAATGGGCATTACCTCTCCCTGCCTTTCAGCGTCCAGCACCTGTGTCTCTTCTTTGACACACACATACACGCACTCACACACACACACTCACACAGAAGCTGTTAGCTAATGCCCATCAGTCTTCTGAGTTTCCCAGCCCAGCTCCCTTACCTTGGGTTGGGACAGCTCTGAAGTGGTACTTAAGACTCCAGAGTTCTGTGGAGAGATCAGGCTGAAGCCTTCCCTTGGCCGACATTGCCTGAGATTGAGATGCACTCTTGCCTGCCTGGCCTGCTTCCTCCTGTCTCTCACTGGCCCCTGGGGAGCACTTCTTTAATAAATAACTTGCAAGTGAATACACCTCTCAGGGTCCATTTCTAGGGAAACCAATCTAAGGCATTTCCAGAGAATTCTAACTTTAATTTGGCAGGAACATAAAGTTCAAGATGGAAGAATGGTGAGAGATGGATTATGGCTATGCTCTATTTTATTTTTGGAAATCTATAGGTTAAGTGGTAAAAGGGCCACCTTCATGGGCCTGTGATTTGTGCAGTCACACAGGGTCCCATGTGCAGAAGGTCTCCAGACTTAATCGATGATCTGCTGTGGCCTCCTTGGAATTCCCAATTTTTTTAACTTTTTATTTTTAAATAAATTCAAACATACAAGACAGTTTCAAAATTATTATAAACCCCATACAGAGAACTCCAATATACTCTCCATGCTCCCAGTTACCCAGATCTACCATTTCAACATTTGCCACTTCTGCATTATCATTTTATCTATCTTCCATCTATTTTTCCATCTGTCTATCCGTTTATCTACCAATCTGTTTTCTTAACATTTAAGAGCAGGTTGTACATATTATACTCCTTGAACACATAATACTTCCAGGTACATTTCCTAGTAACAAGGATATTCACTTTTATAATCATTTTAAGTGCAAACATCAAGCTCAAGTAATTTAACATTGATATAAAACTTATATTCTATATTCCAAATTTTTCTGATGTCCCAATAAAGTCCTTTAGAGCCTTTTCTCCTCCATTCTTAGATCTCATCCAGTATCGTGAATTGCATTTAATTGAGATTATCTCTTTAATTTCTCTCTTTTTTTTATTTGTGGAAGCACTTATATAACATAAATCTTCCCATCCCAACCCCTCTCAAGCATACCATTCAGTGGTATTAATAACGTTCATAATGTCAGTATCCTTGCCACCATCCATTAGTATAAATTTCCCTTCACCTCAAACAGAAACCCTACACTCATTTTGCATTAATTCCCCATTGCCCTGGCTCCCCACCCCTGGTAACCTGTACTCTACTTTGTCTCTGTTGAGATTGTATATTCCCTGACATTTTCCTTGTAGTTACCATGAGGCTTAAATTTAACACCCTAAATCTGTAACAATCTTGTTTTTGCTTTGATAACAATTTAACAACTTTAGTAGCATATATAAACTATGTTCCTATATTCCTCCATTCCCCCCACTTTATGTACTTCATGTCACAAATTACATGTTTATACATCATGAGTTCAAAACCATTGAGTCATCATTACATTTTATGCATTTGTCTTTTAGATCCCGTAGGAAGTAAAAAGTGGAGTTACAAACCGAAAATACAATAGTATTGGTTTTTATGTTAACCCATTTCATTATCTACCTGTGATCTTTGTTTCTTCACATGGCTTCAGTTAACTCTCTAGTATCTAAGAATAGAGGCTCTAAAGGACTTTATTGGGACATCAGAAATTTTATAGCTGGCCTTGAGTGATAAATATGCATTTTTCCAATATTTAATGTTTTTTAACTCTTTTTTCAAAAATAATGAAGAAAATTTCAAACTAAAATATTTGAATTAGTGATTCTCAGTATTGTGACTGAAATTACCCTGGCTTTTATCCTCACCTCCCTTGTTTTTCCTGGAGTCCTTAGGTATCTCGAATGTACTCATATGTAAGTCTGATCTACCAGGCCCTGCTGCTATACTTCCCTGTACTCTGGGGCATCAGATTCTATCAAATTTCTCCTCTATGCACCACCATTCTCCATGGCCACCCCCAGCCATCAAAAGGACAAAGCCCCTGGTACTCTGTAGCCAAATAAGAGGGAACACCTGTCCCCAAGCTCTGACCATGGGCACCCAGGACCCAGTGTGTTATGGAGTTTTAACCGTTCTTTGTTAAATGAAAACATTTAACATACATCTAAAGGTTGGATGAGGGATAGATGAATATAACAGTCACTATGCCATCCCTACTCCTCCCTCAGACAAGAATGGTTTTGTTAAAGGAACAATTACATATTGTCTACTTCTCTCCTATAAAATGAGCTCCTTCACAGGAGGTTCCTTGAGCCCCTCAAACATATTTCTCTCAATTCCTCTCACCAGTTCACCAGCATTTCCACAGTAACGCCAAGGCCTAGGAGTAGACACTGTTTAGAGTCCAAGAGCAATCCCAGCTACGGCAGAGACAACCTAAGAGTCCAGTGTGCATCAAAATATCAGGTACAAGTATCAATAGGAGAACTTCTAGAGGACATTTGTTATAATATTGGTATAAATAAAAGGAGCAAATAAATGTAGTGTGACATGTCAAATAAACATTGGAAAAGAACATTATTTATATAATTTGGTGGGACTCCTCTGAATTTTATCAGTCCTAGAATAACATAAGTGATAGGGTCAAAATGTAGCTGAGTATATAATCCTTACCCCATCCTTCCCAAGTACTTCTGTTACTTCATCTGCCATCCTTTTTCTTTCAAAAGACACACTTTTAAGTTGCCAATTAACGATAACATGGTCCCTTCCAGTTTAGAACAACCACATTCATACATACCCAGTGCTTTGGGATTAGATGCTTAGCCTCTCCCTCCTTTTTGTCCCTGAGTGCCTCTGAGTCTGGGCAGTGGGAGAGATGCCTGCTCCTGGTGGTGACTTCCCCCATAAGCTCCCAGGGACCTCCAGATGTAGTGCTGCTCCTCTCTGCTGGTCTTTTTGTGCCCTGGGTTCTGCCCTCAGAGCATGTGCTCCTGAAGGGTCTGTGGCCAGTGTGCTCTTTCAGTGTGAGCAATACCCAGCATGCTTCTGGGAGCTCAGCTCCTCTCCTGCTGACAATCTATGCCCGGCTGCCCCTCTGAGACTCCATCAGGTGCCAAATCCTGCCCTGCTTCAGGCTCTCCACCCCTACCTTTCCTCGAGATCCCTTTACTGTGTTTTGTCAACCTCTTTATTCAATTCTTTATCTTCAGCTACCTTCTGCCCCTCATCTACCCATTCAGGAGCTCACAGAAATTTCTGGATTTATTCCACATCATTTATTGCACACAGGTCATACAAAAAAAGTAAAGAAGTGTTTCAGACCTGTTTTCTATTCATAGATGCCAAATCACTAAGACTAAGTTCTAAGCTCATTCCGTGATGACATGGAACTTCATGAAGGACCAGACAAACTAATAGGAGAATATGTGTGTGTGTGTGTGTGTGTGTAAAGAGATTTATTTTCAGGAATTAGCTCACATGATGTGCTAGCAAGTCCAAAATCTGTAGAGCAGGCCGGCATGAGAGAAACTCAGGCAGGGGTTGAAGCTGAGGTCTTAACAGGGAATTTCTTCTTCTCTGGGAAACTTCCATTTTTGCTCTTAAGGCTTTCAACTGATCGGATGAAGTCTGCCCACATTATTGAATATAATCTCCTTTGCATATAGTCAACTGATTGTAGATGTTAATCACATCTACAAAACACCTTAACAGCAACATCTAGACTGTGTTTGATTAAATAACTGTGCACTACAGCCTAGCCAAGTTGACACATAAAACTAACCACACACCTCCCAAGTCAAGAAAATGGGCACCAGCTTTGGCTATTCGTTGATTTCATCCAAATTAATTGGGGATTGATACTTCTTACTATTTAAATTGTAGAAGAAAAGGAGTGAGAACATTCTCTTTCTTATTCACTCCTTCACCACCTCTCACCAGCTGCAGAAGAGACTACTTATCCTGTATAGCAATGCCTACTTACAGAAAAACCCGAGTTTTAGAACTCCAAGCTTTGCTTCATGTAAATGGAGGTTCTGACATTTATAATCCTCCTCCTGTCAGTGAACTTGACTTTTAAGACTATTGTCTCTCTATTGCAATGGTTTGGTCCCAGGATCAACAGCACCAATATCACTTGGAAACCTGTGAGAAGTACAAATTCTTGGGCCTCTTTCTAGCCCTGCTGAATCAGAAAATCTGGGAATGGAGCCCAGGAGTCTGTCTTTCTACAAGCCCTCCTGGTGATTCTGATACATGAGATGCTTGAAAACCACTGCTCTAGGGACTCCAGAATGTTCTTTCTGAAGCATAGAGCCTATCAATGATCTCTTTGTGCTGGTTAGTATCTGTCCTTCCCCTAAATCAATGAATGCCACAAATGTCATTGGTGGAGAACCACAGAGCAACAAGAGTTCATGAAAATTAAAAGCAGATCTGTCTAATATTTTTAAAATATGTCACATCCTGAAGGAAAACTGGCAGATCTATTGGGTCCCCATTTTCACCAGTGTTTAAGTTTGCGAAGTTGCTCAAAGCAGATACCATAAAATGCATTGGCTTTGACAATGGGAATTTATTAGCTTATAAGCTTACAGTTTTGAGGCTGAAAAATGTCCAAATCAAGGCATCATCAGTCAGTGCTTTCTTCCTAAAGACTGGCTACTGGCAATCCTGGACTTCTCTGACACATGGTAAGGCACATGGCAGCATCTGCTGGACTCTCCTTTCTCTTCTCAGTTTCATTGGTTACAGCTTCTTGCTTCCCTTGTTTTCTCTTTCTTTCTTTGAACTACATTCAAAGGCCTGCAGTAAGAGGATTAAGACCTACCCTGGGACATATTTTAACTGAAATATCAAAAGTTCCTACTTACAACAGGTTTACACCCACAGGAATGGTTTATCTTTAACAACATGATTTTCTGGGATATATATAGTTTCAAACCACCATAACCAGGATTTCTTGTTTTCATAAATCTATACCTCATTTTCCTTCACTACTGCCAGAAAACATAGTCATTCCAAGGTTGTCTGCAGCTCAAGAATAATTCTGGATTACTAGAATTAGAGAAATAATATATTATACAGCATAGCTAATACAAAACTGGCATTCTGATGACAAAAATCTATAATTCAGCCCCACTGAGCTCACTAGAATCATGTTAATAAGTGTCCATAGTGAGGGCCTCTAGACTCTGAAGAGCTTCTGAATAATGAAAAATAAAAATACAAGTTATGTCAACTATAGATGTAAATTATGTTATCCTCTCAGGATCTGAAAGTTCATCTCCCATGGGTATAGTCCTGTTCAACATAACTGATGCTTATTTGGTTAATTGGCAATTTTATGAGTCCATATTTTTGACTCAGCAGAATGTTCCAGTTCCTGGCCAAAGCTAAATAGAAGATTTGGGGACTGAGGCTATGGATATCACTAGGAGGAAGGCACTTGTGCCAGAGTAAATAGAGAAATTATGGCTAGGGGTTCCCAAACTGTGTACCATGGTGCTATAGCAAACTCACAGGAGCACTACAGGGTATTTTCAATTTTTCAGGGAAACACAGTGATACTCTGCATCTGTCAGTACTACATGAATTACTAATTAATGGTAGTTCACATATTTGATATTGGCTTCAGCTACATTACTTTCAATATCATCATACCTTTGCAAAGCTGGGTTTTCAGCAGTTACTATGATAGAAAGCCAACTTGGTACAAAAATCAACATGAAATAGGAAATCAAGGTGGCCGTACCCAATATGATTCCAAGATTTGAGAAGTTTTGCAATGTGCAGTAGGCACACATATCCCACTAGGCAATAATTTTAAGAACGAAATAAAAATATTTTTCATTCAATTTATATGTATTTTTTCAAATGACTACTAAGTTGTTAGAACATAAATATATTATATATATTATTAATTGTTTGGGCCTAACTACTCAATAAACAAAATTATTAAGCATTTGTTTGGCCTAGGGGCACCATAAACCAAGAAAATGTCTCAGTCTCTGGGCCTAGGGAGTTCACCATGATTAGAATTACATAGAAGATATTCACCAAAGAGGTGAAGGCAGAGGTGGTAGGAGTCAAAGGTTGTCATGCTTGCAGACAAGGCCAAAACTGCAGGGCTATATCTCTCATCAGTATTTCATTAGTCAAAAGTTTGCACCTCCAGCATAGTAGCTATTTGTCCTTGATTTGTATTGTAATGAATTTTTTACACAGCAACCTCCACCACTGGACTAGAAATTCCTGGAGGCCTCTCCTTATTTATTTCTATATACTTTCACCATAAAAAATAAAAGAAAGTACTCTGAGAGGCCCCCTTGGAATCAGGCAGCTTTTAGATTCAGGTTGCACATTTGTAACTGAGCAGATGTCAAAATGCAAGGATCTTTTACACTTAAGAACTGGGGTCCCATGGCCTGGTTGGTCCCTCCTTTCATGAGTCCTGTACCTGTGTGCACTGAATGAGTGAACAAATTAATGAGTGAATTCTTCCCAAAAGACTGAACTGTGCTTTACTATATTGCCATCAGTCCTCTAAGTCAGGAATCCAAAAGTAAGCAAGCAAGGTTAACCAATGCGATTCTACACCCTTAAGAAGTTCTCTTTTGAGAATTATATTGTTTAAAGGGCTTCTCCAAAAGCCATCAGCTGAAAGAAGATTTTGCCTACCTTAAGAATCATTAATATCTTTTTATCTTTATAGAAATAGGATTTCTTGATAAATTCACTGAATTTGGGAGTGCTTTCATAACTTTACCTCTATACTCAACAGGAGTTGGAGTGAGTTCTGTTCAAGGCATGGATCATCTCTAGGTCATCTATATAAATAAACACAGATGACCTAACCCTGTACATATGATCAAATCTAATGTGACTTTGTTCTAGGAAGTCACCTGGTCACTGGAGTACAAGAGGAAGACTAAGTTAATCACAATGATTCCATGTAATTAGTTTATTGATGCATCCACTAGATTACTAACAAGTATATGCTTGCAAATGGATTGACTTTCAAGGCTTAATCCGTAAATCAGTTGTGTGGAACAAGAAACTCAATTTTCCATTTAAAAATTAGTTCTAAAAGATGGTTAATTTTCCAGGCTGGCCCCCCAAACATATTTAGCCTATAACTTTGCTAGAATCAATTGTATTCACAAATGGGTTTCATATTGCCATGATGTTCATGACTAAACAATGCTTGCTGAAGAAATAAAACTGAATAATATGTTCCTTTTTAAAATGTGTCTTCAAGGCTCATACTTTGAGAAAAGGCAGTTTTAAATAAATAAGACGAGGTAAATGAAAATTTTCAGAAAGATTCTGAAACAGATTTTGAAATAAATCCAAACCTTTGGAATCCTATCCCCAACTCAGAAGAGGTAAATAAACCAGCACAAGGAAGGACAGCCTTGAAGTTCATGGGACTCATTCTCTCCTGACCTCATGATGTACTTACATTAGTGCCTTCTTTATGGGTAGTAGATGTAAGTTAAGAAATTATACAAATTAGTTCTCTAACCACAATGTAATGAAGCTAAAAGACAAATACAGAAGGGATGCTGTAAAATCCACAAATATGTAGAAATCAAACAACACGTTCCTAAATAACTAATGGGTCCAAAGACTAAAAGACAAGGAAAATCAGAAAATACTTAGAGGTGAATGAAAATGAAAACAAATCATAACAAAATTTATGAGATGTAGTGAAGGCAGTGCTCAGAGGATATTTATAGCTATAAAATTACTGTGAAGAATAAGAACAATCTCAAATCAATAACCTAGCATTATGCCTTGAGGAACTAGAAAAAGAGAAAACTAAACCCAGAACTATCAGGAGGAAGTAAATAAAGTTTAGAGTAGAGGTAAATGAAAAAGAGAATAGAAAAAGTACAGAATAAAAGAAACCAAAAAGTTGATTCTTTGAAGAAATCAATAAAATCAGCAAATCATAGTTAAAAAGAGAAAAGAGAGAAGACCCAAATAACTAAAATTAGAAGAGAAATTGGAGACATTACTACTGACCTTACAGAAATTAAAAAAAAAAAAAAGATTATAAAATATACTATAGGGAAGCAGCTGTGGCTGAAGCAATTGAGCTCCCATTTACCATATGGAGGACGCAGGTTCAATCCCTGGGACATCCTGGTAAAAAAAGAAAAAAGGCATCCAAGACCCATGCAGTGTGGAAAGGTGCAGACCCCGTGTGGCAAAACGATGCACAAAAAAAAAAAAAAAAAAAAAAAAAAATGACGGTGATGCAACCAGATAGAAAAAAAAATACTATGAAAAATTGTACACCAACAGTTTAGATACCCTAGATGAAATGTACCAATTCCTATAAACAACAAGTAACATAAACTGACTCAAGAAGAAATAGAAAATCTCAACAAATCTATAACAAATAGAGATTGAGTTAGTAATCAAAAACCTCACCACAAAGAAAAGTCCAGGACCAGATGGCTTTCTGGTGAATTTTAACAAACATTCCAAGAAGAATTAACATCAATCCTGCTCAAACTTTTCCAAAAACTTGAGGAGGAAGGAATACTTCCTAACTCATCCTATGAGGCCAGCATCACTCTAAAACTAACACAAGATAAAGATGTCACAAGAAAAGAAAGTTATAGATCAATATCCCTCATGAATATGGATCCCTCATTATTACAGATGCAAAAATTCTCAAAAAATTCCAGCAGTGTTCTACCTGTTTTGAAAAGAGGGCAAAGACCACTAAATTGGAAAAGAATAACCTCTTTAAGAAATGGGGCTGGGAAAATTGGACCTCCATTTGCAAAAGAATGAAGGTGGACCCCTTCTTCATATCATATACAAAAACCAACTCAAAATGGAAGGGTTAGGGGTCCCAAATAGACAAAACCATCTTGAAAAAGAACAACATTGGGGACTCACAATTCCTGGCTTTAAAATTGATTACAAAGCTGCAGTGGTCAAAACAGCATGTTACTAGCACAAGGATAAATATAAAGACCAATGGAATCAAACAGAGTTCAGAAATAGACCCTCACCTCAATGGACCATTGATTTTTGACAAGGTTGCCAAAGAACCGTCTCTTCAACAAATGATGCTGTGAGAGCTGGATTTCCATATGCACAAAGAATGAAAGAGGACCCCTATTAGTGCTATATACAAAAATTAGCTTAAAATGGATCAAAGATCTAAATGTAAGAACCAGAACTATAAAACTCCTAGAGAAAATGTAGGGATGCATCTTCAGGACCTTATGTTACACAATGGTTTCTCAGACTTTACACCCAAAGCAAAAGCAACAACAACAAAATAGGTAAATAGAACCTCACCAAAATTAAAAACTTTTGTGCATCAAAGGACTTAATCATGAAAGTAAAAAGACAATCTACACAATGGGAGAAAATATTTGGAAACCACATATCTGATAAGGATTTAATATCCTTAATATGTAAAGAAATCCTACAACTCAACAATTAAAATGCAAACAACCCAATTTAAAAGTAGGCAAAAGACTTGAATAGCCATTTCTCCAAAGAAGACACACATTTTCCTAAATAATATGAGGTAGACACAAATGACAAATGTTGTGTTATTCCACTTATATAAAATATCTAGAAAAAGCAAAATCATAAAGCCAGAAAGTAGATTAGAGGATGCCATGGTCCAGTGGGAGGTAAGAATGGGAATGAGCATAATTATTGTCTAATGAGCATAGAGTTTCTGTTTGGGGTGATTAAAATGTTTTGGAAATGGACAGCAATGATGGTTACACTAGTGAATCTTACACTTAAAAATAGTTGGGATGGCAAATAAATAAACAAGACATTTTTTAAGTGCACCAGGAACTTATTTCTCAATCAGCCAATCAGATCAATCCACCCCTTGGCCTCATTGATTAGTTAGAAGATGAGCATGGTACTCTAGCAGTTCCAATCAGAGCTTTTTCTGGGACAATTTGGAAAAAGGGCCTTCATTCCCCTAGGGTTGCTAAGTGTGCAAGATACAGCCCTAGTGTTGCTTAAAAAAAGAAGAGTCTACTTGGAAATAAAGCTAACACAGGAAAGTAGAGCCTAAGGATTAAAAAAATGACAAATTGCTAACCACAACCTTAAATACATGGATTTACCTGTGCCTGCAGCTTTCTTTTAAAATACAGGAGCGTGATGGGTTAAGTTCATGAGTAAATTTGGCTAGGTTATGGTGTCCATTTGTTTGGTCAAACAGGGATGGTCTAATTGTTACTGTGAGGAAATTTTGTGGATATAAATCATCAGTAAATTGATTATATCTGTGACTGATAACATCTACAACCAACTAAGGAGATTACCTTCAACTATGAGTCAACAATTTTCTCTTTGGATTTCAGGTTATTTTATTTGGCTTTCTGCCACTTTCATCCAAAAAAGTTGGTTTATTTTACAATAAATTTCAACAAATAATATATGTTTCAGACCACTTCCATGGGCATACCAAGGAAGATACCCCCAATCCTTCCTCAGGCTCTGCCATCATGTGGACTGGATTATAGACTCTTCCAAGGGGATTTGCATTAGATGATACTGGTTATTCTGTCATACTTCACTTATCTAAATGTGGCTTTCCTTTTCTTGATTAGGATCTATTATTTCGTTGATGATCTATTGCTAGTGAAAACTACAAAAGATTGCTCAAAGAAATCAAAGAAGACCTAATTAGACTAAATATTTTTAAGATATCAATTCTACCCATAATTATTTACAGATTCAACACAATCCCAAACAAAATTCCAGCAGCCTACTTTGCAGAAATGGAAAAGCCTATTATCAAGTTTACTTGGAGGGTATGAGGCCCTAAATAGACAAAAACATCTTGAAAAAGAATACCAAAGTTGGAGGACTAACGTTTTCTGACTTTAAAGATTATCATCAAACTACAGTGGTCAAAAAGGCATGGTACTGGCACAAAGATAAATATAAAAGAGGTGAACATGCACAAAAGACATGAATATAGAAATCCAAGAATCTCAGAGGACACCAAACAAGATAAACATGAAGAAAAATCTATCCTGTCATATATTGATCACACTATCAAATGCAGAGAAAGTTGCAAGAGGAAAGTAATGTGTTGCACACAAGGAAGTCCTGATAATACTGAGTGCCAATTTCTCATCAGAAACCATGGATACAAGAAGGCAGTGGGTTGAAATAGTTAAAGTAAAGAAAGAAAACAGTTGCCCATCAAGAATTTTATAACCAGCAAGCCTTTCCTTCAAAAATGAGGGAGAGATTAAGACATCCCAGATTTTAAAAAGCTAAGAGTTCATCACCACTAGACCTGCCCTACAAGCAATGCTAAAGGGAGTTCTTCAGCCTGAAAGAAAAGGACACTAAACAGTGGTTCAAAGAGGCATAAAGAATAAAGACCTTTGGTAAAGGTAATGAGATGGGTAATTATAAATCCAGTACTTTTATATGTATTATATTTTTTGGTGTATAACTCCACTTTTTCCTTCTTACAGGTTCAAAAATGCAAGTGCATAAATAGTAATGATCAATCTATGGTTTGGGAAATAAAGTGTATAAAGAAATAATTTGATATAACTTGAGCATGGCTAACATCATACTCAATGGTGAAAGACTGAAAGCTTTCCCCCCAAAGATAAGGAACAAGACAAGGAAGCCCACTGTCACCGTGGTTATTCAACAATGTATTGGAAGTTCTAGCCTAAGTCCTTGCCTTATCACTTGCAATAAGGCAAGTAAAAGAATAAAAGCCTTTCAAATTGGAAGGATGAAGAGAACATTTCCCTATTTTCAGATGACATGATCCTATATCTAAAAATCCTGAAAAACCCATAACAAAGCTACTAGAGCTAGTAAATGAACTCGTCAAACTGGTAAGGTAGAAGGACAACAAGCAAAATCAATCATGTTTCTATACACTACCAAAGAACAAACTGAAGAGGAAATGAAAAAAATCCATTTATAATAACAAAAGAAAAAAAAATCTAGAAATAAATTTGACAAAGGATATAAAGAACTTATACACAGAAAACTACAAAACATTGCTAAAAGAAATTATAGACTTAAATTAATGGAAGGACATTTCATGTTCATGGATTGGAAGACTAAATATTCTTAATGTATCAGCTCTACCCAAAGTGATTTACAGATCCAGCTGAATACCAGTCAAAATCACAACAGCCTTCTTTGTAGAAAAGGAAAAGGCAAGTATCAAAGTCATAAGAAATTATAAGGGACCCCAAATAACAAAAATCATCTAAAGAAAGAACAAGCCTATCACAATCAGAGCTCTGTCCTCTACACAAGGGCTTTGAATAACGAGAAAGAACTGGCAGAACACATTTCTCAAAGCTCCAAAAAACAGTTAAAATACTACAATATAAAGGTGAGCACTAAATAAAGAAAAAAAGCTACTGAAAATTTACAGTTCATGTGATGCCCTGGTTGGCTGCTCTCCCAACACTTACTGGCATTGCATGGAGCTGGCCCATGCTTCCAGCGTAGGTCCCTGTTACCAGCTCCAGAGAGAGAAGAGTAATCCTCTTGGACATACTGGGAGCATGTATGTCTGGCCCAGTCTTTCTGGTGATGGCATGAAGGACTTGCCATCCCAGAACTTGCTCTGTATGTAGAAGGAAACCCCCAGAGTGCTCCTACACAACACAGTGGGAGAGCAGTCAAGTCGTGCTGCCTGGGGCAAGGGATTGCTGGCTGTAAGACACAAAGTGCAGTGCCTGAGACCATGAGAAAACTGTTTTTTAGAGAAGAGGTAAAATTTGTATCCATGTAAATGGGTCAGTTCCTAGGGTCACAAATCCATAACCAAGACAAGATGCATGCACAGAAAGAATCAAAGGGGCCCCTATGCTTTGGCCTGGAGCTATTCTGGAATCTCACTGTATGCATAAGGCCTGAAGGAGAGGACTTGCACAGGTCAATTAGAAGATTGGAAAAGTGTTTTCTATTATTCCTCCTTCTTTATTTTATGTTAGCTCCGGTAATTCAAGGAAAGTTCTGTCCTAAAACTAGCTGGATGCTGAATACAAGCATAAGGAACAAATGCCTCAGAGTCTAAATTCCAGTGATGATACATTAATATATCAAAATGTCCAGGTTTCAACAAAAGATTACAAACCATACAAAGAAACATGAAGTGAATGTCTAGGCAAAGGAGAACATAAAGTATTAGAAACCATCAATGATGTGCATTACAGACAAAGGCTTCTTTAAAAATGGTCCTAAATGTGCTCAAATAGCTAAAGGAAAGAATGGGCAAGGAACTAAATGAAATAAAGAAAATGATATATAAAACAAAAATAGAATATTAATAGATAGAAATTATGAAAAGGATCCAAACTGAGCTACAGATCCCAGTAACAAAAATTAAAAATTCCTGATAGGGGTTCAACAACAGATTGGAATTGTCAGAATAATCATTGAACTTGATGATAATACAACTGAAACCATCCAGTATGAGAAGGAGAAAGAAGAATAAAGAAAAGTAAACAGTGGCTTATGAAATTTGAGGAAACCATTAAGCATACCAATATACACATTGTGGAAGTCCCAGAGGGAGAAGAGAGAAAGTTGTAAGAAATAGTGGCTGTAAACTTCCCAAGTTTTATGAAAGATATGAATGTACTCATCCAAGATACTCAGCAAACTCCAAGCAGGACTTACACTGTGGCATAATATTACAGTCAAACTGTCAAATGTCAAAGATAAAGAGAGGCTTCTGAAAGCCCCAAGAAAAAAAGCAACATATCATGTCCAAAGGAGCTACAATAACATTAAGTGTCAATTTCTCATCAGAAACCATAAAGACAAGAAGACAGTAGATGACATATTTAGAGAGCTGAAAGCAAAAAAACTGTCAATCAATAATTCTATAGTTGGAAAAACTGTCTTTCAAAAATGAGGAAAAGATTAAGACATTCCCAGATAAATAAAAATTGAGAGAGTTTATCTCTGGCCCTACAAGAGATACTAAAAGGAGTTCTACAGTTTGAGAAGAAAAGACACTAGACTTTAAATCAAAAACAGAGGAAGAAAGAATGATCTCCAGTGAGGGCAATGATATAAGTAAATATAAATGCCAGTGCTATTGTATATTTAGTTTGTAAGTCCATTTTTAATTTCCCACAGGATTTAAAAGGCAAATGCATAAAATGTGATGATAAATCAGTGGTTATGGACTCGTAAAAAACTGTAATTTGTGACAAGAACTACAAAAAGGTGGGGGGATGAGGCGTATAGGAGCCAGCTAAGTTTGTATAAACTATTGAAATTAAGTTGCTATCAAAGCAAATGAGATTATTATAAATTTAGAATATTAAATTTATGCTTCATAGTAACTACAAAGAAAATATTGAAGAATATGCAAGCTCATAGAAACATGAATTAGAGTACAAGTTTCCAGGGCTGGGGTAGGGAATGGGGAGGGAGTTCGTGCATAAGAGTGTAGGGTTTCTGTTTCAGGGGTTGGGAAAACTTTAGAAAACAGAACATGGTGAGGGCACTGCAATATTGTGGATATGATTAATTCATTTAATGGTATGCTTGGGAGTGGTTGAGTTGGGAAATGTTATATATATATATATAGGCCATTAAAAAAAAGAAAGGAAGAGCAACTAGAGAGGCAATAACAATTAAATCTAATACACGATCCTGGATGGGGTCTAGCAAGGGAGGAGAAAAGGCTCAAAAGGACATTATTGGGATATATTTAAAAATGAATATAAGCCCTATATCAATGAAAATTTCTTGAACTTGATAACTACACTTGAAAATACTAAAATACTTGTTCTTAGGACGTGTACATGACAGTATTAAGCATTCAAGGATCTGATATATACAACCTACACTAAGTGTTTAGAAAATGGAGTGATAAATAGTCAGATGGCTAGATAGGATGGATGGATGGAAGGAAGGCAGGCAGGAAAAAAGGAAGGAAGGAAGAGCAAATTTTACAAAATGTTAAAATTGATGGATCCAGGTATCTTGGGGAATATGGATAAGTTGGAGTTCTCTGTGATGGGGTTGCATTATTTTTGTAACTGACCTGTATGTTTGAGTGAATTTCAAAATAAAAAGTGTTTTTTTTTTTTTTTAAGATGAAAAAAATTGGAGGACTCACAGTGATTAATTTTAAAACTTATTACAAAGCTTTAGTAGCCAAAGCAGTGTGGTACTGGCACAAGGACAGACATATAGACCAATGGAATCAAATTGAGAGTTCAGAAATAAACCCTCATACCTATGACCAATTGATTTTTGAAAACGGTGTCAAGTCCACTCAATGGGGAAAGAAGAATCTCTTCTTCAATGGTGCTGGGAAAGCTGGATTTCCATATGCAAAAGAATGCAGGCAGACCCTGACTTCATACCATATACAAAAATCAACTCAAAATGGATCAAAGACCTAAATATAAAAGCAAAAACTATGAAACGCATAGAAGTAAACATAGGGAAACATCTTCAGGAATTTGTGTTAGGCAATGGTTTCTTAGATTTTACATCAAAAGCACAAGCAACAACAACAACAAAAAAAAACCTGATAAATGGGACCTCACGAAAATTAAAAACTTTTGTGCCTCAAAAGATTTTATCAACAAAGTTAAAAGACAACCTCCAGAATCAAAGAAAATATTTGCAAACTACATATCTATTGGATATTAAATCCAATAAGGATTTTTTTTTTTTTTTTTTTTTTTACCGGGAGGTCCCGGGTATCGAACCCAGGTCCCTCCATCCCTCCATATGGGAGACGGACGCCCAACCATTTGAGCCACATCCGTCCCCCCCCAATAAGGATTTAATAACCAGAATATATAAAGAAATCCTATAATTCAATAACAAAAAGACAAACAACACAATTTAAAAATAGGCAAAAGATGTGAATAGACATTTCACCAAAGAATATATCCAAAAGGCCACTAAGGACATGAAAGATAGTCAACATTACTAGCCATTAGGAAAATGCAGATCAAAACTGCAATGAGATACTATTCCATAACCACTAGAAGGGCTACTATTTTAAAAATGGAAATAGCAAGTGTTGGACAGGATGTGGAGAAATAGGAACACTCATACATTATTGGTGAAAATGTAAAATGATGCAGCTGCTATGGAAAATAGTTTGGCATTTCTTCTGAAAGTTAAATATAGAATTACCATAGGACTGAGAAACTGTTTATATTCCTTGATCCCATACGCCTTACTCTTAGGAATCTTGTCTAAACAAGAAATATTGGCAAAACACATACATACAGGTTGTATTTCACAATATATTTTTCATAATATTGAAAATGCAAAGACAACCATAATGTCTACACAAAGCTGAACAGCCAAAGGAATTATGATGTATACTTGTGAAATATCAGGTGAACAATACAGATATTTGCAATAAATATTATTCATATGGAAAGGTTATTTCAGTGTAGCAGTGAGTGGAAAAATTCAAGTATAAAACAGCATTTATATTATTATATCAATTGTCTAAAATAACTTATACACTAGAAGTGACTCTTCAAAAAAGGCAGTAAAGACTAATAGTGCATATTTGAATTATGAAATATGGGTATTTTTAATGTTCTTTCTTAAAATCAATTTTGTGATCCAATTTTCTACCAAGAGAATAGTTTGCCTTTGTTATCAGTAAAATAATTTAATAAAAGTTTTACTTTTTTCTATGAAAAAAAAAAAAAAAAGAATTACCATATGACCTGGCAATCCAGGTATACACCCCAAAGAATTGAAATCAAAGACAGAACGGATATTTTTATGGAAAGTCAAAAGAACTAGTAGAGCCAAAACAATTTAGATAAAGAATAAAGTGGGAAGAATTAGTTGATTCAAGATATAGCTACAATAATCAAGACTGTATAGTATTTGTGGATGTACCAATGTATAGATACATGAAACAGAAACAGAACCCAGAAATATGCCCATCTGAATTTTTCAAAGATGTTAAATTAATTCATTAGAGGAAGTATAGCCTTTTCAACAAATGGTGCTGTGTAACTGGACATTCATATGCAAATATATATATATAAATCTCTGACATAAATCTCACACTTTATACAACTAAGTAAAAATGGATCTCAGAATTAGATGTAAAACCACAAAACATTTAAAAAATAATAGGAAAAAATATTGACATCTAGGACTAAACAAAGAGTTTTTAGACTTGACACCAAAAGAACAATCCATAAGAGGAATAAGTGATAAATTGGACTTCATCAAAATTTAAGACTTTTGCTCTGGAAATGATCCCAAAGAGAGGATGATTAGACAAGCCACAGCCTTGAAGACTATTTGCACATCACATATCTGACACAGGGCTCATATCTAGAATACATAAAGAGCTCTCAAAACACAACCTTAATCAACAGTCCAATAAGAAAATAGGCAAAAGACAAGAAGAGACAGTCCACCAAAGGGGATATTAGAGATGGTAAAAAAATAATGAAAAGATGTTCATCACCATTACCCATTAGGAAAATGCAAATTAAAACTACAATGATATAGTTTTCCACACTTATCTGAATGGCTAAAGTAAAAAATAGCAGCAACACCAAGAGCTGGTGAGGATATAGGGAAACTGGATCTCTCTTACATTACCTGTAGGAATGTAAAATGGTGCAGCCACTCTGCAGAACAGTTTGGTAGTTTCTTAGAAAACTAAACATGCAATTAATTACTATACAACCCAAAGATTGTTCTCCCAGAGAAACGAAAACAAATGTTCACACCAAAACCTGTACATAAATGTTTCAAGCAGCTTTATTTGTAATAACCCCAGACTGGAAACAATTCAGAAGTCCTTCAGTGGTTGAATGGCTCAACAAAGAAATAAATGGTATGGTATATCTCATGGAATATTACTCAGCAATAAAAAGAAATGAGCTATTAATACATGCAACAACCTGATCATGCTGAGTGAAAGCAAGCCATTTCCAAAGATTTGGAAATGACAAAATTAGTGGTTGTTAGAAGTTAAGGAGCAGATGGGGCCTGGAGGGAAGTGGGTGTGGCTCTAAGAGGATAACTTGAGGGAGCCTTGGGAAGGAAATGTTCTGACCTTGACTGTAACAATGCCGATATTCTGTTTGTGATACTGTATTACAGTCTTACATGTTACCATTGGGGCAAAGTGGGTAAAAGATACATGGTATTTCTTAAAACTGCAGGTGAATCTACAATTATCTCAAAAATTTAAAAACGTCAATTTAAAGAAAAAAAAATGACCCTGTTCATGTATGAATGCAGCCACCTGTTACCAGCGGTAGGCGTCTGTGTGAGGCTTACCTCTGGTTACAAATGGAGTAAAAGACAACATGAATCTAAAATATGCATATATTATCTATCTGAAAATTAAAGCCTGATGATTCTGGGTATATTCTCAGCTATTTTCAGCACAGATTTGAAATATGTGGATCCATAAGTCTGATGTCCAACATATAGTGAAAATGTAAGCCTCAGACCACCCCTCTCTTCCTTTGTTAAAATTAGAAATTAAGCCTGTTTCCTAAATGACATGCCATAAAAATACATGTGTAATATATATTATCTGATTTCCCCATAATTGGAACTGTGACAAACCTATTCCTTTAACACAAAACTCAAAATTGCACATAATGGTAATAAGTCAAATGGATTGATTGATGAGACCCTCCAAGGTGGAACCCCAGGCTAGTGAAAAACACAAGCTTTCCAGAGTATTCCCACTGCCTGATTCCTGGAAGCAGGGAGAGTGGGAAGCAAGATTAGGAGGGCAGTCCCGTCTCACTTCGTTCCATGCTGCCTGTTCTCCCCACATACCCCTCCCCTTTCACCACCAAACCTCCTTCTAACACTGAAACTGCTGGCAGGAATAATACCAGCTAATATCTTCGGAGTGCATACTGTGTGCTAGGCACTGTACTAAGCATGCATTTAATATGAATAACTCTGCCAGGTATTATTATTATTTTCTCCATTTTACAGAAAACTGTATCAGCGTGGTCAAATAACTTATCCAAAGCCATAGAGTCTAGTGGTAAAGCTGGGATTTGAATGAAGATCTGTCCAAATGCAAACCTCAAGCTTTTAACTGTTACTCCAGTGGTTCTCAAACCTTGCTGTATATTCAAACTGACTGCCAAATTGTTTAAAATCCTGATGCCCCAAACAAGTAAATGAGAATGCCTGGGGGTAGGAATCAGCTTCAGTATGTTTTGAAAGATCCCCGGGTGATTCCAATGTATAATTAATTTGGGCCTTTCCAATTAGAACTCAGGCTGTCCAGGTGCCTCCCATTACCAAAATTCACTCACAAAGCTCTAACCTATTCCAAATCTAAGGCTCTAAGTCAACCCCCTAGCACCCTCTCAATCATTCACCCCCAACCCCCATGCCTGAAATCCATTATCCTGAACCTGGCCCCTTCGAGAAATTGGTTAGAATTTCTGGATTGCCTGGGAATCTCATCCAAGCTAGGGTTCTAGAGGCTAATGAAGGCTCAACGCCTTTCCTCTCTTATTTAATGATTCAGACTAAGTCCTTTGATGCCCCAACCCCAAATAGAGCATTTCAGGATTTCAGACATTTGGGGCACATGAGCAGACACTAGCAAGGCCCATTCCTGAGTATGGAATCTTACCCATTAAGAATTCAAGAAGAGTGGAAAAGTCATTAGCGTTCATAAATAATGACTTGAGAAGGCTCTTGGTGTGGATTGCGTATCAGTTAAGCTCTTTCAAGTTGGCAGAAGAGACTGCAGATAAGGAATGTGAGGCTCAGAGAGTAGTAAAACTAAGGTCACAAGCCAATAAGGGGTGACAATGCAATTATTCTCTCCTGAAGGATGTGGCTATTGTAAGGACAGATAGACTAATGCATGGCAAAGTTATTTGCATAGTACCTGCTCTATGCATTATCCATGAAGAGTCACCAAATGTGCCTTTGGCCATTACTTTCTTTATCTTCATCTGTCAATATTGCAAATTTGGAGGCAGATAGGTAAATTATTGATACTACAGTTGGTAGAGAAAAGAGAAAAAGAAATGGAAAAGAACTTATAAAATCCACAACCTGAAAAGTAAATAAAGTAGATGTGTATGGTCCAAAATACATTGAATATTCAGAAGAAAGGGAATTTAGCCACCACTCTGTCTGAACCCTTACTTAAGACTAAAGCCTGCTGGGAAACCTGCAGAACACAAATGAATTCTGGCTGCTCTTGCCTTCTCTCACCCCCGTCAAGAACTGCTGAATTTATAAGCTTGCTAACAGTGGCAAGGAGAAACTGGTATCTTGAAAATTTCCAGGACTGTGTTAACTCTCCCTTCCCAAATTTTCCTAGAATCAAGGAAGCCATGTCTTATCTGGGGTTTGCACTCCAGGCTTCCTTGTCAGCGTTCATGACCCTGTGTCCCTTTTTAAGTTTCTCAGAATAACACCCTGGACATATTTTTCTTTTAAATTTAAACAATGATAAAATCCCAAAATGACATCTGCCTCCCAAGAACTGAATTTCCCTGGGCTGGTAATAAGAGAAGAAAACTGACCTCTTGAAGCAGCTCTTTTGCAGAGGGTGTGGAGGCCCAAGGCAGGCAGCAGGTCGGCTCTCTCCGCAGCACAGCCTCCAGCAAGGCTCCCTGGAGGCCAAAGCTTGGGAAACTGCATCTGACACAGCCCGAGGCAAACGTCTGCTCTTCTCAGGTAGACTTCGGGCCTGCCAAGTGCCAAAGAGGTAAAGCGGCAGGGAGATGCCCCTAGGTAAGAGAGTGGCTCCTTTCAAGGGACTAACCCATCGTGCTAATCAAGGAAGCGTTAATCCCACATCACTTCTTTCAGCTGCCCCTCTTTCGAATGAAAATGGCTGGTTTTTATAGAGCAAAATGACAAAATATCCATAATGAATATAATACCTGATGCATATCTCTCAAGTCTCAGTATCACTTTGACTGTGGGATTAGTAAATATAACCAATAAATCTCTTTATTGTGAAATAAGTAGAAATTTCATGAGAAAGTATATTCATTTATCTCAAAATTGGATGCCAACGTGTTAATTATCTATTGCTGTTCTAAAAAAATTTTCCCAAAGCTTGATAAATTAAAATACTACCTGTTCATTTTCTCGCAGTTTCTAAGGGTCAGGAATCCAGGAACAGCTTAGCTGGATGCCTCTGCCTCAGCGTCTCTCACCAGGCTGCAGTCAATGTGTGGGCTGGGGCAGCAGGCATCTCACACCATGACTGAGGAAGATCCACTACCAAAGGTCACCCGCATGGCTGCTGGCAAGCAGCATGGCCTTGTTGTCTGCGGACTGGAGAGCTCAGTTCCTTGCCGCATGGGCCTCTCTGTGGGGCTCCTCACTACACAGCAGCTTGTTTCCCCAGAGTGAGGGCTACAAGAAAGAGGGAGAAAGAGATCAGTAAAATGAAAGTCAGTTGTTTTTTTAAGCTCATCTCAGAAGTGATATTCCACCATTTGTTCCTATTCTATTCATCAGAAGTAAGTCACTAGGTCCAGCCCACACTCAAGAGGAGAGAATTATGTAAGGAAACGAATGCTAGCAGGCAGGGATCTTTGCCCACCATCTTAGAGACTGCCTATCACCCAGCATAATTCCCTCTCCCTGTGTTAACTGATACTGAAACCCAAGGTACGTTCTTTCCTGACCCCATGTTAAACAATTCTGGCACAGGACATACTTTCTCTATGTTAAACAAAACTAAGAGCAAATAAAAATGACTTAGAAAATAAGAGTGTAAACCAAGTAAAATAGTTGACTTAGCAAGTCTAACATCGTGCTCATCAAGCCTGCTTCAAGACCCTCCTGGTCCTCTGCCCAGCAATCCAGAGATACAATGACACAGACTTTGCCCAATCACAGCCAGTTTCCTGCCTGGCAAGATCCACCTTAAAATCACCCCCAAAGCCCTAAAACCCAATAAATATTCTCCCCTAATTTCTCTACTTTCAGACAGTACTAAGACTAACAAGGGGGCATTCTTCCTTTCTACAGTAGGTTTAATAAACTTAGCTTTGTGGGACCAACAGATTTTCCTGTGGCTCTTTTGAGGGGTCAAGAGCTGACCATCTCAGGTATAAGAATAATTATTTCAGTTTTCCATTATTAATGAAGTCTTGACCCAGTGTCATAGAATGACAAATTATTTTAGTCATCTCCTCTAAAATTATAATTAACCTATTTAAGAGAATGTATTCTGGCATGTTAAACACCCAACAGTTATGTTAAATCATCTTGCTTAAAAGGAGACCTTTAATTAGATTTATGGATAGCAAAAGATCCAAATTAATGTCCCATATTTTCTTCACATCATTCTGTTACTTCTTTTTTCTTAATTGGTGGTAGGGCTTTCACTGACCTTTCCTACCACTGCCACCCTCATGTACTGGGAACTTGTAGAATTGCTAAACTTTCTTTTTTTTTTACACAGTAAAAAATTTTACCAGGTTTATCACTCATAAGATAATATTCTCTCACATCTCAAAATGTTACCTTTGTTTTGCAATGTTTTTAAGCATATTCTTTGATATATTTAGAATCCTTCTTGACTCTTTATTTTTTAGTGAAAAATAAAGCATTGCACTCTCTTTTCTAAATCCGGGGTCAAAATCAAACACCACTTGGACTCAGCACTTATCGCTACGGTGCTTGATTAAAATGAAGGAATTTTAGAGGGTGGGGTTTTGTGTTACTGTTAGTTTGTGAAAATTAATGGTGTTACTCATGTGAAAATTAAAACTTATATTTGGAATTCTAGCATGATTGTGGGACCTAAAGCACAAAATAATCTGACTTCCTTTCAATTGTTTCTTATTTTTTAGATTTGTTTCAGAATATTTGTCTTTCCTTAAACAGCAGATTTTCTTGCACCCAATCTATATCCTTACTCCAAACTGCAGTGTTCAGTGGTAATGATGGAGAAAATATTTTTAATATGTAAGAAAGCCATCTTTACATGCACTATTTGTCTTCTAATGATGATTAATGCTGCTAATCTGATGCTCAATGGAATGTATGAATTTTAAAGTTTGGTTATTGTTTCAGTAGCCACATCTGCCACCATTATAAAACAGCACCCATACTATTAGCCATGGGAAATGGTGAAGGGTTTGTGTATAGATGATTAAGCATTCTAAAAAAAAAAAAAAAAAAAAATACACATCCCTAAGTTTCAACTCTGAAAATACACGTAGGCAAAAGGGAACCTGGTTATTTTTCTGAAGGTAGGGACTGGAGCAGTTTGGCATCGTTTATGAATTCCAAAAACAGATGTCGGATTATGTTTGTAAAACCGGTCTGTTCCTCTGGGTGTGATTCAATTATGATTAGGGCTTTGACTGGGCCACGTCAGTAGGATGTTGAGTCCCCACCCACTCACAGAGCAAAGATATGGCAGAGAACAGAGTTTGGAGTTTTGAGCTGGAACCCAGGAAGTAAACACGTGGGAGAGAGCAGAGCAACTGAGCCCGGACAGAAACAAACCCCAGAAGAGATGAGACTTATCCTAGCCTACAGCTGATATTGGAAGAAGCTGGGACCATGGAGCCTTAAGAGGAAGAGGAAGACTGAACCCTCACAGAGACCGGCAGCCATCTTGCTCTAACATGTGGCAACAGACTTTGGTGAGAGAAGTAACTTGTGCTTTATGGCCTTGTGACTGTAAGCTTCTACCCAAATAAATACCGTTTATAAAGCCAACAGATTTCTGGTACTTTGCATCAGCACCCCTTTGGCTGACTAATACATTTTTGACCAAATAAATATATAAGATAAAGGGGGTTCATTACATTAGTATCAACTTAGACCTTCCTAAAATACTTTCCCTTTCTTTTTTTTTTTTTTTAAAGGATGATTTGTAATTGGCAAAGATGCCTCAGACAAACTGAAAATGCTCTGGTTCCCGTATCTTGTTCCAGTATCTTGTCCCCAAAGGCCACAAGCCAGACACAAAAGGCATGCAAGAGTGATTGTCACAACATATAAGTGCAGCCTGGGCATCACCAGGCAAAAGAGGGGCTAATACTGCAGAGAGGGCCTCAAAGTGTAGCTTGAGAAACACAAGGAGTTATCCCAAGACCCTCATTAAGCTGTCATGGAAACATCAAACCCTTGAACCTTGGTTTCATTCAGTCTCCTGAAGGGAAAAAGGCAATGGGTAAGACTCATTAATGTTTGTGGCAAATACTATTAGCAAGGATGCAGTCTTTCTCCTGGGCCACAGGACTCCTTTGGCTGACCTCTGGTAAACTGCAGATGATTATAAGGAAATCAGGTTTCATAACATCCTTAAATTATGTATATATATAAGCTATACACACACACACAGATATTTAAATGGAGGTTCACACATTATGCTAAAATACAAACAGAAATCAAAGGTCATATATATAAAGGCTTACTATAACATATAACACAGGCCTATCACCAGCTCTTGGGGAGCCGGGGGGAAATGGTAGTATTATCCAGAGACTATAGTCACAATTTGTGGTGGGCAGGGAAGGCATCAGTGTAAACAACTCAGATTCACTTCACAGACTGGCCCACTGGAAAGCTTGATGTACGTAACATGCAAAAGTAGGCTCTCACCTCGCTTTTATACACAACCAAAAGCTTGATGGGCACCCAGGAGGACTGTGGGCTTTTCTTGATGCCATGGGACTGTGCTAGACTGTTTCTAAACCTCCCAGCTCTGGGAACTTACCTGCTACCCCTTTCAGGTTCTTGGGCCTTCTTCCATCCAACACCCAGGGACACGAGGCTTACCCAGACCACCCACCCCAACATGACTAATTGCACGTCTTCCTTGAAAGCAAGGTATCTGTATCTGTTACTTTCTCTGACCCCAAGATGCATGTGAAGACATTTCTGTACACGTTTGGCACAAAAGAAACATGATGGTTGTGGAATAATGCCACAGTGGCACAGGGAGATCCAGTAACAGGACACGCAGGGCGAGGGCAAGGGATACTGAGCTGCCCCAGCATCTCGAAACCAGAACTATGGCTTCCCATGCATTTATGGGGGTGGGAGAAGGAATGCGCAAATGAACAACTTCACTGGCTCCTCAGCAGCACATACATTCAGAACTGAAGGCATTTTCAAGGCCTCACTGTACTTTGTAATCATGAGCCTGGTCACTCCAGAGGAGGAGCTCAGTGCAGTGACAGTGGAAAATCTGAGTCCCACTTGAGTCTGCTGCACCAAGAGTCCTTTAGAAGAAGCACAGCAAAGGAGTTTTTTTCCTTTGAGCAGATGCACAGCAATATCATTGGGAAGGCCATGTGAAAGGATGCTCTCTAGCTCAGTCAAATGATCCAATCCCACTGTTATCTCAGTCCCTCTGAGTTTTTCCTGCTAGTCAGATACAGCTGAGCAGCACTGGGGTCAATCATCAATGGCAAGCAGCCAGAAGGCCATGTTGGAACATGCCCTGGCAAAGGTCATGAACTTGGGGTTGAACTGCAAACAGGTGATGGGCCTGTGTGTTTGCCTTCCAACACTGCTACTTTTACACCACCTCTCCATTCCAAACACGGATCTTGCTATGGTCTGAACCAATCATGATAAACTGGAAGTCTGGAGCAAATGAGGCCTTCAGTGTGACGGCTTTGCTGCTGGCATAATTCCCAAATGTATGCATTGCCACTCCCTTGAATGCGTCGATGCGAGGGATGAAGCTGCCATTAGTGGAGATGAGGCTGAGCTTGCCTCATTGCTGAGCTTCAGCCCTGTCCACGTGCAAGTAGGATCGTAATGCATCTTAAAGGTTGCAAATGGCCCCTTATCAAAAGAACGAGGGTCATAAAGTTTGACCATTTCAGAATTGACACCCACAGCAAAAATTAACCCTGCTGGATCAAAAGTACAAACTAGCTTTGCCCTGTAGATGCATGAGGCCCTGGCATTAGGAGACCAGAGAGCTCAGAGTCGAATGGTCTTATCAAGGGACCCAGAAATGAAAGTGTCATCCACAGGTGACATGGGCAAGTCCACTGACCTCCTCCTGCTGCTCGTGCAATACTCTCCTGCCTGGACTGTGGGGCCTTGCGGACGTTTCTCCTCACGGCAGGCTCATTGTGTCCACCACCTTGGCGCAACAGGCAGAAGGAAAGCTTTCCCTTTCATTTTAAATCAAATTCATGTCCTTGTAGCTCAGAATACAGACCCATTGAGTCTTTGGGACCTAGCCAACACTTTTAAAGAAAATCGCTAATTTTTTTTCAAGTCCTAGGGTATTTTAGACCTTGCATTCTAATGAGTAATTAGTACCACTACCACCCCATTAATCACACATATGGTTCCTTTAATGAGTAATTTTTCTGTGGATATAGCTTAAAGATTATGATTGAAATGAAAATGCCCCTGCTTTATCAGCTTATTGATATTCTTGATGAATTAATTCAAGTTCCATGTTTTCATGTATATGGAATTGGTTTCACAAAATAAATTATGCCATTTTTCATAAATGTTCATACTCTTTCTGATGTTCAATATTCAATCTGATCAAGCATTGCAATGTGAAATATGAAGATCCAGTGAAAAGTCCAGATGTCAAAATGTAATGAGATAAATCATTTTTAAAATATTAATTTTTATTTTCATGGGAAAGTAATACTTGTTGATTTACAAATATGCCTTTAGACAGTATGTTACATAGATATTAAATGTCTACATCTGTATAATTCTTCTAGCTATAAAAATCTGGACCCACTCACCTTCAATTCATCCTGGATGCCAGCTGAGTAATTTGACAGTCGAAAGAACAGAATCAAGTTCTAAGCTTTATTTCTTTCCAGAGCAGAGAGTCTTAAAGACAAAAAATATTCTTTTCTCCTCTATGAGCTAATATTTATTTGCATAAATGCCCCCTCCCACCCCTGAGGCAAGGGGAATTGGTTTTAGAAATGAGAAATTTCCCAAATTTATCTCTCTGTCCAAATCATAATTCTGGTACTAAATCACTATTTTTTAAAACTATTTGACTTTTGAATTCATTTTGAAAAATTCATAGTAGTAAATACTAAATACTTGAAAAAGAAATTTAAAAGATCAAAAAAGTGCATGAAGTAAACACATTTCTTTCCCCACATTTACACCACAGGGTAGCCTTCATTTGTTGTCAAAGCTTTCAGACACTTTTTTTTTTAACCATATATATATATCTGTTCATTGCAGCATTTTTAGTACTAGCAAGAGATTGGCATAAAATTCAATATCCATTAATTACTAGGAGTCTAATAAATGGTACATCCATATAATAGAATTTTCTGTATTCAAAAGAGACAAGTCAGGAAATTTTATGTACGGATATGGCAAAGTCTCAAAGTTATACCATCAAGTGAAAAAAGCAGGTTGTGGAACACTGTATTGTATGCTTCTGTTTTATGAAAATACATAAAATATCTCTAAAAGGTTTTAAAATAAACAAACAATATACTCGAGGGAAGGGAACTTGGTGGCTGAGGCTAGGGAATCTCATCACAGATAACATTTTGCATGTTTTCAATTTAGATAAATAAATAAAAATGTATAATAAAATTAAAATTTTTAATAAATACATATACTTTAACTATGAAAAACTTTTTGGTTTTACTTCGTTCTTTTTAAAATGTATAGACTCTTACTATATGGGTCGTTCTGCAATGTGCTTTTTTCACTTAGCAACGTGTCAAGTTTTTCTCTTCAGTATATAGAGGGCTACTGAGTTCTCTTTTTTAAAGATTTTTTAAAATTTTATTTATTTATTCCCCTCGGCCTTGCCACTTGTGCTCACTGTCTGCTCTCCGCAGGCCCAGGCCAGCTTGCCTTCACCAGGAGGCCCTAGAAACCCAACTCAGGGCCTCCGATATGGTAGATGGGGGCCCAATCTCTTGAGCCACATCCGCTTCCCCTACTGAATTTTTTTTCACAGCCACATAAAATCCCAACGTGGTTAAACCAAAGTTTATTTTAAAATTCCTTTATTATTACACCAAATCACTAGGTTAGACATCAGTCAATAAATACTTCATGGCTTAATTCAATTGAGTTCTCTTAATTTACTAATTCCTCTTTGGGTCTATTAATAAGCAATAAATATAAAACAACAAAAATGTTCAGCCTCACTAATAATCAAAAAATGAAAATTAAAACAATAGCAAAAATCCATTATTTACAAATATGCAAATAGCAGGGTACCATCATACACTGCCAGTGTTAAAAGAAAAGCTTTGCAACATTAAATTTAGGATCTCACAGCTTTACGAGGCTATTCGTGATTGGACAGCATCCCATTCAACGGAAGGGCTCTCCACCAAGGAGGTGGAAAGGTGGAGCTTATGTAGGGCAAATGCAAAAGCAAGTGAGGAAATGTTCTGATTGGCTGAGATGAAATTTCTACTTTACATAGTGTGGAACAGATATGCATTACACTTTAATTATGCAAATAAATATTAGCTCATAGAGGAGAAAAGAATAATTTTTGTCCTTAAGGCTCTCTGCTCTGGGAAGAAATAAAGCTTAGAACTTGATTCTGTGCGGAACAGATACACATTAGTATCTTACGCTTGTCTGCTCAGAGACGCTGTCGCTACTGGACCAAAACTGGTCTGTCACCAGGCGTTGCTTATCTACAGCCCTGTTAGGGTGCCTTCCATTTTCTCAGAAAGCCCTTGCAGGTCAATTGTTTTTTCTTCTGAAAAATCTCTTTTTGGAAACACCCAAAGCAGGCAAGCGTTTCATTTTACTTAACACTAGTAAGATACAAAGTGGCACAGTTTGAAGGACAATTGGCAATTTGATTGAAAGCATTAAAAATGCACATATTTTTCTTCCATGAATTCTACTTCCATGAATTACTTAATCAAACAATTGGATAACTTAACCAAAATAAATGTACAGATTTTTATTGCAGCACTTTTATGAGAGCAAAAATTTGGAAACAATCAAATTATCTAACAGTAATAGTGATTGGTTAATTTATGATGGTACAATCATACAATAAAATCCTATATGTTCATTTAAAACAAATCTGTAGAGAGATATTTATTGAAATTGTTAAAAGAAAGAGTCAGATTACAAAATAAATATATAAAGCATGATCTCATTTTGGAAAAGAAATTGCATGGAAAAAATTCTGGAAAATATATACCAAAACAATAAACAGCAATTATTGCCAAAAATTGAAAGCATGGGTGAACCTTTTTCCCTTTCCAAATAAGTATTTTTTCTATAATTAACATGCATTGTTTGTATTATAAATAAATAAAATTTTTTGTAACTGTTTAGCAGTCTTTTAAACTATATCTAACATATAGATCAGAGTATATCAAGGGCCAAAGCATAAGAATAATGGGTTTAACTATCTAATAGTTTTGTACCTAAACATCTAACATCTAATAATTGCAACTATTAGTGTGTATGGTGCCCTAATTTGTGCATATGGTGACCTTTGTTGAAAAAAAATGTTTTTTAAAAGCCACAATTTTGGAGGAGACAAAGAATGAATCCCAAATCAACTCTTGGACCTACTATTAAGGATTAGACTCAGCAGTTAGTCATTACTGCCCACCTTGGTGTAGATAAAATGACAAGATCACCTGTTATGTTACTGATCTTTCAAAAGTAAAGAGCAACTCTTGGAATTACAGAATATCAGATATACAAAGCTAGTATCATACAAATCTTGCCAAGTGAAAAGATGTTTAAATGAGAGTAAACTAAATATTAGAAGAATGTGGGTAATACTAAAAAAATTCTATTTGTGAAGGTTGCCCCCTAAGTAGCTGACATGGCATTTTTTGTTGAAAATATTCTTTCATGCCCTGAGAAGTCATCATAGAAACCCTCCACTCCAACCAGATAGTGCTTGGCATTGAGCACTTATTATATCATATGTATTGATTGTTTCCAAGCATTTCTCTTCATGGACTGGATGTTGCATTTGGAAGAGATCTGGTGACATGGTTTTGTGCCAAGTATTTTCTACGGGTTTTTGGTTTTTCTATCTAGTTGTTCTGTTTTGGTTTTGTTTTTTGTTTTTTTTTTTTGGAGGAGGGGTTCGGAAAGATTGAAAAACTATGCTCCCTAGCTGCAATCTTCCCTTCACAATATATATATTTTAAGATTTATTTTATTTTAAATTATGTCTTCCCCCCACCACTTGTTGTTTGTGCTCATTGTCTGCTTTCTGTGTCTATTCATTGTATGCTCCCTGTGTCTGCTCGTCTTCTTTTTAGGAGGCACCAGGAACTGCACCCAGGACCTCCCATGTGGGAAAGAGGCATCCAATCGCTTGAGCCAATGCCACTCCCTGCTTGTTGTGTCTCTCGTTGTATTTCCTCTTTGGTCTCCTCTTTGAGTCATCTCATTACACCATCTCGTTACATCATCTTGTTGCATCAGCTTGCCATATACCAGCCCGTCATGTCAGCTCACTGTCTTGCTTGTCTTCTTTAGGAAGCACTGGGAACCAAACCCAGGACATCCCATTTGGTAGGTGGGCACCCAACTGCTTAAGCCACATCTGCTTCCCCACAATATATTTTTTAATGTAAAAGTAACTTACATGCAGTATGGACGATTGGATCAGGAAGATCTCCATTTCTTTAAATAGCATAGATAATCTATAGATGCAAGTATCCCTGCTATCAGAATTGGTTATCAGCCAGAGATGATTAGCATAGCAAATTCAGATAACAAGGGGTTATGTGTTATCCAAATCTGTTTGGTCCCTGATTTCAGATTGAGAGTAGCAGCAGTTTGGACAGTGAAGGGATTACCATAAAATGTGTCCAAATCTGTTTGTCTCCTGAGTTCAAATAGGCAGAATCAGAACCTTAATTAAATTCTGGGTTTTAGATCTTAATCACTAACAGTCAAGAGATTTCAGGAGATCAGGTAATTTTTACTTTCCTGTATAGCCCATTCTGTATTCTAGAAGCTTTCTAAATCAAACCTGAGTATTTTGTTTTGTGTTAAGAAAAGAATTTTAGTTTGCTAATCTGCCGAAATGCAGTATTCCAGAAATGGGTTGGCTTTTACAATGGGGATTAAAATGGGGATTAGGTTACAAACTTATAGTTTTGAGACTGAGAAAAATGTCCAAGTCAAGGCATCATCAGGGGATGCTTTCTCTCTGAAGACCAGAGGCTGGTCTCCTCTCTCACATGGCAAGGCACATGGTAGCATCTGCTTGTCTCTCTCTTCTCTGTCAGGTTGCTTGCCTTCAGCTTCTGGCTTCCTCTGGCCTTCTCTCTGTCTCTGTATTTGTCCCATTTATAAAGGACTCCGGTAGAGGATTGAGACCCATCCTGGGCCACACCTTACTTTAGTAACCTAAAAAAAATGCCCTTAACTTTAGTAACCTAATCAAAAGATCCCACCTACAATAGGTTTACACACACAGGAATGGATTAGATTTAAGAACATGATTTTCTGGGGTCCATCCAGCCTCAAACTCTCACAGATTTATTTGAATACTACTAACATTTCAACATTCATTTCAGGAAATAAAGTTCCAAAATGGCATTGATTATGAATTTGTCTGATTGACCATTAGAGTGTAGCTCATCCAACATAAAAAGTATCAAATAGTGCAAGGCACCTTCTTGATCAAAATAAGCTTTGCAATAATTTGAATAAGAAATATTAAGAAATGTGTTTCCTAACTGTCCCCGAACCATTCTTCACAACACTAAATAAAACCCATTGTCTTCTTTACTTACTATATTAAACCAATAAATTTTTGAAGGGAAAAATATTCATAATGAAATAGGAAGTAAAATTATTTTTCTCATAACTACCATGTTTTGTAATCAGGTCACCATGAACTCAATAAAACCAATCTATTTTTGCTCTGTCTGCCTTGTTGGGATCAATCTTTTAGTTGCAAAAGCAATAAACAAAACAAATTTAAATGTCTGAATTAAAATCAGTATAATTTATTCCAGAATCTACTCCCATTTTCTTGAAATGACGTACCTAAGGTCTTTGGAGAATCCTTGCACATCCACTGATGTGAGTGTAAAAATAAAAACTATACTAAATACAGCAGTGACAGCAAAAACAATGAGGTATTTATAGAGTGTCTGTGGTGTGCAGGGTATTCTGAGAAGCAGAAGGGAAAATGCCTGAAATATAAGTGTATAAGATGCAAATCCTATGTCCCAAAACCTTACATTCATATGTAGATCATATGGACCATTTGCACAAAAATAGATCATTTGGGGATTGGGGCAGATCATTATTATAATGACCCCTCAATGAATCACGCCTCTCTGTGCCCACACCCTTTTGCCACTCTTCCATCCATAGGTAAATTCTGTTTCTCTACTCTTTTGAATTTGGGCTGACCTCCTGACTTTCTTTAACTAATAGAATCTGACATGGGTGACTTTGTGTGAGTTCCAAAACATAGGCCTTAAGAAGCCTTGCAGCTGCTGCTGCCCCCTCTTGACCCCCAAGATCATGAGGACTGAAGAAGCCTAGCATGAAAGACCCTGTGCAAAGAGGCCCAGCCACCCCAGCTGCCCCAGGCAAGCCCACCCAAACCAGAGAAACTGTCCAAACACCCATAGAAGTCAGAGAAAAGAGAAATGGTTTGGTTTTAGCAACTTAGTTTTGGGTAGTTATGCTGCAATAAATTAATGAACAGAGCACTGTTCCAGTAATTTGTTCATCTAATATCTGTAATATTATATTATAATAACTATGTGCCAGTCACTGCACTGGAAAAACAGAGACAAATATTTGCAAAGGTCCCTTCTTCTGTGGACTTTATGTTCTAGTGTTTGAGGGTGAGAAGAGGGGGGACTGACTGGCAATTAACAAATAGACAAAAACAATAATAATATCACGTATGAAGAGGTGAGTACGATGATAAAAATAGAGCAGGATAAAGGGACAGCATGTGACTGAAGGGGGAAGGAGGGAAGAAGGTGGTCAGAGAAGGTTTCTCTGCTTTGGTGATAGTTAATCCGAAACTTGGGGGATGAGAAGGAACTAGCCAGGCAAAAATATGAGGTGACATCGTTCTATCAATAAATGCAAATGCCATGATGTGGGATCAAGCTCGGCATGCTGGTGGGGCAGTAAGGCCAGGGTCTGGAGCACAATGGACTAGAGGTGAGGGCAAAGATGAAGTCAAAGAAGGTGATGGCAAGACATTGTAGGACCTTGTAAGAAGGTCTGTTATATTTCAAGTTGTGAGGATATTTTTCATTTTTAAAATCAAGTTTCCCAGAGATACACAAATACTTTACGGTAAATGATTCAGACAACATGGTAATAAATTCTCCCACCTCCCAGCAATAAGATCAGCTTGCTGTAATGGCCATTTTGTCCCTTGATTTAAAAATAAGGTCTGCATCATTAGGAGATTTGGAAACTGCCTTTTGTATGGGCCCATACTTGGTGAATAAAATTCATTGCTGGGAGTAATCTGTTTTTAAAGTAGCCTGTTTTTACCCTGAAGAATCCCTGACACTGGAGGGAAATGTAATTCAAATTTGGGCATAATGATTAAGAGCTTAGAGGACAGGTATTGTGAAGACAATCCTGCAAATGAAGAAGCGTCACTGATCAGAAACTCAGAGAGGAAGTTTAGGCAAGGAACAGAAGCCTTTTCACTGCTTCTCATACCAAGCAGTCGAAACGAAACAGCGGTTGATACAGCTCATAAGGCATTAAACTGAATCTCTTAAGCTTTTCATATTGAAAGGAATTGTAAATTGAATTTGCTAAAACAATAATGTAAAGAAGCAAGACTTGACTATTGTCAGAGCCAATCAAATGATGACACAAAATTTAAAGAGCCACTGAAACAAGTGTCTTTGAGTACTTTATCGAACAACCAGAAGCTGCTACCGTCGACCCTGAGCTCTGCTTGGAAAGAGGAAGTATTTGTGTATTGATTATTCATCGTGGAGTCAGTCTGTAAGACTCTGTCAAGAATCAATCTTTGACTCTTAATAAAGATAAGCCTACTTTTGAGGAAGCAGAAAGATAACATCAGACCTAGGTTCAGAGGCTGGACTGGCCCATTTTCAGGAGGGAAAGGAAATAAATGAAAGGAAACAAAAAAATTTTAAGTTAGCTCTTAAAGAAAAATTGCAGTTGTAAGGCTGGTGATACACTGAGAGGATAGGTTTCATTTACTAGTCTTGATCTTGGCTGCTCCTGACAAACTCCTGGGCTGTTTTAAAAAATTAACTATGGGGGAGCAGATGTGGCTCAAGCAGTTGAGTGCCTGCCTCCCACAAGGGAAGTCCCTGGTTCGGTCCCCGGTGCCTCCTAAAAAAAAAAGAAAACAACAAACAAATGTAAAAACCAACTCAGGGGAGCTGATGTGGCTCAGCAGTCGAGCACCAGCTTCCCACATACGAGGTCCTAGTTTCAATCCCTGGCCCCCAGTACCTCAAAAAAAAAAAAAAAAAAAAAAAATTAACTATGCCTTGGGACTATATGACACAGGGAATCCTGTAGTGGAAGATGAACTGTGGTTAACAAAACAAATATGAGAACGTTCTCTCATGAACTATAAATATATAATGATAATATAGAGTGTTAAAAATAGGGTGGGTGGGTTGGGGGGAAAATACACCAAATGTAACATGTGGGATATAGTTAGCATTTTGATGATGCTCTTTCATAGTTTGTGACAAATGTTTTCACAACAATGGGGGTGATATATGAGCACCCTGTATGATGAAATGCATGCCTGTTTTGTAACTTCACAACTTTTACCATATGCTTATTGTTTATGTATGTTCATGTATGAATGATAAAGTTCAATAAAATTTTATTTAAAAAAAAAAAATAACTATGCCTGGGCCCCAGGCTCATTGATTTTGATTTAATTGGTCTGGGTTAGGGCCCAGGTCTGGGTATTTTTAAAGAACATCTCAGGTGGTTCTAAAGTGTGGCCAGGATTTAAAACCTCTCATTTAACACCTCCTTCACTGGAATGTTTAAGAATAGGTTTACTATCATTCAGAGGAAAACTATAAAATAGATCAATATTTTTAAGCATCAGGAGGGCTGAGATTTTATCTGTATTGATTATGAACATATCCCTAGGACTTAGCATAGTGCCTCACAAATACTGATGAAGAATGTAAGAAGGTATACATGAACAAATTCAAGTCAACAGATATTCATTGAGTGTCTGCGTAGAGTACTAGACGTAACACATAGTTAAGCATTAAATTAGGCCTGAGATAAGGCACACAACCCTGTGAAATCAGCACCCCATCAGTGGGTCTTACCTTGGAATATAAAATAACCTTTTATAAGAGAGTTAGACTCATTTATAATTTCCCTGCACATGATTCTTCTACCCCTTTTATTTTAACCTATAATTAGCACTATGCCCATTAAATATATGTCTCAGAGACTTAAATCTTCAGTCTTTTCATATGCCAGTTGATCCCTGAATATCAGCAGAGCTGCAGCCAACACCTAATCTCCAGTTCATCGGACTTGCCCAGGAAAACTAACAAAATGAAGATGATGGACAACCCCCATCCCAAAAAGCAAAAAGTATCTACAACTGCAAGCAAAACATTTTCTTCCATCTGCCCCACAAGATCGAAGTCCCCTCTCAATCTGAAGCAGAGCAGCCATCACCACCCCCAAACCCTCAGTATTAAAGAACGAACAAACATAAGGGGGGGAATGCAACCATGGACCAAAGTAGACTTAATAATATTGCAGTAACAGAAGAATATGTAACATTGATGTAAAGATAGTGGTTACCAGAGGTTCAGGGGAGGGGAGGGAAGAATAGGTAGAACATAGGGTATTTTTAGGGCATTAGAGTTGTTCTGCATGATATTACAACAATGGATACAGGCCATTATACATTTGTCAAAACCTATAAAATTGAACAGTGCAAAATGTAAACCATAATGTAAACTATAGACCATAGTAGCAATCCTTCAATATTTGTTCATCAACTGTAACAAATGTACAACATTAATGTAAGATGTTATTAATAGGGGGAAATGTGAGAGAAGGAGGGATGGGATATATAGGAATCCCCAATATTTTTGATGTAACTTTTATGGCATGGAAAACTTCTTTAACAATAAAGTTAAGGGAGCTCGTGTAGTTCAGTGGTTGAGCACTGGCTTCCCACATACGGGGTCCTGGGCTCGATCCCCCGCACTGTACCTCAAAGAAAATACTGTTTTTTAATTTAAAAAATTAAGCCCTAGAGAAATATAAATAATTTTGAATGAATGAATGTGATCATATTTATCATTCCCTTCTGATCTGCTAATGATATCTAATGGGGTGTTACTTTATAGCATTTAGTATTTCCAATATGGTGAGACAAAGCCACTTTAGTTAAAATATTTTTTAATCATCTAAAAGGCCTATCTTTTGCCTAGAAGTTTTTTATTATTTTTTTTTTATTGTAGTGGCTCTCGTGCTACTATCTTAGGGCCATACTTTTACTGAGCACAGAGATGCTTTCATAACAGTTCATGAACCCTGTGTGGACACATTTCAGTGTCCCTACAGGGTGACCAAACAGTGCCACTACTCAGTGGGAGACAAAGAGATGGGCAGTACCCACACACAAAATCAGTGTCATAAATGCTTACATTCAAAATAATACCATTCAGAGGCCATTGCCAATAGAATTACTCAATCTAAGATGCAGATGCTAGGATTTATCCTGTTGAATTTGATGAGTTTGGGTAACTAGACTAGGTGGTTTTAGTCTAAAAAAGCTTCTCGCTGTTCTTATTTTTAATAGCTTTAGGAGATTATGGAAAACTTCATTCAGTTGTTTATTTCCATCCATCTAACCAGATCTGCTATTAGTCCACAACATGCCTTTATGGAAATTTCCAAAAGAGACCCTCCTTGGTAGGCAATTACAAAACCGTTGCCTCCTTAGGACTGCTACAGGCCCACATCTGGGGACATACCATGGAAAATTGGATTTTAGTGCCTTGTGTTTAGTACCTTGACCAGATGTTTTGGGGCAAGGCACTAACCACCATTTATGACAGTCCTGCATCCAACAAACATCTATGACATACCTACTATGTGACAGGCCTGGGCTGGGCCCTGCATATTCAAAAATGAATGAGATGAAGTCCACAGTCCAGTTTGGCAGCCACACACAAAATGAATAATTTTAGGATAATATAAACAGTGAAGGCAGGAGTAATTTGTGGAAGGCAGCTGAGGCCTCATAGAGGAGGGAATACTACAAATGTGTTTTGAAGGATGAGTAGGACTTTATCACAAAGAGAATACAGAAAACAGGTGAATAGTAAATGCCGAAGTGCGGAAACTTAAAACAGCAAGATGTGACCAGGGGAAAGCAGGAAGACCTTGAGAGCCAGAAAAGAAGAATGAGTGGAATTAAAAAAGCTGGAAAATTGGCCTGGACATGTATGTTAATGCTAGACTGTTCAGATTAGCTGACTAACAGATAAAGATGGGTCAATTCATTAAAGATAATGAAAAAGATTTGAGTAACTGAAGTAATGTTAGGAAGCAAAGAAACTTACATAAACCTGCAGTAGGGAAATATTCACTTATTGTTTTTCCCAACAGGAAAATTCTAGTTATATGGTTTCTGTTCTTTATCCCACATTATTTTCATGGGTCAGTTCTGTAAATTACTTGGCTTATCAGATGAATTTATATTCAAATTTATCATATTATATTTCACTGAAACTGTGTTTTCACTAGATGTGTCAAACTATTTTGATTTTGATCTTTAAGTGAAAGTGTGGTGATTTGAAGCTGTGTGTACCCCCAGAAAAACATGTTCTTAAATGTAATCTATTCCTGTGGGTGGGAACTGGAATCAAAAGTAGGACCTTTTGATGAGGCTACTTCAGTTAAGGTGTGACCCACTTCAATCAGGATGAATCTTAATCCTATTACTGGAGTCCTATGTAAGTGGAATGAAATTCAGACAGAGAGAGAGAAAGCCACAGGAAGCAAGCTGAAATGTAAACTGGAAGAGAAGGAAGAGACCAGGAGATGCCATCATGTGCCTTACCATGTGACAGCCAGCTCCAGGAAGCCACATCCTTCAGGGAGAAAGTGTTGCCTTGATTATGCCTTGATTTGGACATCTTCCCAACCTCAAAACCATGAGTGAACAAATTCCCATTGTTTAACCTGACCCATTTCGTGATATTTGCTTCAGAAGCCTAGGAAACTAAAACAGCAAGGTACCGGGATAATTTTCCATTATTTTCTCCTTTGCAAGTAAAGAAACCTAAAGGGCTCCTTCTACCCTTATTGCTGATGAGGTAAAAATACTGTTATTCCCAGGGGGCTTGCATTACTTTGCCCTGAAGCCAGCAAATATTTTTCAGTAAAGCTGGCATACACCACTCTGAGTCTTTGGTTTATGCTCATCTTGCCCACCATCCATTTGACTTCTACACAGAAGTGATAAGCTGTAATAACAAACCCAGTTTACAGCTAGCGTCAATTTGATATTACGTGGTATCATAACATTATATGACTGTCCAGTTTCTGCTAAATTTCAAATGTGATTGCTCTTTGGTAAAGTTGTTAGTCTACATTCTTTTTCTTTTTTCAGTTGCTTATATTTTCCTAGTACCTTGAGGCTCTCTAAATTCCTACTCAGCTAAAATAACATGGAATCTAATTTGAAAAATCCAGTGGAGTTTAACTATAAATTATTCTGTGCTATATTCAAAAGGCTAGAGGTTTTGAAATTGATCACATCAGCAACATTGGGCTCTAATTGCATTAGGTTATTTAAAATGTACTAACACAATTTTTGCAAAGTGTTGGTTGAAAGATAATTCTTTGGAATGAATGGAGGCACTAGACACCTAACAGGAAAGGAAACTGTCAGATTTGAAATCAATTCTGAGTATGCATAGAGCCAAATTAAAATCCCTTGTTAGACTATACAATTGACATATATCACTGCTACTCTGTGCAAGGAACAATAATTCATCTATCCACTCAGGCAATTAGCAACCATGTGAAATTATGGAATTTTTCCAATATGCTTTTTTATTAACTAAGTGAAGACTTATAAAAACATTATTTTGAGCCAAATTTCTCCAGAAAATAGACAGGTAACTGAAACACGTATTAAATTATATTCAATTACCAACATAACTGACTCAATTATTCTCCTTTCTTAGGATTCACACTTCTGGTGTGCAAGAACTTGACATATATAGTAACAAGTTCTGCATATCATGTAATTAGGTATTCCTTTCAAATAAACACAGATTTAGGTATAATAACTGCATTTATTAGGAACTCTGAGACTCCTTTCTAAAAAGAGAAAGGAAAGAATCCTGACCAATTGATAATTTGGTCTGTAACATTAAGTCAAGTAGTGAAAAAGGCTCTTACTTTGAAAACAACTAGGTCTACATTAAATGCTTGCTCTGTCACTCACCAGCATATCAGTGTTGTCTCAGTAGCTCCATCATAAACTCCATGGTGTGTCAATCAAATTGATCAGAGCATACTGCTGAATCCAAAGAGGGTAATAACTAATAGCAATATCAATAATAGCAAACAGTTTTGAGTGTTTTCCATTTAACAGAGATTGAGCCCAGGAAACAATTAAGTAACCACTAACTTCATTGTGAAAATGCACTATTATCATGCCCATTTTATGGACGGGGAAGTTTGGGCTTACACCTCAAGGAACTTACACAAGGTCACACACATAGGAAGTGGTTAAACTGGGATTTGAACCCAGGCTATTGAACTTCCAAGCTATCCTTCAAAAAATATTTGTTACAAGTAAGAAGGAGGGAAGCGGCTGTGGCTCAATCAATAGGGCTCCCGTTTACCATATGGGAGGCCCTGGGTTCGGTTCCCGGGGCCTCCTGGTGAAGGCAAGCCCGCCGGCACGGCGTGGTTAGCTGACCCAGTGAGCACAAGCAGCAAGGGGGGGATAAATGAATAAATAAATAAAATCTTTAAAAAAAAAAAAAAGTAAGAAGGAAAGGAAAGGAGGGAGAAAAGGAAGGAAGGTGGGTGAGTAGGAATAACGAATGAACAAATAAAGGAAATGAAAGGGAAGGGAAGGAAAGGAAAGCACTTTGTAAAACATAAAACAAGCTAAACATGCAGGGATATATCACATAATTGCCTTGGTACATATTAGTGTACCAATTGGTACCAAATCCTGTGTGCCTGGGAATTAAATGTCAATATTAGTAGAGGAAACTACTATTAAAAAAGGCATTACAAAATAGAGCAAATTAAAAAGAATGAATTGACTAGTCATTTACTGAAAGTATAGGCGAAATGCATTCTCCTATTCCTGTTGCCTACATAGCTAATCCAGTCCACTGTATAGCTATGGAATCCACCTTTGTGGAACTTGGAGCATGAATGAATGTGCTATACAGGGGAAATGTTTCCCCCAGCAGCTTCATTCACAACACAAAACGACAGCACAGAGAACCTGGCTTGAATCGATGGTATCAAATAGATCTAAGATTCAGATGTCACAAATAGCCAAGGAAGGCAGTTATTCATTCAAGTTTCCAAGATGGTGCACGCGGCTTTGGACCATCCTAAAATAGCCCTCCTATTTTCTCACTACCATTCACAATGAAGAAAAGAAACAGTCAGGTTTCAAAGAGTCACTTGGAGATACAGTAGGTGTCTACAGGTGAATGAATACATTTCAACACGGAATGATTTACTACCTACAGCGGAAATGCAACAGGGAGAAATAAGCCATTCTAAAGCCATAAGTGCTGAAAGAGAGGTTGCTTAGAAGGGCATGTGTGGCAGGCTTCGTACCCAATGTTCTACGCAGGATTCCAGACGTGATCCTCGAAATGTAGTCAGATTCACCAAGGTACCTTAAATGCCTTGAGGGAAAGGAGCTGAAAAATCAATCCATTTTGTCTTTGAAGCTCAAGCTTAAAAGTCACTTCCTCAAAAGTCTTTTCTGATCCTCTGCCTATGCTAGGTCCTCTCTTACACACTCTAGAGCACTCTGGTCCTCTCCCTCACTGGCCTTGTAATAAGTTTAACCTTTCAAACTTTTTATTATAAAAATGTTTTAAAAACTCAAGAATATTTTATCATACACTTACCACTCAGATTCAACAATCGTCATGATTTTACCACATTTGCTTCATCTATCACTTTCCTTTTCACTCTTTTATGTTGGTAAAATATTTAAAGCAAATCATATCATTTCATTTCCAAATACTTTAATATGCATGTCTTAAAACTGATCGATTTCTTTCATAATGGCTGCCTCAGCCTTATTCCCCTCTTCCCCCTACCCTGAAAAGCAGAGCCTAAAACAAAGGCATGCATGCAGTTTATTTTGCGAGGTGATCCCAAAAAGAAGTGCAGAACTGAGAGGAGCGGAGCAGGGAAGGAAAGAAGTCAGTTCAAGGATGCAGTATCAGAGGATCAGCCCTGTGCACACCTGGGGCTTGACACCACCGAGGACCCTCCAGGGAGCCATGTAGAATGTGACTCAGATTGTCCTTTGAGTGACCAAAATGGTGAGTGTTTATCCACTGGTTCCCATATCTCATGATCAGGGATTGCCTCTTGCTGCATTAACTCTTACACTCCCAGGTTGGCAGTGGAATGCTTCAGATAAACATAGAATGGCTGGGAAGCTTCCCATAGGTGTCCCACAGCAGGCAGCAGAGAAGATCTGGGCAGAAAGTGAGATATTTGTGGTGCAAATTAGTGTTACCAGGTTTTACCTGCACAATTCTGGGTACAACAGCAGCAGCTGGATTGAAAATGTGGGGCTGAGAGAACATGATTCAGGGCACAAAGGGTGCCTCACACCACTACAGCTAATCAAATCCATTCCAATTTCTTGGTATCATTTAATAACCAGGTCAAAATCCAATTCCCACCGTTGTTTCAATGGTGTCTTTTTAGAACTGGTTTGTTCTAATTAGGATCCAAACAAGGTCCACAAATTATACTTGGTATGTCTTTAAATCTCTTTTGATTTAGAACAGTCCTCCCTCATCTTTTTTTCTCACCATTGGTTTATATAAAAAACATGTCAGTCATCCCAAAGAATGTTCCACATGTTGGTTTTGTCATGTTACAGAGTCATTTCACTTGTTTCTCTATCCCTAAGATTTCTTGGAAATGATCATGGGCTCTAAATGCTAGATTACATTCATATATATCTTATGGCAAGAAAATATCATCAGTGATGCTATCTGCTTCATAGCATCCCATCCCCAGAACCTTTTATGGCAAAAAGTGAGTATTACTTTATATGGCAAGAGATGTGATCAAGTCAAGGATCTTGAGAAAAGGTGTTTGTCCTGGGTTATCCCAATAGGTCCTAAAAGCAATCACATGTATCTTTATAAGAAAAAGGCAGAGACAGACAGATACACAGACACATAGGGGGGAGTCATAGACACAAGAGAAGGTGATGGGAAATGGAGGCAGAGATTAGAGTGATGTGGCCACAAGCCCAGGAATGCCAGGGCAGCCACCAGAAGCTGGAAGAGAAACAAGGTATGAATTCTCTCCTAGAGCACCCATTGAAGGACAGCCCTGCCAGATCTCAGACTTCTAGCCTCTAGAATTGTTAGAGAATAAATTTCTGTTGTTTGAAGCCACCAAGTTCATGGTAAGTTGTTATATCAGCTATAGGAAACTAGTACAATACACAATGTTTGGTTGTCCCAACCTTAGACATTCTGAGATAAGGTGTTTCAGTGTGTTAAAAGCTGATGGGAACAGTATACCAGAAATGGGTTGGCTTTTGCAATGGGAATTTATTAGATTAAAAGCTTACAGTTCTGAGGCTGTGAAATTGTCCTAATAAAGGCATTATCAAAGATGTTGTCTCACCGAAGGTCAGCTGCTGGTGATCGTGGACTCTTGCCATGTGGCAAGGCACATGGAGGCATCTGCTTCTCTTCCAAATCTCGTGGCTTCAGTTTCTGGCTGCTTTGTCTAAGGCTTCCTCTTGCTCAGGTTCCTCTCTGAGCTCCTGGGTTCCTTCCCTCAGCCTCTGTGCCTTTTTCTCTTTGTGTCTGCTGTTTTAGTGCTCCCTTTATAAAGACTCCAGTAAGAGGATTAAGACCTACCCCATGTCATGCAATCTAATCAAAGGCCCTTAACTGCAATAATTTAATCAAGAGTTCCCACCTACAATAGGTTTACATGCACAGGAATGGATTAGCTCTAAGTACATGATCTTTTCTGGAATCCATAAAAAGCTTCAAACTGTCACAAAAGGGTTCAGGTGGTTAACAGCCTGATGCCTTCATTGCCACGCTACCCATGAGCTTTCCTTCTAAAGGTTTCATTCACTAATGATCGTGGCTTGCCTTACTTAATAATTTAAGGGTAATAAAATGATGATTTGTGGATTCTGTCACTCTTTTCCCTTTCATTAGTAACAATTCTTTCATAATGAAGAACTTTCCCTTATCAACTTGGACTTTTTTGGTTATCCTAAAATACAATTCATTCAAGAAATGTGGGCTAAATACTTAATTCATTCCTTTAATTTGCCATATTCCCAAGTAAGGAATTGCTCATTGTAGTCGTTTAAATAATTATTTGTCTCCCCTCCTAGATTATAAACTCTGTGGGAACAGAAAATTTGTCAACCTTCTTCATGCCTAATCTGCAATGTGTGTCACAAAGTGGAAGCCCATCTAAGATATTGTAACAAACAAGACTCCTCCTATGCCCCAGAAATCCTAGAACCCCAGGAGGGCTATAGAGTACCCCCTTCTGCTTACCTTTTTCTTTTATCACAAATCAAGGAAATTTCAGGGGATTTTTCCCCCAATCCTAAAGCAAGAAAGCAAAATCCTCCTAGGCAGTATCAGCAACTCCTCGTGAAGAGTACCAGGCTTTGAAGAAGTGAATCTCAGGTTGGCTTAGGTGGAGGCTTGGCATTGTTTTTCTCACCAGAAACATCTACTAGGATTATAGACTGTCTGAGTGGGGAGAAACTTCAGCAATCATCTAGTCAAATACTTTTTTTCTTTTTTAAGATTTATGTATTTATTTATTTTACTTTTTATCTGTTTTTAATCCCACCCCCACCCACCCACCCCCCGTTTCTGCTGTTTTTGTGTCCATTCGCTGGGCAATTCTCTGTGCCCATTTCCTGCCCTCTCTTCTCATCCTTCTCCTCCTGTCTTCATTGGGATTCAATCCTGGGAGCCTCCGATGTGGGAGAGGCATTCTGCCTCCTGTGCCACCTTAGTTCCTGGTTTTCAGTGCGTCTGGTCTTGGCTCTCCCTTGTGTCACTCTCCTGTTACGTCATCATCTTGCTGTGTGCAGTGCACCCATGCACAGGGCCTGGCCGCGCACCTGCTCGCAGGGCCTGACAGTGTGCCCACTAGCGGAGACTGACAGCGCGCCCATGTGTGGGGCCTTGTGGCCCGCGCACCTTCTATATTTTTTCTTTATTTTACCAGGAGGTCCCAGGGATCGAACCCAGGTCCCTCCATACAGGAGATGGATGTCCAACCATTTGAGCTACATCCGTCCCCTAGTCAAGTACTATTAAACAATTCAAATTCAAAATAACAATAGTTACAACAGCAATATTACTATTATTATTACAAAGACATACAAATCTCTGGACCAACTGAATAAAAATCTTCAGGGACAAGCTGAGTTATCTGCATTTTACGCTCCTCAGGTGATTCTGATGATGTAGCCTGGAGTTTAGATAATACAGCTATAGTCATGAGGTTTCCAAGCTTGTATTTATCAACAGAACCTTGATAAAGCTTCTACGGAGATCCAAAATGTTTAAAAAATTAATTGCTTGTAAAAATTCTTACTGATAGCCTACCAAGGGCCATGTACCATTCTAGAAACAGGAAATACACAGGGAAGCAATCCAGAAAATATCCCTGCCTTCATGGAGCTTACATTGAGAGTGGGGAACTATACAAAACGAATTAAAAATAAGTAAGTACACAGACATACACTATAATATCCCCCCGCCTCCATAGGGCTCCCTGGGGTTCAGTATGAAACTATACCCTCTCTACGAGTAAATGGAGGTATAGAAAGGAGAAATGAGTTACCCAAAGTCAAGGAGCTAGATCATTGCAGAGTGGGGACTGCTGCAGTGCAGGCTCTTGATTCTCACCTACACATAGTTCTTAACAGAGGGACCTGGACAGTTTGCTTGACTTGAGTTTCCACTAGTTAATAAAACTGAGAGGAGTACAATCACCACTGGAGGGGAGAAGAGGAATAGAACAGCATCCGAATTGGGAAGTTCCTCTCCAGATCAGCTGGGAGACACAGAGATTCTGTACTGTGTATTTTTGTCCTGTTAGAGTCTGACAGAACATCTGAAAAGGCACCTCCAACAAACAAGTGTATGAAAAAATAATTGTGATGAGAAGGCAAAGAGCTCAAAGAGCTTGTCACATAGAAAGAGAAGACAGGGAAGCGGCTGTGGCTCAATCAGTAGGGCTCCCGTTTACCATATGGGAGGCCCCAGGTTCGGTTCCTGGGGCCTCCTGGGGAAGCGGGCCCGCCCGCACGGCGTGGTTGGCTGACCCAGCGAGCGCAAGCAGCAAGGGGGGGATAAATGAATAAATAAATAAAATCTTTAAAAAAAAAAAAAAAAAAAAAGAAAGAGAAGACAAATGAACTCTTGTCAGAGTGTGCCTTGGTCAAGAGATAAATAGCAATAAAAAACACAAGCTAATGGATCTCTGCATAGTATACAGCTTATTTTCTAACCTGTGTGGGCTGAGTTTTATTTCTTTAAACTGAAAGAGAAAACTAGTCTTTAACAAACATTTTCATTTCAAGGTTATCTATTATATATACAAACCATGTTAGCTAATTGATTATGTTACTGAGTTTTCTAGTATTGTGTTTTTCTTGCCAAATTTTTTATTAACAATTGTTTTTGTTAGAGAAGTTGTAGGTTCACAGAAATATCATGCATAAAACACATAAAATACAGACTTTCCATATGCTGCCTTATTATTAACAGTTTACATTAGTGTGGTACATTTGTTATAATTCATGAAAGAACACTTTAATAACTGTATTATTAACTATAGTCTATCATTTACACAAGGGTTCACTGTGTTGTACAGACCTGTTTTTTCTTTTCATTTCTATTCTATTAACATATATATAAGTTAAAATTTCCCCTATTAACCATATTCATATATATAATTCAGTGCTATTAATTACAAATCACACAGAAGAAGGAGTTAAAAACAAGAAGCAAGAGGGAGATTCAATTTGCAGTTGCTGTATTGAGGATCTAGGCACCCATGTGGTAAGGAAAGCCTGTGCCCTTTAAAAGCAGAGAGTAGCCTCCAGTTCCTAGCCAGCAAGGGAACAAGGACTTCAGTCCTACAACCATAAGGAATTGGATCCTGCCAATAACCTGAAAGAGCTTGAAAGTAGATTCTTCCCTGGAGCCCAGCTCAGCTGACACCTTGATTTTAGGCTTGTGAGACCATAAGCAGAGAGCCCAGTTGAGACATGCTGCACTTCAGACCTACCGAACTATGAGATAATACATTTGTGTTGCTTTAAACCACTACATTTGTGGCAATTTGTTTCACAGCAATAGAGAATGAATACAATCAACAATCTCCTTTTGCAAGCAGGACATCATGACATAAACTTTTGAAAGTCAATGCAAGGGTTAAATAAACAAAAGCTAAAAATGAAAAAAAAATTACAAATCACAATGTTGTGCTACCAACACACATAGTGTGCTATCATCCACTACCAAAAACTTTACAATAAACCAAATTAGAAATTCTGTATAATTTAAGCATTCCTTACCCCCAAGCTAGCCCCTGGTAGTATATATTCTAGATTCTGATTCTATGAGTTTGCTTAGTCTAATTATTTCATATCAATGAGATCATACAATATTTGTCCTTTTGTGTTTGGCTTATTTCACTCAACATGATGTCTTTAAGGTTCAAGGAACTTTTTAATGCTGAATAATATTCCATTGTGTGTATATACCACATTTTGTTTATCCATTCATCAGTTAATGGACACACTTGGGTTATTTCCAACTTTTGGCAATTGTGAATAATGCTGTGATGAACATCAGTGTGTGAATATCTGTTCAAGTCCCTGAATTCTTTTGAGTATACACACCTAGTAGTGGGATTGCCGAGTCATATGGTAATTCTGTACTTAGCTTTCTGAGGAACTGCCAAACTGTCTTCCACAGTTGCTGCACCATTTTACATTCCCACGAGCAATGAATGAGTGTTCCTATTTCTCCACATCCTCTCCAACACTTGTAATTTTCTGTTTTTTTTTTTTTTGTTTGTTTGTTTGTTTGTTTTTAAAAGTAGCCATTCTAGTGAGTGTGAAATGGTATCTCAATGTGGGTTTTTGTTTTTTTTTTTTTTCTTTTTTATTCTTTGTTTTGTTTTGTTTTGCTTTGTCTCAATGTGGTTTTGATTTGCATTTTTCCAATGGCTAATGATGTTGAGCATCTTTTCATGTGCTCTTTAGTCTTGTATATATCCTCTTTGGAGAAATGTCTATTCAAGTCTTTTATCCATTTTTTAAGTTGGGTTGTTTGTTTTTTATTGTTGAGTTGTAGGGTTTCTTTATATAATAAGGATATTAAAACCTCACCTGATGTGGTTTCCAAATATTTTCTCCCATCGAGTAGATTGTCTTTTCACTTTCATAATAAAGTTCTTTATGCACAAAAGCTTTTCATTTTGATGACGTCCCATTTATCTATTTTTCTTTTGTTGTTTGTGCTTTGGGTATAAAGTATAAGAAACCATTGCCTAATACAAAGTCTTAAGATGCTTCCCTACATTTTCTTCTAGGATTTTAATAGTTCTGGTTCTTACATTTAGGTTTTTAATCCATTTTTGAGTTAATTTTTATAAATAGTATGAATAATGGTGCTCCTTCATTCCTTTGTATATGGATATCTAGCTCTCCCAGCACCATTTGTTGAAGAGACTATTCTTTCTCAATTGAATCCACTTGGCAGCTTTGTCAAAAATCAACTGTCCATAGAGGTGAGGGTCTATTTCTGAACCCTCAATTTGATTCCATTGGTCTATATAGCTATCCTTGTGCTAGTAACCTATGCTGTTTTGACCACTGTAGCCTTGTAATCAGTTTTAAAGTCAAGAAGTGTGAGTTCTCCAGTGTCGTTCTTTTTTCCAGACAATTTTGGCAATTTGGGACCTCCTACCCAACCAAATAAATTTGATGATCACCTTTTCTATTTCCACAAAGTAGGTTGCTGGAAATTTTATTGGGATTGCATTGAATCTGTAAATCATTTTGAGTAGAATTAACATTTTAACATTAGTGTTCTAATCCATGAGAATGGACTATCCTTCCATTTATTTAGATCTTCTTTTATTTCTTTTGGCAAAATTTTGTGGTTTTCTCTATATAAATCCATTACATCCTTAGTTAAATTTATTCCTAGATATTTGCTTCTTTTTGTTACTATTGTACATGGAATTTTTCCCTTGATTTCGTCCTCAGATTGCTTATAATGAGGGCATAGAAACACTACTGATTTTTGTATGTTGATCTTGTACCCTGTCACTGCTGAATTTGTTTATTAGCTCTAGCTGCTTCACTCTAGATTTTTTGGGACTTTCTATATATAGAATCATGACATCTGAAAATAATGACAGTTTCATTTCTTCCTTTCCAATCTAGATGCCTTTTATTTCTTCTTCTTGCCTAAATGCTCTGGCTATAACTTCCAGTTCAGTGTTGAATAACAGTGTTGACAGTGGGCATCCTTGACTTGTCCCAGTTCTCAGAGGAAAAGCTTTCAGTTTTTCATTATAAAGTGTGATGTTAGGGATGGGTTTTGTCTATATACTCTTTATCATGTTGAGAAAGTTTTCTTCTATTCCTATTTTTCTAAGTGTTTTTAATCAAGAAAGGATGTTGGATTTGGTCAAATGCCTTTTCTGCATCTATAGAGATGCTCATGTGGTTTTTGTCCCTTTGTTTTGTTAATGTATTGTATTACATTAATTGATTTTCTTATGTTGAACCATCCTTGCATAACTGGAATAAATCCCACTTAATTATGGTGCTTTTGATGTGCTTTTGTAGTCAATTTGCAAGTATTTTATTGAGGATTTTTGCATCTATATAATTGAGAGAAATTGGTCTGTAATTTTCTTTTCTTGTAGTATCTTATCTGGCTTTGGTATTAGGGTGATGTTGGCCTCATAGAATGAATTCTATGTACTGTATATTGGCCTCATAGAATGAATTCTAAGCACTGTCCCTGCTCCTTCAATTTTTTTTGAAGAATGTATTAGTCAGCCAAAGGAGTGCTGATGCAAAATACTATAAATCTGTTGGCATTTAAAAAGGGTATTTATTTGGGGTAGAAGCCTACAGTCACAAAGCCATAAAGTGTTAAGTTAATTCCCTCACTAGTTTGTTGCCACGTGTTGAAGCAAGATGGCTGCCGTCTCTGCGAGGGTTCAGTCTTCCTCTTCCTCCTAAGGCTCCATGGTCCCAGCTTCTTCTGATATTAGCTGTAGGCTGTGGTAAGTCTCGTCTCTCTCCCAGGGCTCATTTCTCGCAGGGCTCAACTGCTCTGTTCTCTCGAGGTCAGCTGTAGACTATCAGGCGCTCTCTCTTCCCAGGGCCTCTGCTATGTCTATGGAGCCACCTCTATTCCTTTGTGTTCTTCTCCTGTGTGTTTAATTCCCAGGGCTCCAGCATCAATACTCCAACCCTCTCCTCTGCCATGTGTTTTCTCTGTTAAGTCCCCACCCCCCTTGGCCCAATCAAAGCCCTAATCATAATTTAATCAAGTAAAAGTGAAACCTCTGAAGTTAATTCAATCCAATATGCCCAGAGGAACAGACCAGTTTACAAACATAATCCAATATACATTTTTGTAATTCATAAACAATATCAAACTGCTACAAAGAGTTTGAGCAGGATTGGTATTAATTCTTTTTGAATGTTTAGTAGAATTCACTGTGAAGCCATCTGGTTCCGGGATTTTTTTTTGTTGGGAGGTTTTTGATGGCTGAATCAATCTCTTTTTTGTAATTGGTTTGTTCAGATCTGCTGTTTCTTCTAGTGTTAGTGAAAGTTTTTTGTGTGTTTCTAGGAAGTGGTCCATTTCATTTAGGTTGTTTAATTTGTTGCCATACGGTTGGTCATTGTATCTTCTTTGATTCTTTTAATTTCAATGGGGAGTAATGCCCCCTCATTTATCATTTTATTTATTTTTTGTCTTCTGTCTTTTTTTCTTTGACAGTCTATCTAATTGTTTGTCAATTTTATTGAACTTTTCAAAGAACCAACTTTTGGTTGTGTTAATGCTCTCCATTGTATTTTTTTTTTTTTTTTTTTAGGAGGTAACAGGGATTGAACCCAGGACCTCATATGCGGGAAGCAGGCACTCAACCACTGAGCCACATCTGCTCCCCATTGAGAGTTAGTTTTTTCATTTATTTGTTTGTTTTGTTTTAGGAGGTAACTGGAATTGAACTCAGAACCTCATACATGGAAGCAGGCGTCCAACCACTTGAGCTATATCTGATCTCCTCTATAGTATTTTATTCTCCATTTCATTTTTTTTTTTTTTTTTTTTTTTTTCAGTTTTCTGCTCTCATCTTTCTCATTTCTTTCCTTCTTGCTTTGGATTTACTTTGATGTTCCTTTTCTAGTTCCTCCAAGTGTGCAGTTAGGTCTTTGATTTTAGCTCTTTCTTCTTTTTCTTTCTGTTTTTTTTTGTTTGTTTGTTTGTTTCTTTGTTTCTGTTTCTTTGTTTTGTTTTTTGTGGTTCTTTTTGAGGTTCTGGGGCCGAGGATTGAAATTGGGACCTCGTACGTGGGAAGCCAGCACTCAACAACTGAGCCACATCGGCTCCCTCTTCTTTTTTTCAAATTTTTAAATTTTTATTCCTTCCACCCCGCCCCCAATGGCTCCCTCATCTTTCTGCTTGTTGTTACTCATCTTCTTTTAGGAGGCACCGGGAACCGAACCTGGGACCTCCCATGTGGGAGACAAGTGCCCAACTGCTTGAACCACTTCCACTCCCTGCTGGTTGCAATGTTTGCTGGTTGCAGCACCTGCTGGTTGCAGTGTCTACTCGTTGCAGCATCTACTCATTGCAGTGTCTGCTCATCTTCTTTAAGAAGCACCAGGAACCAAACCCAGGATCTCCCATGGGGGAGTTGGGCACCCAATTGCTTGAGCCACATCCACTTCTCCCTCTTCTTTTTAATATAAGCATTAATGGCTTTAAATTTCCCTCTCAGCACTGCCTTCATTGCATCCCATAGGTTTTAATACGTTGCATTCTCATTTTCATTCATTCATCTCAAGATATTTACTGATTTCCTTTGTGATTTCTTCTTTGACCCTCTGATTGTTTGTGTTATTTAACTTCTATATATTTGTGGATTTTCCAGTTTTCTTCCTGTTATTTACATCCAGCTTCATTCCATTATGGTCAGAGAAGATGTTTTTTATTATTTCAATCTGTTTAAATTTATTGAGAATTGTTTTTCAACCTGGAGAATAATCCATTGGCACTTGAGAAGAATGTGTATCCTGCTGTTTTGGGGTGCAATGTTCTGTATATGTCTGTTAGGTTTAGTTCATTTATTATACCAGTCAAGTTCTCTGTTTCCTTATTGAACTTCCCTGCAAATGTTCTATTGATGATAGTTGTGTATTGACGTCTCCAACTATTATTTTAGAGGTGTCTATCTATCTATTCCTTCAGTTTTGGCAGTATTTGCCTCGTGTATTCCATGGTTAGGTGCATAGATATTTATGATTGTTATTTCTTCTTGGTGGATTGACCCTTTTATTAATATATAGTGTTGTTCTTTGTCTCTTGTAACAGCTATTGACTTAAAGTCTATTTTGTCCAATATTAGTATAGCTACTTCAGCTCCTTTTTTTGGTTGCTATTTGCATGCATTATGTGTTTCCATTCTTTTACTTTCAACCTGTTTGTGTCTTTTAGTCTAAGGTGAGTCTTCTGTAAACAATATATAATTGGCTCATGGTTTTTCAATTCGTTCTGCCAACCTGTATCTTTTGATTAGGGGTGTTAATCCATTAACATTCAATGCTCTGCCTGTAAAGCCAGTTTGTACTTCAGCCACTTTGTCCTTTGGTTTTTATGTTATATCTTTTTTGTCTCTTTTTTCTTTTATTGCAGGGTTTTTGTGTATAGTTAATCATTCATGATGTATCTGACTGATCCCTTTGTCCTTTCTGTTTCTGTATATTTTTAAAATATTTTCTTTGTGGTTACCCTGGGGTTTGTATAACATAACTTGCATCTATAACCTATTAATTTGAAAAGATACTGTATCAGTTTGGTATTATTTATGAATTCCAGAAATAGATATTGGATTATGTTTGTAAACTGGTCTGTTCCTCTGGGTGTATTAGATTGGATTGGATTCAGAGGTTTCATTTTTACTTGATTCAATAATGATTAAGGCTTTGATTGGGCCATATCAGTAGGACATTGCGTCCCTGCTCCCTTGGTGGGTGGGGACTCACAGGGAATATAACACGGCAGAAGAGAAAGTCAAAGTTTTGAGCTGAAGTCCCTGGAAGTAAACACACAGGAGAAGAACACAGAGAAGCAGATACATGAGGAAAGAGAGAAGGCTCCTAATTTAGACATGGCAGAAGCTCCAGGAAGAGAGACAAACCATTCACCTGATAGCCTACAGCTGGCCCTGTGGAGCAAGCTGAGCAGCTGAGCCCAGAGAGAAACGAGCCCTGGGAAGAGAGGAACCCAGGAAGCCCGAAGCTTTGCTGATGTCAGCAGCCATCTTGCTCCAAAACGTGGCAAAAGACTTTGGTAAGGGAAGTAACTTATGCTTTATGGCCTGGTAACTGTAAGCTTCTATCCCAAATAAATATACTTTATAAAAGCCAACAGATATCTGGTATTTTCCATCAGCATTCCTTTGGCTGACTAATACAGATACCAAGTTACTTTCAATAGCATATAGTTTCTCTGCTCCCATACCCCTGTATTTCCCTCTTTATGTTGTTTTTCTCCCACTTAGCGCTTTATATTTAACATGCCCATTATCAGGAAATACAACTTTTTCCTGTTCAATCATATTCTGAATCTTATGGGAATTAAAGAGCAGAGTTATATATATTGAGGATAATGTACTATTGGGTTTTGCATTTACCCTTTTGGTTACCTTTACTGAAGATCTTCATTTCTTCACACTACTCTAAGTTACTCTCTTCTGTCTTTTCCTTTCATCCTGCAGTGCTCCCTTTAGTAATTCTTGTAAGGCAGGTCTTTTGTTGACAAACTCTCTCTGTTTCTTTTTATCAGTGACTATTTTAAATTATTCCTCATTTTCAAAGGACAGTTTTACAATATAAAGAATTTTGGCTGGCAGTTTTTCTTTCAATAACTGCCTTCTTGCCTTCATGGTTTCTGATGAGAAATCAGCAGTTACTCTTATTAAGGATAACTCATATGTGAATTGCTTTTCTTTTGTTGCTTTCAGAATCCTCTCTTTTATCTCTGGCATTTGACATTCTGATTAATAGATCTCTCAAAGTAGGTCTTTAGGGTTTATTCTGATTGGAATTTGTTGCACTTCTTGGACATGTATATTTTTGTCTTTCATAAGATTTGGAAAATTTTGACCATTATTTCCTCAAACATTCCTTCTTCCCCTTTTCCCTTCCCTTCTTCTGGGGCACACATGACAGTATGTTTATGCACTTTGTGCTGTCACAAAAATTCCTAAGATACTGCTTAATTTTTTTCTATTCTTCTGATTGTATGATTTTGATTGTCCTGTCTTCTAGTTCACTGATTTTTCTGCCTGCTAAAATCTGCTGTTGTAAGCCTCTTGTGTATTTTTAATCTCTATTTTTGTGCCTTTCCTCCCCATAATTTATGTTTCTTTTTAAAATTTTCTATTCTTCTTTATGCTAACACATTGTCTTCCTAATATCTTTTAGCCTTATATTCACCATAGTTTATTTCTATCCATATTTTCCTTCATCACTTTGAATTGATTTAGGAGATGTTTTGAATTTCTTAGATTAGTGGTTCCAAATTCTGTGTCTGCACTGACATTTGAGCTTCCTCCCTTGACTGAGCCATATGTAGTTCCTTACATATTGTCCTGTATTTTCTATTTTTCATATCTTCTTATTCATATCTATAATATCTTCTGTGATTTTTTGCTGACATCTCAGCATCTAACTAGTTTGGTGTGTTAACTCTGAACGTCAGTTTCTCCCTCTTGCAAAGGGTCTTTTTGTTGATTGGCATTGTGTCAAGGCTTTTCTTTGACTGTTGGGCCAACATATTCTGGACCTTTAGAGTACCCCATGTTTAACTGTTCAGATTTTCTTAGCTGTTCTGCTGAAAAATTCTTGCCCTGGATATGTAGCACAATTTTTAAGAGTGCAATTATTTCACCTCCAGGAGAAAGCTTCCTTTCCTCTGTTCCTTTTCTGGGAATCTTGATCACTTAAGTTTATTTTTGTGCCGAATTTTCTCCCCAGCATCTATGATTTGTTTAAATTCTCTTCCTCACTCAGTGCCCCCTTTTAATTACACTTTTCAGTTCTGGGACTTGTCCTATCTTACCACATTTCATTTTCTTCAGTTTTTTTTTTTTTCTGAGGCTTTTCTTTTTCCCATTTCTTCCTCATTAGGGTATCTTGCCCAAGGGAGCCGGGTGAGGTCAATCCATAAAGGCCCATTTTGCATTTAGGTGGTCTAGTAAACAGAGACTAGATTGAGTGTGTGAACCTCTTGCCAACAGTTTTGCTGCAGTCTCTTTTTTCCCTGAGGGCATTTTTTTATGTAGCACTCCTCAGCCACTTGTGTTCTGCCCTAGGTCTCTGTGGACTTGGGTCCCTGTGCCTGGATATGTGTGGGGTTCCAACTCTCTCCTGAGTGTGGTTCTATGATCTGCATCCACAGCAAGAGGGATTCAGGCTGTGCTACCTCTGTATGACTCCTAAGCTATGTGTAGCTGATTGAGCAGGAGGGGTCTGGACTGGTGGGTTTGGGACGTAAATCTCCTACCTAATTTTGGCATTTTCTTTTATTTTTCTTCAGTTCACTCTTGGTGGAGTCCTTCTCCAATCTCTGTCATATTCCAGAGTTCCAAGAAAGTTGGACTTGTCCTTTTATTTGGTGATTCTGAGGAGATACTTTTCCAGGGGTGTCTTATGTTACCATGTTGATGACTTCACTTCTTTTATTTTTTAAAAAATTGAAAAGCAACGTTGGCAAAATCATTGAGTTTCTGTGATCTGACTGGCTCACAAAACCAGTGTGATAAGCAGAATAATGGACCCACCCAAAATATTCATGTCTCAATCCTCAGAATCTGTGTATACGCAGCATGGCAAAATGTCATTCAATTTAGAGCCTAGAGATGGGGATTGTTTGGGTGGATCCAATCTCATGACAGTGGTCCTTTAAAAAATCAAAGAAACTTTCCTTAAGGAAATGTGACTACAGGATGATGAGCAGAAATACAAGGTAGCTCATTTTGAATATGGCACAATCTTCCTGATCCAAGGAATGTGGACAGAAAAAGAAACACATTCTCCCCTAAAGTCAACAGAAAAGAACACAGCTTTGCTGTCACCCAAATTGTCTTTCCCCAAACTTACTTGATCATTTGGTAAGCAGGATGTACCCTCAACCCAAACGTTTTCCAAGTCCTAATATCTGGAATTTATGATTATATTACCTTACCTGGCAAAAGGGACTTGGCAGATATAATTAATTACAGTCCTTAAAATAAGATTATCCCAGATTATCTGTGTGGACCCAGTGTTATCATGCAAGCCCTTAAAAGCAGAAAACATTCTCCAGGTAGAAGTAGGAGAGATGAAGCAGAAAGAAAAGTTAGAGAGATTCAAAGAGAGAGGATTTTGAACAAAGGGAAGATGAACCGGGAATGCTGGTAGCTTCTAAAATCTTATAACAACACTTGGCCGACAGCCAGCAAGGAAACAAGATCCTTAGTCCTAAAGCCACATGGAGCTGAATTCTATTAACTAACTGAATCATGCTGGAAGTAGATTCTCCCCCAAAAGCCTCCAGTTAAGAACCCAGACCAGCCAACAACCTCAATTTCAGCTTTGTGAGACCCTAAGCAGAGTACCCAGCAAAGCCCACTGGACTTTTGACCTACAGACGTGCAAGATAATAAACAGGTGTTGTTTTAAGCCATGAAATCTGTGGTAATTTGTTACAGTAGCAATAGAAAACTAATATAATAATAGACTCTGTCAAAGGAAAACATATCATGGGAGTAACATCTCACAGAACACACTTTAGGAAATTCTGCTGTAAGGGAATTTACCAACACATTTACAGTACTATTGGTTGGAGAGATTTCAAGAGGTTTAAATAGACGTTCCTCTTTATACTTTTAGATACTTTTTAAACTGTCTACAATGCACATTTATTACTTTCATAATCATACAGGATTCTTTAAATGTAAAGGTTTTCTGTGGGAGCCTCTACAGGACAAAGAACCAGATTTCCTCAAAAATAAATTGCAGGGAAGCGGATGTGGCTCAATTGGTTGGGCTCCTGTTTACCATATGGAAGGCCCTGGTTCCATTCCCAGGGCCTCCTGGTAAAGGCAAGCTGGCCACGTGGTGCAGTGAGCTGGCGCAACAAGATCACGCAACAAAGGGAGATAAGCAGACACGAAAAATGCACAGCAAATGGGCACAGTGAGCACAAGCAGCAAGGGGGGGGGATAAATAAATAAATAAATAAATAAATAATAAATAAATTGCAAAGAAAGAGGATTTAAAAAATAAAAATAAATCGCAAGGAAAAAAATTAATGAAAGAAAAATTATATGTTAAAGATGCTTAAGAGACATCAATCGAGGTCCCAGAGCTGCAGCTGCCATGTCTAGATCCAACCACCATGTGCCACAGACACCACTCGACACATAGTCTCCGTTCCTTTCCATTCCAATATAAGGTGACAACTCTCAAGGATCAGCTTATTCAGAATCTTCTTAAAAACAGACCCTCAGAATAAGATTACAGTTGTTGGGGTTGGTGCTGTTGGCATGGCCTATGCCATCAGTATCTTAATGAAGGAATTGGCAGATGAACTTGTGCTCATTGATGTCATAGAAGACAAATTGAAGGGAGAGATTATGGATCTCCAACAAGGCACCCTTTTCCTTAGAGCATCAAAAATTGTCTCTGGCAAAGACTATAGTGTGACTGCAAACTCAAAGCTGGTTATTATCAAGCTGGGGCATTTGGTTCAGAGTAATGTGAACATCTTTAAATTCATCATTCCTACTGTAAAATACAGCCTGACCTGCAAGTTTCTTGTTGTTTCCAATCCAGTAGATATCTTGACCTATGTGACTTGGAATATAAGTGGCTTTCCCAAAAACCCCGTTATTGGAAGTGGCTGCAATCTGGATTCAGCCCAGTTCTGTTACCTAATCGGGGAGAGGTATGAGTTCACCCATCAAGCTGTCATGGCTGGGTCCTTGGGGAGCCTGGAGGCTCTAGTGTACCCATGTAGAAGAGAGTGAATGTTGCTGGCATCTCCGTGAAAATTTTGCACCCTGATTTAGGCACTGGTGCAAATAAGGAGGTTCACAAATAGGTGGCTGACAGTTCTTATGAGGTGATCAAACTGAAAGGTTACACCTCCTGGGCCATTGGGCTGTCTGTAGAAGATTTGATAGAAAGTATAATGAAGAACCTTAGGTGGGTATATCTAATTTCCATCATGATTAAGGGCCTCTATGGAATAAGAGATGACATCTTCCTTAGTGTTCCTTGCATCTTAGCACAGAATGGAATCTCAGACATTGCCAAGGTGACTCTGCCTTCTGAAGAAGAGGCCTGTTTGAAGAAAAGTGCAGATACATTTTGGAGGATCCAAAAAGAGCTGCACTTTAAAAGTCTTCTAATGTACCACTTCACTGTCTCAGTTACAACAGGATTTTAGTTAGGGATTGTGCGTGCTGTCCTTTTTATCTGATCTGGCATTAAAGCAGTAATATTAAGATGACCTAGGAAAAAACATCAACTTTCTTAAAGTTAGAAGAATGGTTCACAAAACCCTAAAGCTATAAGCCGATGCTGGAGATAATACCTATCTTGTATGGTCCCACAACTGGTTATTATAAAATAGTTCACCTCTGAGGCACCAGTGCCAATGTTGTACATTCTGCAGCTTACCTTTCAAACCAGAAGAATGTGTGGTTACTCTGTGTTACATTTCTTCTCATTCCTTCATGCAACATTCCTAGTCCAACTTCTTTCCACCTAATCAATCACATCCTGGACTCCAAAGTGTAACTCCAATGCTGCATGTCTTGTGCATAACTATTCTAAAGGATCTTATTTTGTGTATCAAATGTATGAAAGTAGTGTATGTACATTGCCATATAATGTTAAAAAAAAAGTTCTACATATAAACAATGCAACCAACTATCCAAGTGTCATACCATCTGAAACACCAAATAAACCATGAACAGCAGGAAAAAAAAAAAAAAAAAAGATATAGATTGCAATTTATGGACTTCACTTGAACGCTGAATCAAACAAATTGCCAATTAATTAATTAAGTATGGTTACATACACACAGTTATATGATATTTATCAAATAATTGGAAACTTGAACATTGAACAGACTAGATTTTTTATATGAACTCAATTAAATTATTAATCATTGAAATTAGGTATGATAATGGTATTATGGCTATATTTTTAATGTGTCCACATCTCTTAGAGATACATGTTGAAATATTTATGGAAAAAAATTAATTTAAAAAAATGCTGAGGTCAGCTGTGGATGTGGTGGTAAGTCACTCAAATATACCCGCCTAGGACTGAAGCAGTCACTCCCCCAAGCTGCTGATAGGGTTGGCTACTAACAGCTCATAGCTCAGGTCCTTTCTGAAGATTGTCCCCAGCTGAAGAGAGCTGCTTGGCCCAAGGTCATGCCCTGTGGAAGTGGGAGGGGTAGGGAGAGACCATTATCTAATGACTAATCTATAAAAGGGTATAAATTCCCAGCCTGTCTTGTTCTAATTCAGGACAAAACTCTAGGGCCATCCTTACCCAGGGAGATTGGTTGAGACTTGAGATGAAACAGCATTGCAGTTCAAATTCTCTGTCTGCTCAATCCTACTTTCTTCACCTCCTCACAGGTATTGATCTCAAGAGCAGCACCCAATAAACTTCCTGCATATTAATCTGTCTCAGAGTTTGCTTCCTGGGAACCTAACCCACAATGGTGTCAATAATAACCACAATGTCAAAATAATAGAGTCTGTATTTCAGGACATACCACAAGGAGTTTTATCCTTGATATTATTTCACCGAAATTGGTACAACTAGAAGCAGAGCGTTTGAACCAAGTGTCTCCTCCACCAAGCCACCAGACAAGCTCCTGCCTGTACAATGTGTCTTTCTGAACGCGGAAGGAGGGTAAATTGGGAGACAGCCAAACCCATAGTGAGTATACAAACTCCAGGCACAGGAAGGGTCAGAGGTAGGATGGTCCCATTTGGGGAATGGATTCTGGGGTGCATCGGGCAACTTTCTGAATGATGACAGGCTGCAAACAGCTGCAAAGAACCAGCTACATTTGTTATCATGGAGAGTGCAGTTTCCTCATATTCACTAAGAAGCAAAGCTGTTTGTTCTATCAGTATACTTAGACTAGTAACTGAGATAATGAGCTGTGAGCTAAACTAGAAATTGGCTACATTCTGTCACATTTATTACAGCATTGAGCAACTAGATGTCAATGTCTTAAGGCAGGCCCAAGTGAAGAATAAAACTTAAATATAAAGTTTCACCTTCTCAATTTCTCTTTCCTACTCCCAGAGTTTATGCTCACACCTCTTCTACCTCCTATCTTCATTTATGTCTAATTCAGGGTTCAGCAAACCACAGTCCAATCCAGCCAGCTGTCTGCTTTTCTATTGAGCTTAAACTAGGAATGATTTTAAATGGTTGCCCTTGAATCATTTAAAAATATGTAAGTATAAATAAATATATATGTTTATATAATGGCCTAAATTCTGCCTCTTTGCCCAAAAAGCCTAAAATATTTACTATCTAACCCTTCAAGAAAAAGTTTGCTGACCCCAGTTTTTGGTCAAAAAGCAGGGTTTATGGAATGGAAAGAGATTGGGGATGAGGGTTAATTTTTTTTCTTTACAATACATTTTTTATCTGTCTGTCAAAGGCTTGAGGATACATACCAGATGGATGTCCGGATGTGGTATTAATTTGATCAAGATGGAATCAATATAAATATGCCTCAATAGCAGACAACTCAGGATCAGAGCCAAATCTATTTGAAGAGAAAGGCCTATGCTATTTTAAAAGAAGCCTAAAATACTGTCAGGAAAGCTGAAATTCCCACTAGTTGTCTCTCTTTTGGCGTAAGGCCAAAATTCTTCTTGAACTTTACTTTAAAATACCATGACTCATGGAGGAAAGTAAGCTGTTATTCCTGGGACATTAGGGAAAAGAACCAGGTGTGACCCAAATGTGACCATAGCAAGGCCAAATTTCTTTTAAGTCTTGATTTTTTAAAACAAACCAATTTTACAGATGCATATTAATAAAGCATACAATCCATGCAAAGTATATAAACAATGGTATTTGGTATAATCACATAGTTGTGCAGGATCTTGATGTTTTAAACTTGAAAATTCATATGGATTTTTATTCAAGTTGATAACATTGCTTTTTGTTCCTAGCTGCTAAAATAAATACCATACAGTGGGCTGGCTTAAACAACAGGGGTTCATTGACTCATGATTTTGAGGCTAGGAGAAGTCCAAACTCAAGGTGTCAGCCAGGTGATGTTTTCTCCCCGAAGATTGTGGCATTCTCGGGTTGGCTACAGGCCATCCTTGGGTTTTGGCTTTTCTGTCACATGGCAATGCACGTGGCACTGTCCTTTCTTTTCTGGGTTCTGTTGACTTACAGCTTCTGGCTGGATCCTTCTTTAGCAAAGAATTTCAGTTAAATCCTCACATGGAAGCCTGTTCTGTGGGTAGTCACTTCCTGAAAGCTCCAGGAGGTCCCTGCTAGGGCAGCTTCTGGCCCTGGTCTCATATCTAGATAGGCTGAGGATTTTCTAATCATCAACTGCTGGTTCCTTTGTGCTTAAGACTTTAATTCTCAGCTTCTCCCTTTCCTCTCACATTTGACTATAAACTGCAAGGAGACATCAGGCTGTACCTTCCACACTTAGCTTAGCAATATCCAAAGCAATTTCATCATTTACAAATTCCACTTTCAATCCAACATCAGAACACAATTTTCCCAAGTTCTCTGCCAATTTATACCAAGGATAATCTTTCTTCCAATTTCTTATAACACATTCATTATTTCCTTCTAAGTCTTCATCAGAAGTTCCTTTAACATCTATATTTCTACTCTCTTCAAAGCAATCTAGACTTTTTCTATCAAGCACCTCCCACACAATTCTTCCAGCCTCTCCTCATTACCCATTTCCATACTCTTCTTTGTCTTCCCAAGTTGCTTTTTGCATTCCCCTTATGGCCTTTTGAGCTTCCCCTTGCTCCTTTCCCACGTGTCCAGGACAGTTGACACTTCTCAGCTTTTTTCACCCCAGTGCAGGATGTTAAGGTGGAGAATTTCTTTAGCTTCTCCCCCTCCCCCGTCACTCCAGTGGAAAACAAAAGGGACAAGGGGCTCTTCCATTGGGGAGGACCCTGTTAACCAATGCCTCTAATGCCATCCAAGATAGTACCATCTCATCCATGTCCTGTCCTGGGGCAGGGTCATATAGTCAAATCTATTGCCTCTTACCTCAGGATGGCTATAGACACACGAACAGTTTTCCATGGGGATTTACTTTCTGGGAAGTCTCCTGCAGTTGGGAAAAACACTCTCATACTCCTAGCAACCCAGACTAAAGGCAGCACGGGCTGGTCGATATCTCTATCCTGTCAGTTGTCCCATTGGATGTGGGCTAAAATGCACTGTAGGAGATCATGGCTCTAGACATCGGAGTCTGCCATGCCCCATCATGGAACAGTTACACAACCAAGCCATAGGACCCTCCCTGGCTTCTACCTTTTAACTATCCTTTAACTTATGTATTTCACTCTCAGAAAAAAAGACCTTATTTCAACAGTTTGGTTTTCAAAATGTTTGGTTTACATTGTAGTTCTGCATTGCCTGAAAACAAGACTAACCTGCGGCCCACAAACAGTCCAGCTCCCTGCACAGTACCCCAGACTCTCCTCTGGAGTCATTTGTGACCCTTGAGACAAAAAGGGAGTCAGCAAGTGGTGGGGGTGTGCACAGGTGGCCAAGAGCCAGGGTATGGTTTCCCTATTCTTCCTGGAACCCCCTGCTTCCTCATCTCTGCCCTTATCCACCACACCATATCTATTAATAGGGGGACTGTTGACATCCCACTTGTCCCCATGTGGCCAGAGGGAGGCCAGCATATTAGTCAGCCTGTCACCCCACGCTCCCCCCAGGGAGCCTGCACTACCCTGGGACAACTGAACTGATGACTCCTAGTCCTCCACCAGGCTTTGGTGATCCTGCCAACTAAGCCAAACTGTTGGTCAGGAGAGTTACCTAAAGAGATGTCAACCCACTCCAATACAGGTGTCGAAGTCACCAGCAAAATCATGACTCACACAGGCTCTTGTAGAAAGACGTTTCATTCAAGGTTTTGATGGAAAGACCTTCACTCACATAGAGAAGAGACAGAGCAAGGTCAGTTTCATTAGTGTGCATCTGTTCCCCTAGCCAGCAGGTCTCAATCTGGGGAAGTGTTCTATGTGGAGCAACACTCTCTCATGTTCAGGTGCTGCCATAGTGAAGGAACCCCACTATCTCCCCAACAGGAACAGATATACCACATGGGTATGAGCTGGATGTTGTAAAACATGCCCACCAGAGTCACACTGTCTTCAGTGAATGTTTACATATGATCAGAATAATAGGGGAAGGAATGTACCAGCAGTCTCATTATCTACTAGGAGTTTGTGTTTTATCCCACCAGGCTGAAACACGTGGTCCTGAGCACAGATGTATTTGTGGGTCCAGGGAAAAACAACAGGCTAGGACTGCCTCCTACCGCATGTGGTTTCCAAATTGTTTTCTCATTCTGTCAGTTGTCTTTTGACTTTAGTGATACTGTCTTTTGATGCACAGAAGTGTTGTTGTTTTTTTTTTATCAAGTCCCATTTATTTGTCTTTTGTTACTCACGCTTTTGATCAAAAGTCTAAGAAACCATTGTGAAAAACAAAATCCTAAAGGTGTTTCCTTATATTTTCTTCTAGTAGTTTTATAATTTTGGCTCTTATATTTAGTTCTTTGATCCTTTTTTGGTTAAATTTTGTATATGATGTGAAGTAAGAGTATACCTTCATTCTTTTGCATGTGTATATTCACCCACTTTTCCCCAGAACCGTTTGTTGAAGAGACTATTCTTTCCTGATTGAGTAAACATGGCATCTTTGTCAAATATCAATTGGCCATCAATATGACAGTTTATGTCTGAACTCTTTACTCAATTCCAGTGGTCTATAGATCTGTTCTTATGCCAGTAGCATGGCGTTTTGATTAATATAGCTTTGTAATAAGTTTTAAAATCAGATGGTGTGAGTTCTCCAACTTTGTTCTTTTTCAAGATGTTTGTGGGTATTTGGGACCCCTATGTTTCCAGATGAATCTGATACTTGGCTTTCCCATTTCTGCAAAGACAGCTGTTAGACTTTTTATTGGGATTGTATTGAATCTTTAAATAGAATTTGGTAAAATTGACATCTTAACAATATTTAGTTTTCCAATCCTTTAACACAGAATGTCTTTCCATTTATTTAGGTCTTCTTGATTTCTTTTAGCACCATGTACAAGCCCTTTAAATTTATTCCTAGATATTTAATTCTTTTAGTTTCTATTAAAAATGGAATTTGTCTTGATTTCCTATTAAATTTACTGTTTTTAGTATATAGAAACACCAAAAATTTTTGCCTGTTGATCGTGTACCTTGACACTTTACTGAATCAGTTATTAGCTCTAGTAGCTTTGTTTTGGATTTTGTGGAATTTTTTAAATTTGCAGATTAAATTATCATCTGCAAATAAGGAAAGAATTACTTCTTTCTTTCCAAATTGGATGCTCGTGATTTCTTTTTCTAGCCTAGTTTCTCTGGCTAGAATGTCCAGTACAATGTTGAATGTACAGTGGTGGCAGTAAGCATCCTTGCCTTGTTCTTGATCTCAAGGGAAAGCATTCAGTCTTTCACTATTGAATATGATGTTAGCTGTGGGTTTTTCATACAAGTTCTTTATCATGTAGATACATATTTGTTATTGTTTTTATCAAGAAGGAGTGCTGGATTTTTTCACATGCCTTTGCTGTGTCAATTGAGATCATCATGTGGGCTTTTCCTTTGTTCTATTAATGTGGTATATGAAATTAATTGATTTTCTTATTAACTTTAGTTTGCTAAAAGCTGCTGAGAGCAATATACCAGAAATGGGTTCACTTTTACAATGGGGATTTATTAGGTTAAAGATGCACAGTTCTAAGGCTGTGAAAGTGTCCAAATCAAGGCATCATCAGGAGATCCTCTCTCCCTGAGATGCAGCTGGGGGCAATCAGGCACATGGTGTCACACGCTCATCTCTCCCCTCTCCTCTGGACCTTGAGCTTCTGGCTAAAATGGTTTCCTCTCAGTGTCTGTGGACCATTGATATCAGATTCTGGCTCCTGGAGCCTTCTCTCTCCAGCTACTGGGTTCCCCTCTGTCTTTGCAGCTTTTTTTGTGTCATCAGATTTTTAGTTCTCTGTTTATAAGGGACTTCAGTAAGAGGCTTACGACACACTCTGGGTCATGCAATCTAATCAAAGGCCCTTGACTGAAGTAATTTAATCATAAAATCCCACATACAATAGGTTTACACACACAGGAATGGATTAGATTTAAGAACAGGATTTTCTGCAGTCCACAAAAGCTTCAAACTGCCACACTCCACCCTCTGGACCCCAAAAATACATGTTCTTCCCATATGCAAAATACATTCATTCCATCATAATATTTCAAAATCCTTAAATCATTTCAGTAACAATATTAAGTACAAAATCTCATCAAAGTCAGCTATAGGCATGTAATCTGTCCTGGGGAAAAATTTCCCCTCTGACTGTGGACTTGTGAAACTTAGAAAACAAGTTATCTGCTTACAATATACAAAGAAGGGGCAGTCATAGAATAAATGTTCCCAATGCCACAAGGAGAAATTGGAAGGAAAACAGGGTCATGGGTCCCAAACTGTTCTAAAAACCTGCAGGGCATACTCCTTTAGATTTCAAAGTCTGAGAGTCATCTATGGAACCATGGATTCTTGTCCTAGGGGCATGATTGAGTGACAGTCCCACCTTTCCCAAGGCTTGCACAATGGCCATGTTCTTGTCTTCACCTTCCTCAAGCATTTGGGTGGTGGCCAAACTCTAGGTCTCACCCTCCAAGAATACTGGGGTGACAGCCAGACTCTCCCCAATCTCCGGAGCACAGGCTCAACTCCCTTAGAACAGTGGGGTGGTGGACAAACTCTCCCCAATCCCCAGGAAATGTGTTCTACCCTCTCTGAAACCTGGGGTGGTAACACTCTTCCGGAACAATGGGGCAGAAGGCCCACCCTCTTCAAGGTCTGGGGCATACTTGGCCATTCTTCACACACGGGTGGGTCCCTCTCTTGGCCCAAGAAGTTTTGGGTCCAGACATCAACTTCCATGGACTTCCCATATGGTAGATGGGAGCCCAATCACTTGAGCCACATCCACTTCCCTCTAACAATTCTTGAAAGTGGTGTCTTGAAGTCTCCTAATACTAATATGGAATCATCCATTTATCCCTTCAAATCTGTCAATAATCTATTCTTAAATTTGAAGTCTCTGCTGTCAAATGGATATATATTTATAATTGCTGTGTCTTCTTATAGAATTGACCCCTTTATCAGTATATAATGTCTTTCTTTGTCCCATGTAACAGTGTTTGATGTAAGGTATATTTTTTCTGATATTTATAAGTCTTATACCTTTTTTTCCCTCAATTCTTCCATTCCTGCATACTTTCACATGTATTTGATATTTTGTAGTGAATCATTCTGAGTATCTCTTTATTTGCTCATGAGTATGTTTTTCAGATATTTTCTTTGCGGTTTCATGGGCTTAAATTTAATATCCTAAATCTATAACAACCTCATTTGTTTTGATACCAACTTAACTTCAACAGCATACACAAGCTATGTTCCTAAAGTCCTCTGTCCCCCCACCTTTTTGTTATTGTGGATTATTTCTTTATACATTATGCATACCAAATGAGAGTTTTATCATTATTTTTTATGCATTTGCATTTTAGAACCCATAAGAAGTAAAAAGTGGAGTTATACCATCAATATAATACAATAGCACTGGCATTTATAATCACCCATGTGGTTAACTTTACCAGGGTTCTGTATTTGTTTATGCCATTTTGATCTACAGTCTAGTGTCCTTTCATTTCAATATGAAGTTATATCTTTAGAATTGCTTAGAGGGCAGTTCTACTAATGATGCATTCCCTCTAGTTTTGATTATCTAGGAATGTCTGAATCTCTCCCTCATTTTTGAAAGACAGTCTTGTCAAATATAAAATCCTTGTATGACAAATATTTTCATTCAGCACTTTAAATATTTCACCCACTGCGTTCTTGCCTCTGTGGCTTCTGATGAGAAATTGGCACTTAATATTATTAGGGCTCTCTTGCATATGAAACATTGCTTCTCTCTTGCAGCTTTCAGGATTCTTTCTTTGCCTTTGGCATACAAAAGTTTGATTGTGGGAAACCTAATTGGGGTTTGCTGGGCTTCTTGAATTTGTATATTTAAGACTTTCATTAAATTTTGGAGGTTTTCTGGCAATATTTCTTCAAATATTTATACTTTCCCTTTCTCTCATTCTTCTCTTCCTGGGACTCCCATAGTGTGTATATTGGTACACTTGATGGTGTCCCACAGGTCTTTTAGGCACTGTTCTTTTTTTTTTTTTTTTCTCATTCTTTTTTCTTTCTGTCGATCAGCCTAAATCATTTCAATTGTCTTGTCTTTGAGGTCACTTATTCTTTCTTCTGCCAGCTCCCATCAGCTGCTAAACCCCTCTAGGGAATATTTTATTTCACTTATTGTAGTCTTCAACTGTAGTATTTCTGTTTGCTTCCCATGTATACTTTATCTCTCTTTATTAAGGTTCTTGTTTTGTTTATATATCATTTCCCTGATATTCTTTAGCTCTTTATGTTTTCCTTTAGCTCTTCTTTTTATTATTCTTCTTCTTCTTTGACTGGTAAGTCTGATATTCTTTGTGGGCAGTTTCTGATATTTTATCTTGTTCCTTTAGATGGGTATCATGTCCTGTTTCATTGTTTGACTTGGTATCTTTTTTTCCATACTCTATATTTTAATGTCCTAAATCTGGAATTTAGTCCCTGAGTTGTTTGTTCCTTAAGTTTGTATTCAGTTGATGATATGCCAGAGATTTCCTTGAGTACCAGGAACTAACAAAAACTAACAAACCATCACAAAAAAACACCTTTCAAAATCTTTGCAAATAGGCTCTGTATTGACTGGTGCTCTCCTTCAGAGCTTAGTCCTCCTGCCAAGAAGATCAGCCTGAGGTAAAAGTACAGAATTCTCTCCTGTCTTTTCTGAGCATGCACTCATGGCTTTAGATATTCTCCTGTTTTTAGGGATCTGACTGCATCCTCTTCTCCTTATGAAATAGAACCCCCCTCTCTGGGGTCTCTATAATTTGTCTTAAAGCTGGTAATCCTTTGCCCCAGGCCACTTTGATTTGATTGTTTCTTACACTGATGTAGCTATCCACAAACTGCTCCTGCATGCAGAGCAAGTTTTGGGATAGCAATCCAGAGATATGTGTCCTGGTTCAGCTTTCTAAGCCGTCCTAAGATAGATTGGCACAGACATATGTACCCTCCAGTATACTCATAGAGGTTACTCTGCTCCCTCTGGAAAGGGGCCAGGGGAATGCACTAAGAGTGTAGGCCAGCTATACACTGAGCCTGGAAGGGGGACAAGAGGGGAGAGCAAGGGTGCCATGATCTTTTCCTACCATTTTTTAAGTTGCATTTTCTTGATTTATCCCATTAATACATGCTTTTAACTGGTTTCCAGAACTCTGAGGTAGATGGTCCTACCAGTTTTGCTAGTTGTTCAAAGATTATGTAAGGGAACAGAACCCTGGAGTTTCTCATGACTTCACCTTGGTCCTATAACATATTTTAATTAAAGTATGTTTAAATTACTTACCAGTTAAACTGCTTAACATTCTCCTCCAAAATCACAGAGTAAATTTTAAGCTTTCTGAAGAAACACCATATTTGCCCCATGATCTTGATCCTTTTTCCATGCCCAAGAGCATTTCACTTGAAGAAGACCAGGCTGAGGGCAATAAAAGAAACTTATTAAATTATAAATGTGTTCCTTGAACAATGTTAAATATTATCCATGTATTCCCTATAAATACCTCACAAAGAATTTCTTTTAGGTTAGAGCATTCTTGAGTTAAATATTTAATAAATATCTATTGAGCTATTCAGACTTGCCACAACTGGATTCCTTTTTCTTTTCTTTTCCTTCCCGCTTCCAGTGTTTTTTCTGAAGAGATCATGATTCCTAAAACTAAGAACCATTAGGGGCTGAGGGAGAGAGGGCTTCCAATCAATTTGGTCCTGGCCTTATGTTGACATAGAACTCAGGGGTTGGCTATGGATCTATGACAAACTCACAAACTGATATCTATTTACTTCTGATCGTAACTCACTAAAAACAGCAGATAATACCTAAGAGTGTTGGGACTCAAAATCTAAAATGTGCTGAGGCCTTACTGAGGCTGCTTTTTTGAATGGTGCAGGTTATATATTTTTTTCTGAGGACTCCTAAGCTCCTAATTGTTCTCAACCACGCAGTGACTTTTTATTCATCCATTTGGCAAATATGTGTTGAATGCTGAGTAATGGTGGGACAGCCCTGTGATAGAATATGCATATTTTTAAATGAACAAAATACATATATCCAGACCTTTGTGGAGATTACAGTCTAATCAACCTGAGAAGAGTCTGAATGTGTGTGGTCATCAAACTGTGTCCCTGGACCAGCAGCATCAGCATCACCTTGTGCGGCAGTTTGATATTATTGATGAATTCCGAAAAGAAATATAGATTATGCTTGTAAACTGATCTGTTCCTCTGGGTGTGATACCCTTTAATTGCATTAAATTCAAAGGTTGCATTTACTAAATTAAATTAAGATTAGGGCTTTGATTCGGCCACATCAGTAGGGCGTGGAGTCCCCACTCCCTTGGTGGGTGGATGCTAACACAGAAAAAGACATAGCAGAGGAGAGAAGTTAGTTTTGATGCTGGAGTCCTGAGGGGAGAGCCAAGCCATTTGCCTGATAGTTTACCACTGGTCTTGTGGAGAAAGCAGAGCAAATAAGCCAGGAAAGGACGAGACCCGCGAAGAGAGACGAGCCTTATGCCAACCTACAGCTGAGATCGGAAGAAGCTGGAACTTTGGAGCCTTAAGAGGAAGAGGAAAGCTAAGCCCTCACAGCAATTGGCAGCCATCTTGCTCCAACACATGGCAACAGACTTTGTTGAGGGAAGTAAATTACTCTTTATGGCCTTGTGACTATCAGCTTCTACCCCAAATAAATACCCTTTATAAGAGCCAACAGATTTCTGGTACTTTGCATCAGCACCCCTCTGGCTGACTAATACACCTAGAAGCTTATTTAAAATGCAAATTCTCAGGGCCCATTATCTGTATTTTTACCAGATTTCCAGGTGATTCTGATGCACACTCATGTTTGAGAACCATTGAGTTAAACCAACAATCTTGTGTTGGGATAAAGGTGTTAGGAGTGTAATTAGTTCTTTACAATGTCCATGTTAAAGGGTGCTTTGGCCACCTTCAATGTAATAATTTATTTTACTAATGTCATAGGGAATGGATAGTAAAATCGCACCATAGAATGTATGACTTATTTAATACGTGCAGAATGCTGAACTAGGCACTGCAGTGAATTCTAAGGAAACAGGGACTGCTTACTGACTTTGCTGCATTCCTCGTGGGAAAAAAATGAACCCGGAGCCACATCATTATATGCCAGAGGTCAGCAAACATTTTCTGTAAGATCTGAATAGAAAATATTTTAGGCTTTAAGGGCCGTTCAGTGTCTGTCAGGACTATTTAACTCTGCCATTATAGCACAAAAGCAGCCATAAATTATATGTAAATGCATAGGTGTGGCCGTGTTCTAATAAAACTTGTTTACAAAATCAGGAATCAGGCCCACAGGTGGTAGTTTGCTGACCTCTATTATATACCGTGTACTATTAAATGTAATGCCATAAACCATCATGTGTGGTTTCATTATCTATTTTATCTTGTCCAAACTTTTCACACAATTTTCTCTATTACTTTGTCTTATCTGATCACCTAAATTTGGCCTTCCAAAGCTCTGTTAATAGCCTGTTCATGTAAATATTGTTCAGAGGTGTGACCTTCAAGATTTAACCTTATTTCCATAAGAAATTGCACCCTACTTGTTTATCATTACAGTAATTCCCCGGAGGTTAAAATCATTATTTTAGAGATTAGGAAACTAAGGATTAAAGAGGTAAATAACTGCTAAAGTTTGCACAAATAATAAGTTTTGGAGTCAAGGTTCAAACTCTGGTTTTTCTCAACAAAGCTCAGGTCTTTAGCCATTACTGGGTACTGCCTCCCTAGGCACTGAATGCTGGTATGTGCATTGTGTCTAGCCTGAAATTGGGTTAAGGGTCAAAATATGAACTTTATACTTAATTGGCTATTTCTCTTCTTGATTCTATTCTATAACTGTGATCTCAGGTTTGGGGCAATTAATATCCTAATTTCAGGACCAACACATATTGAAGAAAATTTTTATATTATAGGTGGGTCATAACCCATAGCCCAAAGTGCAATACTAGTTGAGTAATTCTAGAATAGCAAACATTCTTTATCCGCTTAATCACAAATACAATATCCTTTACTTTATTACTTTGTAGCAATCTATCCAGGGTCTAACTCTTTGTGAGCATAGGCAGGTCTTTTCCCTCCCTGAACCTTCACTGTCCCATTTGAAATGAAAGATCATGGTTTATATATTATCAAGAAGTGTATACTTGAATTTAAAATTCTAATCCTGTAACAATATGACATTCTTCCTCCAAGTCAAGTTTTCCAGTCTTATAGAGATAATCCCATGTGTTTTTCCATGGTTACAGAATACACACTTCTCCTGTCAATACATATGTTAAACCAAATGTCCAACTTGGTAGGATTTACAACCTTAAAAATTAAAGAGAGAATCATTGCCAACCATGAAGGAGAAATGAATGCCTGGGACCATCACCATTTCTATAGAAATCATACACAAAGCCAAAGATTATAAAATTTCCAGGGAGTTCATCTATGACATTCTGAAAATGGGATGGAAAAATGAAAGTTGATAAAATGAAACTTGTTAAATGACAGAACTGTACAGATGGGAACATCAGTGAACAAGCAACCATGCACGTTTTCAGGTCAGTTGCAGAGCCATTGAAAATAGATCAGAAAGCAAAACAGCCTGACAGGGATGCATTTGAGAAAGCAGAATTTAAACTCAGCCCCACTGGGAAAATAGGCTCACCATCATCACAGCTCCCTAATAAGTATGGCTCTGATATGCTGGTCATTCGGGAAACAAGAGGAGCCAAAAGAAAGAAGCATGGATTTGGGCAAACATATCAACAAGCAAAAATAGGTGTTATGGCCCTTTCCTGAGTACTCCTCAGTCTAATCAATGCCTGATTCTGATGAATTTTTTATCACTCATAATGAAATGAAAAAAAGGACTTTTTACATGAAGCTATATGTATTTCATTTAACAGATAGTGTTATTTTCTTAGATTATGCCCTTCCTTCTTTGTTGTTGCTATAAAAGTTTTCTCTTTTACATGAAATAATGAGAGGAAATGATAGTGGATTTTGCTTTCTCCTTTATTGTCTTTACTTAAAAAATTAAAAATAAAATTTGGCAACTTTCTGTCAGTTCCCACACAAAAATAAACTTTTTGAAATTATTTTGATTTATTAAATCTGAAAGCAAGGGCCTGTGATTGTGTCAGGTGTGGTTGCTTTATGAATCCTCAGGATAGCATCACTGTTGAGGGCCTATTTGAATCAGGCACTTTATAGTTGTTATTTATAATTTTCCCCCCATATCCTGCAAGACACATATTGTCATTCATAGTTTACAGATGAGGATGCTGAAGTTCACAGAAGTTAAGAGATGAACCCAGGGTCAAACAGCTGGTAAAAATGCCATCTCCTGTGGCTCTGTCCTTTCTTGTAAGCAATGTGGCATCCAATATCCAATCTGACAGATTTTGTGATAACTGACTATTGAAAATTGGCAAAACTCATTCTTGACTTCAAAGGAATACAATTGGCAATCAACAGATATACACTCATCCTCCCAATCAACCTCCAGGATAAAATGTTAACATTTCCCCCAAACAACAAAAAAAGTTGTAAGTGATTTTAAATGTTTATGTGTTTTAATGTGGCTCGATCTATTAGAATGTTCCACATCATTTTGGATAGACTACATTTTGGAAGAACTGGGAAAACAGTTGGCAGCACTTTGTCCATTTTATTTTAATTTAGAGGGGGGACATTTGAAATCTGCAATTAAAAAGAAGTTTGGCTGTGATGAACTGATGTAATTCACAATTTAATCTCATTTGAGGAAAATAACAATAGTCACATTTGCCAGGGGAGAAAATGGAATGAATAACGGAGGGAAAAAACCCAGCTCACTGATAGGTACTACCAATTAGGAATTAAAAGGGCAGAGAAAGTATCCACAGTCATTTGATATTTTATGAAATAGAATGGGGAATTTGCATAATAATATTTTGAAGGTGAGTCATCCAAGCAGCTTTGATAAGGATAGCCTATGTGCAACTATAACCTAATAATGGGTGGAATATCTAAAGAAAAAAAATTTTCATGCAAAACAGTTCAATGAAAATGTGAGCTGGTGCCCCAAGTGGCATGAAATGTGGAACCAGAAATCCTGGAGGGAACTCTTTCCTCTGTCCTTTCATAAATGAAAACTCAGAATTCTTATGGCTTGAGATTTAAAATGCTGGGGAAATTATAAATGGCTGGGCTTATTCAGTGAGTCATTGTATTTCTGCAATACTAATATATATCCAATAGATGGTTTTCAAGGAAATCCATGTCCTTGTGAGGGTTATTGCAACATCCTCTATCTGAAAAATCCTCTAGCATTACAAGCAAAAGAGACCATGCCAAAACATGGTTTCCATCTCTGCTTTGGGGTCATGACATGAAGAATAAATTTTCATTTTCCATGAGATAAAGTCCAGCTATGGTTCAATGTTTTGAATTTTTCATTCAATCAATAAACAAATATGGAGGGAACAATAATTTTGAATATCAAAATACATGTTTGCTTTTTGGGAGGAATGTGCAACCTTCTGTAGTGTAGATTAAACCAAGAGACTGAGGCTGATTACATTTGGCATATTAATTATGTACCCAAATAAAGACATGCTCTTCATTTTAATCCATTTTCTGTGGGCATGAACTCATTTGTAAATAGTACCATTTGAAGATGTATTATCCACTAAAGTGTGGACTCATTTGTGAATAGGATCTTCCAAAATCCTATTTAGGTGTGGCCCAACTGAATCAGGGTAGGCTTCAATCCTTATTCCTGGAGTCTTTATAAAGAAGAGTCAGAAGCCAGAAGTCAGTGGCAATCAGAAGAGCAGACACAAGGAGAGAGAAACCACCATATGACAGGAGGCAGAGAGGTAAGCCAAGGAGCCCCAGAATTTCAGCAAACCAGCACCAGAACATTACAGGCTTTGCGGGAGAAAGTATGGTCTTCCCAATGCCTTGATTTTGGACTCCTAGGTTCTGAAACCTTGAAACAATAAATTTCTGTTGTTAAGTCAACCAATGTGTGGTATTTGTCATAGCAACCCTGGCTGACTAAGACAGGCTGATAGAAGGAGTCTTGGTGAAGACAGAAAAAAAAGAGGGCAAGAATCCAGTCTCTTGGAGGAGCAGATGAGGCTCAAGTGATTGAACTCCCACCTACCACATGGGAGGTCCTGGGTTCAGTTCCCAGTGCCTCCTAAAAAAAAAAAAAAGGCTAGCACACAACAAACAGACATAGCAAATGCAAACAACGAGGGGATAGGGAGAAATAAAAATAAAAATTAAAAAATCTTAAAAAAAAAAGAAAGAATCCAGACTCTTGTGTTTTTCCAGCCATGCCTAGTAGATGCCACCAGTAGCAGTTTGACATTATTTATGAATCCCAAAAAGAGAAAGTTTATGTTTGTAAACTAATTGATTCCTCTGGGTTTGATACCCCCTTTGATTGTATTAAACTCAGTTGAGTGACCTTTGATTAGATTACCTGTTAAGGCTGATTTAGGGCTTTTTGATTTGACTATGTCAGTGGGCATGACTCAGGTTGGGTCCCTGCTCCCTTGCTGAGTCTGATATAAATGGACACACACACAGACACAGGAAGAGAGAGCTCTGCCATTTTTTATCCTGCCATGTGACAGAAAGGAGATGGCTCAAACAGCTGAGGCCCCAGGGAGAGATGAGCCATTTTGCCTGATAGCTTACAGCTGAGATTGGGAGGAGACCAGAATAGCCGAGACTGATATAGAAGGCCTGGAAAGAAACAAGCCCATGCCAGGAGAGAGAGGACTATAGGATCACTGAAGCCTGAAGCCTTGGGAGGCTGGGCCCATGGAGCTCAAGAGGAAGAGGAAGCCTGGAGGGGAAGGAGAGACCAGGCAGAGATGCCTGTCATTTTGTTTTTCCACATGGCAACACACCAGGACCAATAGTAATTGACTTTGGTAAGAAAGCACCTCTTATGGTGCCATGAGTTGGACTTTCCACAGCCTTGAGACTATAACCATTTACCCCAAATAAATGCCCTTTATAAAAACCAACAGATTTCTGGTACTTTGCATCGGCATCCCTTTCGCAGACTAATATATCAACTTAAGACACCAAGGGTACCAGGTGAATAAAGCTAGATACAGTTAAAGCCAGCATTATGTGAGGATGACATAGGTGCACCCCCAAAAGGATTGCCCAGGAAGAACGACCAGAGCAGTGGAAGGGCAAGAATCTATAACAGCACTGTCCAATAGAAACATAATGCAAGCTACATATGTAATTAAAATTTTTCTAGTGGCCACATTAGAAAAATAAAAAGAAACAGGTAAAATCTATTTTAATAATATATTTTATTTACCTTAGTAGATCCAAAATATTATCATTTTCAATATGTAATGAATATAAAAAGTATTAATCAGACATTTCACATCTTTGAAATTCCATGTATATTTCACTGGATTTCATTCACAGCACATCTCAACCAGACTAGCCACATTTCAAATGCTCAATAGCCTCATGTATTGGACAGCATGCACCTAGAGTAAACTGAATTTAAGTCCTGGGGTAATTTTAAGCAGAAGAAATCAAGTTACCTTGAACGGACAAGTCTGTTTGCTTATCTTTCTGTTACAAATCTGAAATGCTACTTAGAAGGCAGTAGTCAATATTGGAAAAAAAATTTTTAAAGCCATACAATTATTTTAGTTATTTATTTGATATTTCTGAGTTGTCACATAGAAAATATGACCCTACATCACACAGGTCTGATGAGTGTTTACCAAGTTGGAGAAACTGATGGGACCGTGGGAATGCAAAGATGAATAAGACACGGACTTGCTCATGATGATGAGGGAAATGCCCTTGATATAAAATAGAGACATGAAAGAATATAAAGGTCAAAAGCAACAGTGTGGGAACAACCAGGGAAGGCAGTCATTAATGCTTCTGGACTTCCCTAGGCTGTCAGCTCCATGAAGGCAGAACCATATCAGTCTTCTTTGTCATTGGATAGTGCCTGACATAGGGCTCAATAAAAACTAGTCGAAGGAAAGAGTGAGTGAGTGAGTGAGTGAGTGAGTGAGTGAGTGAGTGAGTGAATGCTGGTACGAGAGAACCAGATGAGGAAAAGTCACACACTTAACACGTTGTTTGAATTTGGTTTTGAAGAATTATCAGGTCTTTACCTAGGAGAGTAGAATACTCAAAAGCAGAACTGAACATCCTAGGAGGTAAATATTTGGGCACATTCAGTCAATGGCATTGATTTTGAGACAGAAGTCTAATTGGGAACGAAGATGAGCTAGAAAAGGGAGGTTGGGGCTAGATAGTTAAAAATGTTGAAGGCTTTTTTATGAATTATTTGCAGGATTAGTCTATTCTAGCCACCCACATAGCACTACAGTGTGGTAAAAGTTCCCACAATGCTAAAACAGACTTTTGCAGCATATTGATCTCCTGTTTTTAGAGCTTTCAGAAAGCAATCAACCATCAGACAGCCAAATGGTGGTAAATAGACAGTATATATTCTTTAGAGCCTACTGTACATTGCTATTGAATTTTCCCCATCTCACTTAACTTTTTTTCCCCTACTGAATAAAGTTACTGAGAGAACAATGTAGGCAGGGAATAAAATGAAAATGTTCTGGATTACATTTCACCTGAAAATAATAGAATGAGATTTGTAAAACAGGGAGAAGAACGGCAATCTTTGTTCACTGTTATTATCAAGCCTCCTTCAAGGATTTCTTATCAACTGAAATAATATCAAGCACACCATCCAATTGGTGATATTAATGTATAAATCCCAGGAATACATCTGGAAATATTTGTGTTATAAAAAAATAGAATGTTCCAGACTAATGTGGTACTTTATTAATTCAATGTGCATATGGCAATAGCAAGTCTAGAGAGTGGCAATAAACAAACAAAAAATATGGGAAGTGGAGTTATGAAGCTTACAAAGGCATTTATTCCAGCATTTGGGTAATTGGCAATGTGATTACCACCAACACAACTTGGATCCATGTTAAAACAGAGATGTTATGGCTACAGTGTCATCTAACTCCTGCCCGTCCTCTATATCCAAACAGCCCCTTTCCTAATTCAAATCTCCACTATCTCTCATCAGAGCCATTGTACAACCTGAACCAGACTCAGAGCTTCCTTTTTCTCCCCACTCACTGGTTTTAATTCCCCAAAACACACCTCTGATAATAGTGCTCCCCTCTTCAAAAACCTACCTTTGTCCTGGGCAATAATTTGAGACCATTTAATTGGCAACCATAGAGTGACTAATTTGTCCCATTTTGCTTGGAACTTTCTCAGTTTTAGTATTGAAAGTCCTGCTTCCCAGGAACTCTCTCAGTCCCGGCAAATCAGGATGATTGTTCACCCTGGACAATAAGCCTATTTTGTTTCCAAACAATTCTGTGGAACTCCGCAATTCATGTAACAGACATGAATCTTAGCCTTCACACTTAGGTGCGCAGAATTTGTCGTATCTCTTTGTATTATTTTTAAAATAACAGGTTAATTTCTGACTGTCCCTCCTTTTTCTAGAGAGGAGAGGAAACCTCAGTCTAACCTATGACCTCTCCCACATTTCCAGGATTGAGTCACAGTCCCTAGGATACCAAACAGAGCCAAAGGTTGAAGGATAGAGAGCTGGGTCCTGGAAGTGGCTGCTGAGCTAACCCCTGCCCATGTCCGCCTGGCAGCCTTCCCGTGCAATGGCTGACTGCTGCTTCCATGCCTGCCTGCCCACATGCCCTCTGCAACCATGGTTCTGAGGCTGGCTACCGCCCAGGCAGCTCTGCTGGGAGGATTCACGGACCCTCTGAACCCCCTCTTTGTCTCTCCCTTCCCCTTCTGATCTTGGGAGGCAGGGAGGGGAAATTGTAATCTATCCCTTGCTTTTCAGGACATTTGGGGGATGCCTGTAAATTTTGTACATTTTAATTTCTGCCACTCTCTCTCCACCCCAATTCCTCCAAAGCTTAGTGCAGAGGTCACAAACAGGTAGCCCTAGGGCTGACCATAATTCATAGATAAATAAGCTTTACACAGTGTTTTCTGTTTGTTTAAGTTTAGATTTTAATCCTTTAGAAAAGTGCTGAGCAGTTTATCACAGACCCCATCAATCCTTGGTTTTCCTGCACCCAACACACTTGCCTTATTTACATGACCTGCCTGATCCTTCCAGGCATTTGTGTTTCCAACCCCTGGCCCTGACTCTGGAAAAACAAAACAGGCAACGAGCACAGAGCCGACTCCTATTTGATCCTATTCATATCAATGGATTTTAAAATAATACAGATTTATATCTCAAAATACTATTTTAGCCACTTATTAAAAGATTAAAAGCAAAAGTGCTGTATAGCTGAGGTGTGGGCAGGCTCTCCAGAGCCCTGACACTCAGTCTCCCAAGGTTAAAAAGCACAGGTCTGCTGCGTGAATGAATACACTGACATTCTACAGTGCTCTTCCTATGACAAGCATTTCTTTTTTTCCAGTTCTTTCTTCCTCTCTGTCTCAACAAACTGTAACTTGCTCTTCCCTATATCAGTCCTGCTCATTTTGTCCTGAATAATTTAGCTCATTATGGTCCCTCCATTCCTGTAGTCCTTCCTACAGATTTTGAGCATCAGAAGCTTAATTATCCTTCAAGTAGGAATTAAAACTCTATCTTCATATGAAGCTTTTATGGAAAGTTCTTGTCACCTTTTCAGGCACATCCCCCTTTACCAGGCCATTAATTATAGGAATTTCTCATGAATCCTAGAACCTCTCATGTTATCTCTCTGGATAATCTCATCCATGTGTTTAGCTTCAATGATGGCTTTTAGGCAGATGGCTCACCCATGTATTAACCCAGAAGTGACCACATATTTAACTGCCATTTTGACATCTCTTTAGTACATTTCAGAGGCATCTCCTGTTGAACTTGAGATCTTTCTCCACTAAACCTGAGCTTCTTTCTCAGCAATGATCACTACTAATCGTCCATCATGTTAGCAAGCCACAAACCTACGAGGCATCTTGGACATGCCCTTCTCCCTTAATCCCCACATCTAAACCATCACTAAATGCTATTTCCCTACAAAAGGAGGTAGCCAGGACCACTCAAAAGCCGGTCTGTCTGTTGTGCCTATTGTAAATTGCTGGCATTTTGGTTTCCTTCCTTAGTGTTTTTGGATAGCATCACTCATTGATTCTGGGGCACTGATGGTTTGAATATAGTATCAGTCATGCTGAGGAGGGAAGTGCCTTGGACTGTAATGATGTAATGATTCCCAAGGATAAGGTGAGGACCTGCCTGAGTAGCCCACCTATTCTTTCCAGTCCCCACGACCCTGTCACTGTGAACCCAGTTAAACTTGGCCATTTTGCTTCTTATCTGACTTGGTCTTGCCAATTCATCAGTTTCAACCCTCATCCCATGCTGAGTCCAGGCCCACCCAAGGAGCATGCCTTCTCCTCTTAAGTGGTATAAGGACCTGGCAGCAAATGCTGTGTTCTAACCATTACCCTTTCTCTGAAAGAGAAAAATGTCATTAAAAGTGAAACATTTCCAAAAGTTGATTTTATGGAACACCAGTCCCACAAGCTAGTTTGCCAAAAAAATAAATTCTTGGCAATTATGTGTTCTATTGCTGTATTCATTTTTATGCTGTTTAATATATTACTATAACCAAGAGTTAAGAATTAACAAATGATTATGATTACTGACTCCTTATATAGATGTTACCTGTGGTGGGTTTCTAGGTTCTCGGCTACATTGTGAGAAAGAATTCAAAGATGCGCCATAGGGTAGAAAGCGGGAGTATACACTTGAGCCTTGAGTGCCAGCATGCACAAGGGTGAGATGTGCTGGGTCTGGGGCTGCGACCCTATTTGAGGCCAGCCTTCCCCTAACCCCATTCCTTCCTCCACGTAAACGAAAGCTAGTGAGTTACAACATTCTCCCTGGTTCTGCTATGCAGAGGAAGGATTGGAAACACATTTTCATTGGTTCTGAGTGTCTGCTGGCCTGAGTCGGGGTCAGGGCAGGAAGGTACAAATGGGCTTCTCATTATCTATAGTCTTCAGGTATTTGGCCTTTTAGGTAGTTTACTCCTCACTTTTTGGCAGAACTTTCCACTATCAGGTGATCAGGTGCAGGAGTTTTACACAGAACTGACTGTTTTGTCCTTATCTCCCTAGTGCTTTCTAGGGCATGTTTTTCCCTCAGGTTCCTGTTCTAGTCTGCCTCATAGATGTTTTTTTTTTTTTAATCCCCAGTTTATAATTGAATAGCCAGGAGTTAATACCTGAAATTACTGAAACTGGCTAGACCAACCTCATCCTTTGCATACGGTCATTTCAAACTAGGACCTGCTAGTGTGATGAGTATTCTAGACTGATCTCACTTTTGTTTATGGTTATTTCTATTGAAATGGTAACCATTCCAACCTCCCCTGTTTGAAATCCATAAAAACCCTAAACTGCTCAGAGTCAGACTTTTAGAAATTTAGGCTATCTGAGTTCCTTGCTATGTGCTAGCAAATAATACTCTTTCTCTCTTTGAAACCCTGGTGTCTCAGGAATTGGTCTTTGATGTGCATAGGACAAGAACCTACTATTGCTAGGTATCACTTCCACAAACACAGCAGCTTAAAACAATACCTACTCATTACCTCACAGAGTCCATGGATTCTACAGATTCCAAGTTTTGGCTTAACTGAGTCCTCCACTCAGAGTTTTACAGGCATGAAACCAAGATGTTGCCTGAGCTTTGTTCTTTCCTGGATATCAGGTTTTTCTTCCAAGTGCATGTTGCTGTTGGCAGAATTCAGTTACTTGTTGCCATAGGACTGAGGCCTTTAGCTCCTAGAGCAACCCTCTCCATAGACAGTCACAACATAGCTGTTTGTTCTTCAATGTCCTCTTGTAAGGGCTTTCACCTGATTAAGTCAGGCCTACCCAGGGTAATCTCCTTTTTAATCAACTCAATGTCAACTGATTTGTGATCCTTCACATTTCCACAAAGGGTAGCTTAATCATCAGAGTGATTAATCATACATATCCCACCTTCACTCAAGGGGAAGAGATTATTAAGAATGTGTACACTGAGGTGGGGGTGGAGATCTTCGGAGCCATCTTGGAATTCTGCCCACCACAATCGCCCTCTTAGAGTTTGAGTTTGTGAAATATCATGCTAACAGCTCTGAGAAATTCTACGGTAAAGAAATTTGGTGAACTTTGTTTTACCTTCTTTTCCTCAAATTAATTTGCCTATATGAAAACCTTTTTTTCCCCCATCATCCTTGAAATTAATGTTCTCTGTCTTCCATGTTTTGGGAAACAATAGGATGGAAAAAGCCTGGACAGTCCAGGATTCAAATCCCCACTCTACCACTTCCAGTGGCTTTAACTTGGGCAAATTCCTTGATCTCTCAGAGCTTTGGTAAAATGGGTGTGGAATATCAGTACCTGCCAGGGCTGTTACCACAATGAAATGAAAATAAATAACACTTTGGAACATGCCTGACACACAGGTTGGAGGTTCCCTTCTCTCTCCTTTTTATGTGCAATTTTGTAAACAGTTAAAAAATGAGGGAAGTGGAGGTGGCTCAAGTGATTGGGCTCCTGCCTACCACATGGGAGGTCCGTGGTTCGGTTCCCAGTGCCTCCTAAAGAAGGCAGTGAGCTGGCGTGATGGGCAGGCACGGCAAGCTGACACAACAAGATGATGTAACAAGAGACACAAGAAGAAAAACATAATGAGAGACATAACAAAAGCAGGGAGCAGAAGTTCCCAGTGCTTCCTAAAGAGAGGAAGAGCTGACGCAACCAAATGACACAACAAGAGACACAAGAGGAAAAACATAATGAAAGACACAACAAAGCAGGGAACGGAGGTGGCTTAAGTGATTGGACTCCTCCCTCCCACATCAGAGGTTCCCGGTTCCATTCCCAGTGCCTCCTAAAGAAACAAAGAAGATGAACAGGCATGGCAAATGCAAACAACAAGGGGGTGGGGAGAGATAAATAAAATAAATCTTTAAAAAAAATTAAACTCTACTGATGTTAGAGTGCATAATTATTCTAGATATCAGACTTGAACCTTCTTAACATCCTTAAGCTGAAAAATAGAAAGTAAAAATTTAAGGGAAAGAATACACATTTATTCTAGTCATGATAGTTTCTGTTGTAGAATGGTCTTTCATCCATACTATCAGAGATCAATCCAGAAATGAGTTATTAGTATATGTATGTAAAGAGTTTCAGGGCTCTCCTAAACCACAACTAACACATGAAAAAATTTGTTCCCACTGTCTAAAAGTTGAATTGGTTAAGATTGATTGAGATGTCACAAAAAATGTTAACTACCACTCCTTTTTTCATTTTTTTTACCATTCCTTTTAATTCAAGCAAATTAATATTAGAACTGAGAGTTAAAGAATTAACAAATAATGATTACTAAATCATTATATAGTTGCCTTTATATTATAAAGTAGCAAAGGGTTAATAACTGAAATTACTGAAGCTAGTCAGAGTGGTCTCACCCCTGTTTATCATTACTCTAGACTTAACCTGACTCTTGTGTACACTTACTTTTGTGATGCTAATTCCATGTCGACTTTACCTTTGTTTATAGATTAAGCTCATCTTTGTGTATACTTACTATTGGGATGGTAACCACTCCACCCACCTCTGTTAAATATCCATATGAAAGGCCTTGTAACAGACCTTTGTTCTGTATACCCCTATCCCAAATCCTTGTGACTGACCCTGGTTTGCTACTTTACCCCTGTCCCTGTTTCATCCCCTTAATGTTCATTAATGAAGGAACCTGTATCCAGCTCCACCTCAATTATTCATTATCACCATGATATTATAAAATATTAGAATTTCTTCACATCAGAGAAGCAGTTTTAGGGCAGTCTAAGATGACTGACCTCCTTTGCTTGCACAACCAAATAAACTCTTTCTCTCTTTGAAATCCCGGTAGCTCAGGAATTGGCTTTAAAGATGCATTGGGAGAAAATAACCCCCTTTTGCTCCGTATCAGTATGACAAGCTTTCAACCACATAATATGAAGCATAAACTATTGAAGGCCTTTGGAAAAAATACCATGCTTTAGAGACAAAATATTTGACATTTAGGCTAACATGCAGGGCAATGTCTGTACGGCACATTAAAATAGGACAGGTTACAAAGGTAATCACAAAACTTAAAGGTAATAAACACTCTAATACATGTGTGACCTTCAACAAAGTACTTACCCTTCCTGAGGCTCAGTTTGCTTATCTATAAAATGAGTATATCAGGAAGCAGGTGTGGGTCAAACAGCTGGGTGCCCAACTACCACATGGGAGGTCCTGGGTTCAGTTCCCGGTGCCTCCTAAAGAAGATGAGCAAGACAGCAAGCTGACATGATCGGCCGGTGCAGTGACCTGATGCGACGGGCCAGTGTGGCAAGCTGATGCAACAAGATGACACAATGAGGAGACACAGCGAGGAAACACAATGAGAGACACAACAAGCAGGCAGCGGATATGACTCAAGCGATTGGGTGCCTTCCTCCCACATGGGAGGTCCTGGGTTCAGTTCCCTGTGCCTCCTAAAAAGAAGACAAGCAGACAAAGAGAGCACACAACAGACAGACACAGAACAGACAGCGAGGGCAAACACTGGGGGAGGGGAGGGGAAATAAGTAAATAAAATCTTTTTAAAAAATGAGTATAATAGTATCCACCTTATATCAATACTGTAAAGATAAAATAGAAAAACTGTGCAGTGTGTTCCTCATTAAGTGAAAAATTATTATACAAGCTTAAACTACCATTTGATCTCAATTTTTTGTTGTATGTTGTACTTTTAAATCTTGGATGAAAAGTTTGTGCTAAATTCTGAAAAATTCAGAAAACTTTAGACTGAAGTCCACGTTGGACTGCTTATTAAAAGGAAAAGAAAAACAGCATGATTGTATTATACAATGTCATTAGCTGTTAACAGAGGGGGAAAAAGTGCAGAAAATATATTACTCATAAACAGAATTCTTTCTAAATGGAATCCTTAGCAATGTATCCCATGAGGCATCTGTAGGTCTTTAGGGACATGAAACAATTTATTGAAACTTCTTTGCAAATTGAAACTCATATTTGGGGCAATGCATTAAAAATATACAGAGCATTTATTCATGCTCTTTGCTGAATAAGGAATTGAAGAAGAGATCACTTGTATTATACAAATGCTCCTTCAGTGATTAAAATTCCTTCTCTCTGGCATATGGTTGGGAAAGGAATAAAAGAAAGTGAATAAGAAATGTAACCAGTTCTGATAGATAAATTGCACGTATTCAAGAACAAGGAAAATGGTGTATGCATGTGTGTGTGTGTTTTACCATATTAAAAAATACATATTGGGAACTCCTTGAGTTTCCTTCCTCAATAATGAAAGGCACAGAATGAACATGCTCACTCAGTAATTCATCAGCACACCCTCACTGAGATTGAAATGGTAGGCATTACTCTCGCAGAAACATGAATAGGATATCATTTTGATATTACTTCTGCAAACACAGCTAGGAGAGCTAACGCTCATTTTAAATTTCATGTCAAGGTTTCACAAGAGTCACAAACAAATAAAGAAATAAATTCTGACAATTTAACTAGTTTTTATTGGAAGCTACAACATATCTAGTACTGTCCTGGGAGCTATCAAAAATATAAGAAAAAGATGTTGGCACTTCTCAGGGCCACTATTTGAGGTTGTGTTGATTTGGGCACTCCACAACTCCAAGAGGGGTGGTGTGAGAGGTGTGATAATGTATAAACACAGCTGAGCCCTGAATCTCAACAGAGTTGCAACACCTATTCTCCAGTTCAATGGACTCACCCAGGACAACTAACAGGGAGGAGATGATGGACAAACAACATACCAAGGAACTGAGAGTGCCTACAACTGCAAGCAAGAGAGTCCCATCCATCGGGTGTATGGGATCAAAGCCCCCCTCAGTTAATGGTGGAGTAGGCATCACTATCCCAGAGTCCTCAGAATTGGGAAATGAACTATGGATTAAAATAATTTACTAGTATTCTACTATAGACTACTTGTAATTCTAGCAATGGAAGAATAACTTTAGAGTTATCCCACCCAAGTGTAGTGGGAGCTGGGCAATTCATCCACCAACTCAGGATTATTGGTTGAGGATTGCTTCTGGGAGCATTATCCATCATTCGCTTCTGGCCTGCCCTGCAAGCTGGCCAAGCCTGCTCTCACAGGCAGAGAAATGCCCTTAGACAGAAAGAATCAAAGTGTTTTCAGTAAGTGGCCTTCTGCATGTAGAGGTAAGTGCACAAGGGCAGAGTTCCAACAGGGTCTGCGACTTTCTTCCTAAGCAAGACTGTACTAAACTTCCCAATGGCTCTCTAGCTCCTCCACTCTCAATACCGTAGAAAGCTTATCTAATATAGGCAAAAATTTTCAATCTGTATTTTTAGGCATCTTTCTTTTATCTGAAGACTTTAAGTCTACAGGATTAGAGTGTATACCCTCTGGGTTGAGTGGATTTAGAATTTTGCACCTGGACATCCGGAATTTAATTCAGGCTTGGTTTGGTAGATGCTTTCAGTTTCCATTTTATTGGGGAGATTGGGCATATACAAGTTAAAAAATGAAAATCGAAAGTTAGAAGTTTAAGGTACTAAAGAAGGTGTAGTAGAAAATGTTCTTAAAGGTGAGATGTGAGGTTCTGTCATTGAGAAATCTGCTGAAATTCCGACTTTTATCTTATATCATTTCCCATTTTACTCTAAAACTTCAAGGCATCTGAATAGAACACAGACTTAGAGATGACTTCTTAAGCTATCATTTGTTTGGCTCAATAGGGAAATGGACAAATTATTTGGTATAAGAAAGCTTTTCTTTAGCAAGCTTGGATACTTGCTAAAAAAAACATGCTCAAATTTTGTCTTATTACTTGTAAGAAGAAAGGAGATACTTTCGGGAAGATGGCAGATTAGAAAGTCACGGGACTCTCTTCTTCTTCAGAAAAATAGCTAGAGGACAGGCTGAAATGGCCTAGAAAAAGATCTTTGAGGGTTTTGGACACCAGGACAAGGCTGCACAGTGCCCAGAGGAGAGTGGGACAAAGGATGGGAACTGCGAGGACAGAACTGTGAGTTGAAACCAGTGGCTGCTGCCACCGACACTCTCCTCCACATTAAAGACATTTCAGAATTTTCAGGCCCCTTGGACTGCAGCTACAGACAAAGGGGGCTCCCGGGCTCCACCACCCCAGGAAAGGGAGAAGAGAGGGACACAGCCTAAGGCTGACTCAGCTTCTGACCGACAAATTTGGTCTGCTGTATCCCACCAGCCTTTCCAAGCCAGGTGAGACCACACCATGGCTTGCCCTGGGAGCCTGCACAGGACAGGAAAAATCCGACCTTCTCAATCTTCTCTCTTCTAGCAGGGACTGATTGTTGAGGACACATCTCCCCAGGAAAGGGGAGAGAGGGGGACACAACCTAAGGTTGACTCAGCTTTTGACTCACAAATTTGGTCTGCTGGGTCCCAGGAGCCCTTCCAGGCCAGTTGGGGCCGTGCCATTGTTTGCCTTAGGAGTCAGCAAGGGACTAAAGATATATGACCCTCCCAATCTCCTCCTCTACTAACAGGGACTGATTGTTGAGGACATAGAGGGGAATGGAAATATTTCCTACCCAGGAAAAGGGAGGGGGCTGCCAGAAGGCTGGAGAACTGTCTCTGAGAAAGTTTGAATTACAAGGCTCTTAGCCTCCAGGCAGGAAGCTCTATCACACTGATCTGGTCTGTGTTGCAACAAATACACTCCGACCAGGCATTGAATTGAGAGCTGCCAAAGAGCACCATCTCCTGGCAGACCAAGGAAGTGCACACAAGAAAATTAAAGAGTAGGACAGGCTTTTTCTGGCCTCTATAAGTCTCCCTGCCCAAGGCCCTAGGAAGCAACTCTAAAACCAATTACTGGGTGCAGAGCCCAGTTTTGAGCAACCAGCAGGGACAATCTTAGCAATACAGGTCAAGCCAAGAATCAAAAAGCAGTGGTAATACACAGACTTCCACCAATAAATCCCTACAAAAGAGAAAGAGCATCTGAGTAAACTACATCCTAATCAGATGCCTAGACATCAGCAAAAAATTACAAGCCATACTAAGAAAATGGAATACATTGCTCAAGAAAAGGAATATATTGAAGCCCCAGAAGAGATACAGGATTTGAGAGAATTAGCAAGATGTGAACAAATTTTCAAAATTAAATTAATGAGTTGAAAGACAAGATGGCTAAAGAGATAAACAACATCAAGAAGACATTGAGCAAGTGCAAAGAAGAATTTGAAATCCTGAACAGAAAAGTAACAGAGTTCATGGGAATTAAAGACACAATAGGTGAAATAAAAAACACATTAGAGGCATAAAACAGCAGACTTGAAATGATAGAAGAAAGAATTTGTGATACCGAAGACAGAACAGCTAAAATTGAAGAGAAAAAAGAACACAGAGAGAAAAGAATAGAAAAAAATTGAGCAGGGGCTTAGGGAGTTTAATAATAACATGAAATGCAACAACATTTTTGTCATGGGAGTCCCAAAAGAAGAGAAGGGAAAAGTGGCAGGAAGAGTATTTGAGGAAATAATAGAAGAAAATTTCTCAACTCTCACAAAGGAAATGAACTTATATGTCCAAGAAGCACACCGTACTCCAATAAGAATAAATCTGAATAGACCTACTCCAAGACACATACTACTCAGAATGTCAAATGTCAAAGATAAAGAGAAAATTCTCAGATCAGCAAGGGAGAAGCAAACCATCACATATAAGAGATGCCCAGTAAGACTTGGCATAGATTTCTCAGAAGAAGACAGTGAGAAGACAGTGATATGAGGCAATTAGGATACCAAAAGAGAAGAACTGCCATCCAAGAATTCTTTATCCAGCAAAACTGTCCTTTAAATATGAAGGTGAGTATAAAACATTCACAAACAAACAGAAACTAAGAGAGTTCATAAAAAAGAATCCATCTTTGCAGGAAATATTAAAGGAAGCCTTAAAACATGAAAGAAAAAGACAGGAAAGAGAGGTCTGGAGGAGAGTATAGAAGAAAGAGCAGAAAGGATAACCAAAAGAGCAAAATGGCAGACAAAAATATTATATGACATAAGAAAACGAGAGAATAAAATGGAGGAAGTAAATAGTGCATTTACAGTAATATCATTGAATGCAAATGTATTAAACTCCCCAATCAAAAGATACAGGTTGACAGAATGGATAACAAAACATGAGCCATCCATATG
>JAKSZT010053825.1:9969742-10159455 GCA_026826555.1 Tolypeutes matacus
TGGGAAAAAAGTAATTTCACAAATGTGTGGAGGCTAAACAATATACTCCTAAATAATTGGTGGGTCAAAGAAGAAATTGCAAGTGAAATCAGTAAATATATTAAGACAAATGAAAACGAGAACACAACTTATCAAAACACACAAACAACCTACACTGACGCTACAAGAAATACAAGAACTTAACAATCCAATCACATTTAAAGAGATTGAATCTGTCATCAAAAATCTCCCAGCAAAGAAAAGTCTAGGACCAGATGGCTTCACAGGTGAATTCTACCAAGCATTTCCAAAAGAATTAACAGCAATCCTGTTTAAACTCTTCCAAAAAATAGAAGAGGAGGGAAAATTGCCCAACACATTTTATGAAGCCAACATCACCCTAATACCTAAATCAGATAAAGACACTACAAGAAAAGAAAATTACAGACCAGTCTCTCTAATGAACATAGATGCAAAAATTCTCAATAAAATATGCGCAAATAGAATCCAATAGCATATCAAAAGACTTATACATCATGACCACGTGGGATTTATTCCTCGTATGCAAGGTTGGTTCAACATAAGAAAGCCAATCAACGTAATACACCACATTAACAAATTGAAGGAAAATAACCACATGATTATCTCATTCGACACAGAAAAGGCATTCGACAAAATCCAGCATCCTTTTTAGATAAAAACACTTCAAAAGATAGGAATAGAAGGAAAATTCCTCAATATGATAAAAGGCATATATGAATAACCCACAGCCAACATTGTACTCAATGGGGAAAGGTTGAAAGCTTTTCCTTTAAGATCGGGAATAAGACAAGGATGCCCACTGTCACCGTTGTTATTCAATACTGTAGTAGAAGTTCAAGTGAGGGCAATTAAGCGAGAAAAAAAAATTAAAGACATCTAAATAGGAAGAGAGGAAATAAAACTCTCACTATTTGCAGATGACATGATCCTATATTTAGAAAATTCTGAAGTATACATGACAAAGCTATTGAGCTAATAAATGAGTTCAGCAAAATGGCAGTATACAAGATCAACACGTAAAAATTGTAACCTGAGGAGGAAATCAGGGGAGAAATTCCATCTACAAATGATACAAATAGTTAGGAATTAATTTAACCAAAGTAGTACAGGACCTATATGCAGAAAACTACAAAACAATGCTAAAAGAAATCAACAAAGACCTAAACAAATGGAAAGGCATTCTGTGTTCATGGATTGGAAGACTAAATATCATGAAAATGTCAATCTTACCCAAAATGATATACAGACTCAATGCGATACCAATCAAAATTCCAACAACCTACTTTACAGAATTAGAAAAGGCAATTACCAAATTCATTTGGAAGGGAAATTGCACCCAAATAGCCAAAAGCATTCTAAAAAAGAAGAGCAACATGGGAAGAATTTCACAGCCTGGCCTTGAAACATATTACAAAGCTACAGTGGTCAAAACAGCATGGTACTGGCATAAAGATAGACACATTGATCAGTGGAATAGAACTGAGAATCCAGAAATAAACCCTCACCTATATGGTCAACTGGTCTTTGGCAAATGTACCAAGTCCATGTTAACGGGACAAAATAGTCTCTTCAATAAAGGATTCTGGGAGAACTGGATCTATAACCAAAAAAATGAAAGAGGATCCCTATCTCACTCCCTATACAAGAATCAACACAAAATGGATCAAAGACCTAAATATAAAATCCAGGACATTAAAACTACTAGAAGAATTTGTAAGGAAACATCTTCAAAACCTTGTAGTAGGTGGTGGTTTCTTGGACCTAACACCCAAAGCATGTGCAACAAAAGAAAAAACAGATAAGTGGGACCTCCTAAAAATTTAATATTTTTGTACCTCACAGGACTTCATCAAAAGGGTGAAAAGGCAGCCGACTCAATGAGGGAAAAGATTTGGAAATCATATATCCAATAAGGGTTTAATATCCATGATATATTTATGTTACAACTCAACAATAAAAAGACAGATAACCCAATTAAAAAATGGGCAAAAGACTTAGACATTTGTCCAAAGAAGAACTACAAATGGCAAAAAAAAAAAAAAAAACACATGAAGAAATGCTCAACATCACTAATGATTAGGGAAATACAAATCAAAACTACAATGAGATATCATTTCACACCTATCAGAATGGCCACTATCAAAAAGACAGAGAACTACAAGTGTTGGAGAGGATGTGGAGAGATAGGAACACTTCTTCACTGTTGGTGGGAATGCAGAATGGTACAGACACTATGGAGAACTGTTTGGCAGTTCCTAAAGAAGTTGAACATAGACTTGCCACATGACTTGGCAATACCACTACTGGCTATATACCCAGAAGAACTGAGAGCAGTGACACGAATAGACATTGTACACCTATGTTTGTAGCGGTGTTATTCACTATTGCCAAAAGTTGGAAACAACTCAGGTGTCCATCAACCAATGAATGGCTAAACAAACTGTGGTGTATTCACACAATGAACTACTATGCAGGCATAAGAAGAAATGGAGTCATGAAGCATATGACAACATGGATGCCCTGGAGGACATTATGTTGAGTGAAGGAAGCCAGACAAAAAAGGACAAATACTGTATGATTGCGTTACTATGAACTAAATATATTGTGTAACATATTGCATGATCCAAAAAAAATTTTTAATGTATCCAGTACATTTAATTGAGAAATGTATGTTTTTATTCAACTGTAAAAAAAAAAAAAAAAAAAAAAAAGAAGAAGAAGAAGAAAGAGAGAAAGAAATAGGTTATTTCCCACTTGCAGTGTGAAAAAAGCATCAAAGCTAAAGGTAAGAGTATAAAATTGGAAAACTCCTTCTGAATATGTAAATGTTACTAATTAGTGTGGATAACTATTAGTGAATGCTTAGAAAGGTGGGATGATGAATAGAAAAACTATATATAAGCTTGTTGAGAGAAAAATCTGAGTTCTAAGCCTCACTGTTACCAGCTGAATAATCAGGTAACTTAGTTCATCTCTCTGAGCCTCCAGCAGCTCTTCTCTAGAATGGGCATAAGACAACCTACCTCACATTACTGTGGAAAGAATATGATATGTAAATGTAATATGACATATAAAAGTGCTAAAGTCAGGGAGCAGGTGTAGTTCAGTGGTTGAGCTCCTGCTTCCCATGCATGAGGTCCCAGGTTCAATCTCCAGTATCTTCTTTAAAAAAAAAATGCTAGAGTCCGTCAACAGTTTATAGATAAACAAATTGTGGTATATGTATAAAATGGAATACTACTCAGCAAGAAAGAAGAATGAACTATTGATGAACAAAACTGTGCAGATGAACTTCAAAATAATTACGCTACGCAAAAAGAGGAAATACTGTATTATTCCATTTAAATAAAATGCTAGAAAATTCAAAGTAGTCCATAGTGACAGAAAACAGATGAGTGATTCCTTGAAGATGGAGGGGCAGGGAGGGGCAGGAGAGTGATGGATAACAAAGGGGCACGGGAAACTTCTGGGGTGATGGATATATTCATTATTCTAATTGCAGTGATGCTTCATGAATGACTATATATGTCAAAATGCCAAGTTGTATACTATAAATATGTGCCATTTATGGTATGTTAATTATACCTTAATAAAGCTGTTAAAAACAATGTTAGTATCAGAGTAGATTCTCAATAAATGTAGTTTTCCTTCTCTAGGTATGTGTTTATCTGCCCTTGAGTTAACCTGGTTAGGGCCAAATTTGGTGAGTTCCTCGTACCCAGGTTTCTTGTGAAAGACTATTTTGAAAAAAGAAAGTCAAATTGAGACAAACTCAGACAAGAGATGGAGAGAGAACCTCCTGATGATGCGTGGGCCCATGACGCCAACCGTATTTAAGAACAGGCACTCTTTTCCTTCTGGGGTTTACATCAACCAATAAATCTGTGTCATTACATAAGTGGGTTTGGCTTTAGTTTTGGTCACCTGCAACCCAGGAAGTTGTAGAACTAGAACTTTTTGCTCTAGCCATGTGAAATGCCCAAAGGACAAGTTATAACAGTTGGATCAAATAAAGAAATCAGTCTTATCCAATTAGGCTATTGCTATTCAGAATTAAAGCGCAAATAGATTTCATTGTTTTTGGGGTTTTGTTGTTGTTGGTGGTAGTGGTTGGTTGGTTTCTGGCTTAGAAATACAAATTGTATTTTGATTTATAATCAAATACTTTTAAAACATTTTTTCATACTCTTGTGGCACTTGTTTTTAATAATTTGAACTGATTTTCTTTAGAATACCAACCTCTCCCCTTGCACAGACTGATGATATAAAATCACATGGGGGCGAAGCGGATGTGGCTCAAGTAGTCGAGCACCTGCCTACCACGTGGGAGGTTCCTATTTTGGTTCCCGGTGCCTCCTAAAGAAGATGAGCAAGACAGTGAGCTGACATGACTGGCTGGCGCGGTGAGCTGGAGTGGTGAGCTGACACAGCGAGATGACACAATGAAGAGAAACAACGAGGAAACACAATGAGAGACACAACAAACAGGGAGCAGAGGTGGGTCAAGCTATTGGGTGCCTCCTCCTACGTGGGAGGTGACAGATTTGGTTCCTGGTAACTCCTAAAAAGAAGACCAGCACACAACGAGCAGACAGCAAGAACAAACAATGACAGGGTGGGGGGAGAAATAAATAAATAAAAATAAATCTTTTTTTTAAAAAAAAATCACATACAGGGAATTCGGGGGCTAGTCTTAGGTTTCTTCCTTTAAAAATTACATATTCCCCTGGGACACAGAAAAGTAACGTAAAAACTCATTTTATCAAGGAAAAAAATGATCTTAATGGCATTGACAAATGTTGATAGTATAAAAATGACTTCCTGAGAACGTTTAGCTCACAGATGCTCTGAACCCTTACTAAATCAGATGGATAGCTGCTTGGAGAGTTTTCAAAATGAAATCTGCTATTTCATGCAGAATATTAGAATAGTACTTCCTCAGCTTGGCTAAAACCAAACTAATGGCATGAGAATTACTATTTTAATTAATTTAATGATTGCCTGATAACCTTTTCTCCCCTCTTGTTATTATTTTTTTTTAATTAACCCACTTAAAGATAAGATATATAAAAAGCACAACATTTAATTCAATAATCTTTGTTGTTCTAACTGGATTTTGGGTGGGAAGGAGATATATTTGGGATTATTAAAGTCCAAAAAAAAAAAAAAAAAAAAGGAAATAAGAATTTTAAGTATTAAATGATTTCTGCTCTAAGGACAAATATTTACAACAATGGTTCTCAAACAAGAGTGAATTTGTCCACACAGTTTGGCGATATCTGGAGACATTTTCAATAGTCACAACTGAAGGAGGAGGGGGTTGCTACTGGTCTCTGGAGGGTAGAGGACAAGTATGCTTAATCATCCTACAATGCATAGGACAGACCTCCAGCCCCCCAAAAGAGAATTATTTGGCCCCAAATGTCAGTAGTGCTGAGGTTAAGAAACCCTGATTTATACTCCTGCTATGGAACATAGTCTTTCTTTTACCACTTCTGAGCTGCACACTACTGTGATTAAGGGCAGAACCTCTGGACTGGACTCTGCATTCCAAGGTCAGTGCTGCTGCCTTCTAGCCACGTGACCTAAGGCCAGTCTTTCTTCTTCTGACCTTTTACAGAGCAAAAGCATTTACCTCATAGGCCTGTTTTGAGAATGAAATGAAGTAATCCTAGTAAAAGTACTTCACTCGGTGCCTGCATGTAATAGAGACCCAAGACAACTGAGCCACTGCTGTTTTTATTACCGAGTAGAACTTTGCCCCGGCTATAGGTGATGAAGCAAGATATTTTGTTTGGAGGTTATATTGAAGCCATTTTGACACTAGGAATATTTTGATGTATCTTAAAAAAAAAAAAAAAAAAACAACTAGAATTCCACTTTAAAAATGACTATGTGACATACCAAAGGCATCCTTACTCCATTACTAAACCCTACACTATTCCTTCTCTTTAATTCCAGAGCCTCTTTCCCATCCTTCATTCTCAACCTACCTCCTGTCCTATTCTTGAACCTCAGATATCTCTCTTCTCCTCCCACCCTCTCTGCATCTCTGAACCTCACAGACTTTAAGGAATAATGTCAGGCAATTTATATGAGCAGAGAGTATAAACTGGAGGTCTGCAGTGCAAACTTCGTTAGCAGGGTTGCCTTTGTTTTATCTGCCCTTTATTTACTTTTTCCCATCTGATTGCCTTTAGATGGGACATATATTTATTGCTATAGTCTCTTCACTCCTTATTCCCTTGTTTGGTTAATTTTATTCATTTGTGTTTCTTGCTTTGTCTCCTGAAAGCAACAAGGTCTGCCATCCTGACAGCAGATGCTAAGTGAGGATAGTGAAGGAGGATGTGGCTTGGAGAAGGACTCGGGAAAGCTACTAGAAGAGGTGGACACAGTGTGCTGCAGGAATGTGGAGGAAAGGATGACCTTCTGGGCAGGACAAAAACTGAGAATAAAGGTGCCAAGGTGGAAAGTATAAGGCTTTTTCTGGGAGAAGTAGTATAGCAGTCTGGCCAAGCAAATTATCCATGCAAGAGAGCTATAGTAGAGTAAATTGGAAATATATATTTAAAAGCTTAACAGCCTTAGGCACCAGGTGGAAGAATTTGGATTTAAGTTATAGTAATGGGAAGCACTGAATGTTTCTAAACAGGACATGGGGATAAAGACATGAAAAGAATCTTTGGATTCCTTAAATAATAAATTATTGCGTTTTCCCCCTTAATATCAATTGACACTTGCTAGTTGTAAAAAGTTTGGAAAACAGAAAACAAAACAAAACAAAAAATCAACCCAATCCTACCTTTTATCCTTCAAATTATTTATGGTTATATGCATACAGACACATACTTTTAAAAAACAAAATTTAGAGTACTATAAAATTTTATAGGTTTTATTCTAGTTTTTAAAATTCGATATATCAATAGTATTTCCTCATGCCATTAAATAGTTTTCAAAAATATTTATGTCTTAAAAGGACAAATACTGTATGACTGCTTTACTATGAACCAAATATATTGTGTAACATATTGTTTGATTCAAAAAAAAATTTATATGTATCCAGTACATTTAATTGAGAAATGTATTTATTCATCTGTGTTTACTGTTTAGTTTTTAATTGTTTATATTTTCAATTATTAAATGTACAAAATAAAGTTTAAAAAATATTTGTGTCTGATTCAGTTGCAGAAGTAAAGTGTGTTCATTGAAGCATTATTTGTAATATAGAAAAGAAAAGAAAAGAGAAAAGAAAAGAAAAAAAGAAAAGAAAAGACCAGGAAACAATGTAAATGTACATTAATAGGAGCAACTTATCTCATTCATTCTTTCAACATTTACTTATTGAACACCCACTGTTTTAGTTTGTCAAAGGCTGCTGGGAGCAATGTACCAGAAAAATGGGTTGTCTTTTATAACAGGAAATTATTAGGTTATAAACTTACAGTTCTGAGGTTGTGAAAATGTCCAAATCAAGGCATCATCAGAGATGCTGTCTCACCAAAGATCAGCTGCTGGTGATCCTGGACTTCTGCCACATGGCAAGGTACATGGGGGCATCTGCTTCTCTTTGGGGTCTCCTTGCTTCAGCTTCTGGCTGATTTGTCTGTGGTTTCCTCTTTCCCTGCCTGGGTTTCTCTGAGCTTCTGGGTTCCTTCTCTCTGTCTCTGCTGCTGCTTTTTCTCTGTGTGTCTCTGATTTCAGTCCTCTGTTCATAAAGGACTACAGGAAAGAGAACAAGACCCACACTGGGTCACGCCTCACTGAAGTGTCCAGTCAAAGCCTCTTAACTAAATCCAATCCAATCAAAGGCTCCCATACCCACAGGAATGGATAAACTTCAAGAACATGATCTTTTCTGGGATCCAGAAAAAGCTTCAACCTGTCACACCTACTATGTGCCAGGCACTGTTCTCAGCATTGGGACTATAGTAGTAAACACAGCAGACAAAATATTTGCACTCATTTGAACTTACAGTCTAATGGGTTTATATTCTGCTGCAGAGGTTGGCAAACTTTTTCTGTAAAGGGTCATCAGATATTATTCATTTTAGTGATAGTACGGTCTCTGTTGAAACTTGTCAACTCTGCCATTGTAGCCAGAAAGTAGCCGTAGCTGATATACAAACAAATGGGTGCGGCTGAGTTCCAAAAAAACTTTATTCATGAAGACAGCCATTGGGCTGGGTTTGGCCCGTGGGCTGTAGTTTGCCAACCCCTGTTCTAGTGGAATAAATTCTGACACATCCATGTAATGGAATATTATGTAAGCATAGGAAAAAGGACAAGGTAGATCTTTGTGCATTAATATTTAAAGATGGGAAGCAGATGTGGTTCAAGCAATTGGGCTCCGGCTTACCACATGGGAGGTCCCTGTTCGGTTCCTGGTGGCTCCTAAAGAAGACAGTGAACTGGTGCAACAGGCAGGTACAGCAAGCTGACACAACAAGATGATGCAAAAGAGACACAAGAAGAAAAACATAATGAGAGACACAATAAAGCATGGAACAGAGGTGGCTCAAGTGATTAGGTTCCTCCCTCCCACTTGGAGGTCCCAGGTTCAACTCCCAGTGCCTCCTAAAGAAACAAGGAAGACAAACAGACACAGCAAGTACAAACAACGAGGGGGTGGGAGAAATAAATAAATAAAATAAAATCTTTTAAAAAATAAAAAAGATATCCTATGTTTTAGGTGAAAAAAAAAAGCAAGCTGAATAATGTCTGAATAGGATGCACCCATTTATGTAAGTATATATGTATGCATATTTATATACATGCACACATATAAATAATGTTTTAAAAGGAAATATGTAGATATAAAATTTCTTGAAGGCTAAATAAGAATCTATTAGCAGTGGTTATTACCTTGAGAAAGTTAAAATTTTTAGTGTGCATATATTGCTTCTTTAAGTAAATTTAAATTTTACAATGTTTTTTGATGTTGTTCAATTTTCTAGTGTTTTGTTTTAACTGTTCACCATTTATGTGATTTCCAAATTTTCATCATTAAATATATTGCTGCAATAAATATCTTTGAGCAAAAATCTTTCACTGCAAATTTATGTATTTGTTCAGGAAAATCCCTAGAAATGAAATTATTGGACTAGAGGACATGACTTTTTTTTAAGGCTCCAGATAGCTATTGTCAAATTGTCCTTCAGAAGGCTGTAACCATCCACCAACAAGGTAGAAGAGTGCTTATTTCCCCACATCTGTACCCACATTGGGCATTTTTATTTTTAAAAATATGCGCAACTTTTTTGTGTGTGATAACATATATATACAACATAAAATTTGCCATTTTAACCATTTTTAAGTGTAAATTTAGTGGCATTAATTACACCTACAACTGTGCTACCACTCACTGTCTTCTATTCCAAAAGTTATTCATCACCCTAAACAGAAACTCTGTACCCACAAAGCAATAACTCTCCATCCTACCTCCCCAAGCCCTTGGTAACCTCTAATGTACTTTCTGTCTCTAGGAATTTGGTTATTCTAAATATTTCATGTAAGTGGAATCATACAATATTTGTCCTTATGCACTCAACATAGATTTCAAGGTTCATCCATGTTGTCTCACGTATTTGCACTTCATTACTTCTTACAGCTGAGCGCTGACTAACATTCCATATGTATATACCATATTTTGTTTACCCATTCATCTGTTAACGAACACTTGGGTTGTTTCCACCTTTTGGCTATTGTGAATAATGCTGCTATGAACATTGGTATATAAGTATCTGATTGAGTTCCTGCTTTCAATTCTTTTGGGTGTATACCTAGGAGTGGAATTGCCAGGGCATCCTGTAGTTCTAAAACATGTACAACTTTACTAGAAATATTACCTTTTGTTTTATTTTGCGTTTCTGCAGTGAAATCAATGAAGTTGATATTATGGATTGAACTGTGTCCCTCAAAAAGATATGCTCAAATCCTAACTCCTGGTTCTGTGAATGTGATCCTATTTGAAAATGGGATCTTTGAAAATGTTATTAGTTGAGGCCACTCTGGATTAGGGTGGGCCTTAATTCAATATGACTCGTGTCATTATAATTAAGGGAGAATTGGATGCAGACACAGAGAGAAAACAGACACGTGACAGAGGCAGAGATTGAATGAGGCCACAGGCCAGAGTACACCATGGACTGCTGGCAAGCCACCTCCAGAGCCCTGGACTTCAGAGGAAGTAGGGCCCTTTTGACAACTTAATTTGGACTCATAGCTTCCAGCATTGCAAGACAATACATTTCTGTTGTTTTAAGTCACCCAGCTTGTGGTACTTTGTTCCAGCAGACCTAGGAAATTAAGAGAGCGGAACAATTTTTTTTTCCTTGTTAATTCTTCTGGAAACTCTTTTCTTAACTTTGATCTGAGATTATTCCTATTTTTTAAAGAGAATTTTGGAGTGGAAATTTATGGAAGGTTATAGCTCCAAGATCTTTATAGGCAGGTTCTTGTCTGGAGTAGTTAACTCCTCTTAGTCTTCATGGGCCGTCATTGTCTCTGAAAGAACTTTGATAACAATTTTTTGCATGCAATCTCAAGAGTTCTCCACATTCAGGTCAAGGTTGTAGGTACCAGCAGCCTGATCTAGGTAGAGAGGCCAGAACGCTTTACCCTGCTTTCTTTGCAGAAGCCAGTGTATCCCCCACAGAAGCTGATTTGCCTCTTTGACTTAGCTTTCAGTCAATTTACTTCTATCATAATTACATGTTTGCTTTTTCAGGAACTCAAAAAAATTATTATCAGAGGAGAAGAAATCATGGTTCATACCGTTTGTATCTACTTCTGCTATAAAATCTGTTTTTTATTTTAAAACCATGTGTAGGTTCTCCATGATTCTTATGCTGCCTCTAAATGTCTTATATATATCAAATAAAAATCAATCAACAAACATTTTCTGTAATCCTTGGATCTTGCCATGTACCCACCGAGAAAGTCCAGGGCCATCTATTTTGCATTGTGGAGCCCAGAGTGCAGTTATGTTCACAGCATCCACGCTGTGCTAGAAATGATACAGAACTGGGTGAAATTCAGTAATTGAGCTGGTCGGGAAAACAGGCAAGAGCACACTTAAGAACTATAGCTTTCAACCATTTTTATAAAAGAGCAAAACATCTGTTTCCAACACCATCTCAAGAACCCTTCTTTCCACCCCATATAAAACACTAATATGCGTGAATCTGGTTGGTTTCAAGTGAGAGGCAGTTTAGTTTCACCTAACCCCACTTCTCCTTGATTCACGTTGGAAGTCACCTGCAGCTTTGGAGGAGAGCCCCTGCCTTGAGCACCTGCATCTCTACGGCTTTATGCATTTACAGGATTGTGACTGTCTCACGGAGAGGGTGCTGGAAGGACAGGGTGCCCAGAAGCAGGCCTCAAACAGCAGGGATGGGTGTTGGTGGGTAAACGTGAATGCTCCCTCATCCCTCTACGGGACTATTCTGAGGGCATCTCAGAGGGCTCCTGCGTCAATGAACCCCAATTACCACAGCTCATGAATGCAGCTTTTGATGGTTTCCCACTTTTCCTGTCCCACATCCTGTCCTGACTCCCTACCTGCTGCCTAGGATCACCTCTTAAAGGAGCTATGTATACCCAAGTCCTTGTCTCAGGAACTGCTACGGGAGAAACCCAACTAAAAAAGAGCTTGCACATCAGTTAGTTAGCCTAGACCTGTGCTAGCCAATATGGTAGCCACTAGCCATGTGCAATTACTCAAAATTAACTTTAAACTCATTAAAAATTTAAAGTTTGGGGAGCAGATGTGGCTCAAGCAGTTGAGCACCTGCTTCCCACATGTGAGGTCCCAGATTCGGTTTCCGATGCCTCCTGAAAAAAAAAAGCAAACAAGTGAAAAAAACAATTCAGGGGAGCCAGTGTAGCTCAGTGGTTGAGCACCAGCTTCCCACTTACAAGGTCCCAGGTTCAATCCCTGGCCCCGTTACCGCAAAAAAAAATTTTTTTTTAGTTCATTTCCTCAGTTATACTAGCCTCATTCCAAGGGTTCAATAGCCTTATGCAGCCAATGGCTACCATATTGAACAGTGTAGATACAGAGCATTTCTATCATCATAGAAAGTTCTAGTGGACAGTACTGTGTTAGAGTCAATCCCAGGGTCTGTTTCCTCCTTTCATTACCTCAAGCAACTTACTCTCCACTTTAAAATTCAGTATGCACATCTATAAATAGGGCTCTGGTGAGGATTAAGAAAGATAATTACTGCAAAGTTTTCAGAAAGTGCCAGGCACATAGTGTTTAATAAATGTAGGAGATGAGAGTGAGGGTGAGAGCGAGAGCGAGCGAGCGAGAGACAGAGAGCAATGACTCTCTAAAGGCATCAGGAACTCTGAGGAACACTGTACAAAAACTACTTGTGTCATATACGACACAGGCAGGTTATTTCCCATCTTGGGACTCAATCTCATTTTTTATTGGGGAGTACTGGCAGGCTTCTAGACATTCATGAATCTTAGACTTTTATTGGTATCATTTCTGCCTTAGCTTCATCTTCACTTATTTATCCATTCAGCCAGTACTGTTTGAGCACTGCCTGTTCTATAGGCACTGTGCTGGGAGCAGGGTAGTAACAGTGAAGAAGACACAGTTCTCCTTGTTGAAGATTTTAAGCAAATGCATTAAGTACCCTGTGATAACCACTGAAATAACCTCCAGCCTGGCCTTCAGGGAGGCTTCCTGAAGGAGGTGGCTGAAACTCAGGGATGAGGGAGTGAACAAGGGGGACAAGGGGGAAGGAAGGGTGTTTCGGAGAGGGAACAGCATGGAGACTGCTTTTGAAGGCTCATTCCATATTCTCTGCTATCATATAGTAAATTAGCTTTAGGAGGGGTTAGGTCAGGATCAAGGAGCATGTTAGGAGTGGGGTAAGGAAGGGAAGAGAAAATGAGAGATAAAGAGGGAAATTGGATAGTTGCTTTCATTGCTCTCAGGCCAAGAGAAAGTCCCAGCTAAAACAAAAATGGGTGGAGTGGGGAAGTTACTTGTAAAAATGTAGATCTCTTGGAGTCCCCAGACAGATCTACTGAATCAGAAACTCTGGAGGGTATGCCTTCCAAAAGGCTTTTTTTTTTTTTTTTTTTTAAAGCTCCTCAACTATTTAAGAACCACTGCTGTGGGTTCTTACATCTTTGGGAGGACCGATTGGTTCAGAAATAGACAGATGGGAGTCTCTCAAGAGCAAGGGCGGTTCCTATTAGGGGAGGACAAACCAGTGTGTCAAGACCTCTTGTTGTATGTAACCACGAATCTTGTCATCCAACGAGTCAAGCCAGGGGGTTGTCTTGGCCCTAGGGGGATGGGGAGGGAAGAAAAGAATAGATCAAACAGGGGGTATTTACTGGTCAGTAGAAATGTTCTTCATTACCATACAGTGATGGACACAGGACATGGTAAATATCAAGAATTATAAAAAAGTGTATGGTCTAAAATGTAAACCATAGTGTAAACCATTGACAATGTTTAGTAGTTATGTTTCACTATTTGTATATCAGTTATAACAATGCTACCATCCACATATAAAAAGGTATTAATATGGGGGGGAGGCAAGGGGGAGGATGTTGGGTATATGAGAGTCTCCTGTATTCTGTGTGTGGCTTTGCTGTGACCTAAAACTTCTTTGAAAACAAAATGAAAAATAGAGAGACACTGGGAAATGAGAGGGGGAAGGTGCCACGGTACAGACTGGACACCAGATATTGCAGGGATGAAAGGCAGAAGGTAAAAAAAAAAAATTTTTTTAATGTTTTTCATTTTTTAAATATCCCAATCTTTTTATTTTTATTAAAAATTTTTTTAAATGTATTTTATCTCTTACATTTAAACTTATCATTATTTCATTTTCCTATTAATTGTATTCAGTTATTATAATGGCTTCATCTTTGAAGAAGCTTTGGATCACAGAAGGGTTACAGCCGGGACAGGGGTGGATCGTTGGTGTGGGATGTCAGGGATGGGGGATGCATGGGAGGAAGTTCACCTGAGCGTAAATATAAGGCATATAAAAATGTCCAAAGGCTCACAGGGCATTGTCACAGTGGGTGGAGAATCACTCAATAAATGAATACTAAATTCCCATCCTGGAGAGCTCTGCCACATTCTCTAAGGGAGTAGCAACAGTACCCCAAGTGCAGGGGCAGTGACTGACGAAGGACGATGATCCACTGATGGGCCCTTGATATTGATGACTAGCCTTATGAGTCTTTGCTCTTGAAATTGAAACTTAGCCTATTGTTATGGGGTGCCTAAGGGTTGCCTCCTAAGAGCCTCCTTGTTGCTCAAATGTGGACTCTCTCTAAGCCAAACTCAGCATATGAATGCATTACCTTCCTCCCAGCATGGGACATGACTCACAGGGATGAGCCTCCTTGGCACCGAGGGATTGCTACCAAGTGCCACTGGCAATGCAACTGGAAAAAGACCTTGAATAAAAGGGGGAAAAGGTAAGACAAATGAATTTGTATGGCTAAGAGACTTCAAAATAAGTCAGGAGGTCATCCCAGAGGAAAGGCTTATGCACATCTCAGTAGGCTCTCATAGAATTCCAAAGTGGATATCACCCCAAATAGTGGGGCTCCTGAGGGCTCTGGAGACACCCAGGTCCTATGTCAGGGCAGAAAGCTCCGGAGTTTGGTGCCTTGCCAGTGGGCCCTACTTCGGAGTTTGTGCTCCTGAGAGTGACAGAGTTGGATTCAACTATGTCTTCCCTGCACATGGCTCATCTGTCCCTTCTATTCAAACCTATACTTGGTGCTGGAGTTTTTAGGTGTACGTCCACAGACTTGAGACTTTGCGCTGTCCATGCACCAGCTGGGTCCGGAACCTCAGTAGAGCAGCAACTCCTACTCCACAGCTCATTGGACTCACCCAGGACAAATGGTGGGGAGATGATGATGGACAACGGCCATCCCAGAGAATGGAGAGAGTCTGCAGCTGCAGGCAGGATAATCCCATCCATCTTCTCCATGGGATATAAGCCCCCTCTCAATTGGAGGTGGAGTGGACATCACCATCCCAGACTCCTCAGGATGGGGGGGAAGAGCTATGGACTAGAGTGGACTTACTGGTATTCTATTATAGACAAAATTGTGATTCAAGCAATGGAAGAAATTACAACATTGATGTGGAGCCAGGGGCCACTGGAGGCTCTGGGGGCAGGGAGAGGGAAAAGCAGTAGTAATACAGGGACTTTTTTGGGACTTGGGAATTGTCCTGAGTGACATTGCAATGACATTTATAGGCCATTTTATATCATCATATACCATGCAGAATTGTGTGGGAGTGTGGTCTACAATGTGAACTATGGTCCATGCTTAATGGCAAAGACCCAGGATGTATTTATCAATTGCAATTAATGTGCTACACTAATGAAGGGTGTTTATTGGGAAGGTTGTGCTCCCAATGTGGGAGGTGGGGTGTATGGGAATTCCTATATTTTTTGTGTAACATTTATGTAATCAAGTATCTTTTTAAAAATGAAAAAAAAAAAAAAAAAAAAAGAAAAAAGATTTATTTACTTTAATTTTTTTTACCCCACCCCCCCACCCCAGATAGGTCTCTTGTCTGTCTGCTCATTGTTTGCTTACCTTCTCCAGGAGGTACTGGAACCCAAACCCAGGACCTCCCATGTGGTAGGCAGGCACCCAACTGGTTGAGCCATATCTGCTTCCCAGGTACTTACCTTTTAATGAAGCAGGACATCTGAAATGGATTGTTCCTTTAATTTTTATTTTAAGATTTAAAAGAAGGATGTCAGTAATTTCTAAGGTACTGAATTCCATGGATTCCATTTAGAGTGGGAATTTAGGTTTCATTTCTGAAGGAAACTTCTTTCTCATAATCAATCTGGTGCCATATTTTTCCTTTCAGCCCATGTCCTTCCACTATCCTTTGCGTAAATGTTCCTCATTCAGGTTTTACCATCTTCTTCATCTACAGACTTCCTACAAACAGCATGCCATTACCCTTCCCTTATTTGTACCATTACATCTTGTTTTCCACTTTACTCTTTTCAGCTGGCCTTGCCCCTAATTGTGCTTTCCCTGGGTTTATGATATTCCTTACTTTTCCTCCTTTTTCATCCTGACTCTGACCTGATCTTTCACTCCTGCTCTATACTTAGCTCCCCTGAATTCTCTCCACCACACAGTAAGAATTTCTCTTGAGCCCACTGCTGTTTTGTCAGAGGAGAAACTTTTAGTTTTACATCCCTTTTCTTCTGGGTACCTTATAATTTAAATAAGCTGCTGAGAAATGTCACCAAAATTAATCATTTTAATGCACTATTGAAGAGGGAAAAATAACTTTGGCACAATGGAAGTTCTTTCCGTGCCACTGCCAAATAATACAATTGAAGTATTGGATAAAATGGTTGTCACAAGCAGCAACAGGGATTTTACCTATGTGCATAATGAGAGGCCAAAGTTTCTTTTCCTATAAATTTCAAGAAATCTGTTATCCATTAGAAAAGAAATAACCAAACAAATCCACAAATGCCTTTTATTTCATCATAGTATTAGTGATTTTCATTCTGACATGCAGCAGCATGATCTCAAATACGTTATTCATGAAAATTAGGGTTGTTTCTTAAAAAATTCTATTCAGCTCAGCTGGTTATAACGAGTCTGTATTTGTCAAATAGTTTTTATGCTTAAGTGAAAAGGTAATGATAAACAGCCACTGGAACTGCTAGATGCACTATCCCTGTTGCCTCTTTGGCAAATCAGGGCCCCTGGAGTAATCAGTGTGGATATGAAAATAGGCACATTATTTCACGTTAACATGCACCGTTTAGATGGAAGAGAAGGTGTGTATGCCTACTGATGTTTTTATTTTCCTTCCTGGAATGATTAACTGAATAAAAAACAGTGTAACCAAGGTAGTTTAAACCCAAAGTTCGAACACAGAATTTTAGAACTTAATACTTCAAATGTATGCAAAGTTTATGAGAAGTGCTACCCCGTTATCTCCCAGCTCAAATAAGATGCTCTTATCTTTCTTTTTACTAATGGGGAAACAAACACAAAAAAGAGTTCTTAATCAAATAATGACAGCATGGTAGATAGCAGCCACTGGGATCTCCAGCACTTGACAAAGCATCTCATTGGCAGAATAAATCCTATCATAATCCTCTGTTCACAGAAAAAGGAATTGAGGCTGCTGAATAATTTGCCAAAGTCATAGAGCTTTTTAAATCCGAGAGTCAAGACTTGAGTTCAGTTTGTCTGATGCCTACCTCCTTGCTTCAATCTGATACCAGATAGTACTTATGCTTTTTAAAAAATTTAATTTTTTAAAAAGAAGGTACCAGGGATTGAACCTGGGACCTTGTACATCGGAAACAGGTGCTCAACCACTGAGCCACATGCTCCCATACCTATGCTTTTGACAGTGCTATTGCCTATGGCCACATGTACTGTTTGAGCAGGCCACATTGCAATTTTGAAGAAAAAAACAGTAAATAGCTGTTTATTAACCATTCGCCAACACCTCTTCCACACGTTGTGGCTGACCTACACCACTGATGGAAGCCGGGTTTTGTACCAAGGTGTCATGAGTCTCTGAAAGCATTTAGTCATCACTTCCATCGATGATTTATCAGCTCTTCATTCTACATTTAGAAACACATTGGAGGACAGGATTCGATTCACCAGGCCCAATGCTATGCACTGGAGGTAAAATTTCAATGGCTATTTATTTCTTCCTTCTGTGTCCATTGCTGCAGAAAAGGCAACATTTGAATATGCAGGATGAAGACATTGAGGAATCATTTATGAAAGACTTGGACCCCAAAGCCAAGGACTTGGAATCAAAATAGGAAAATTCATATGATACTACCCAGCCTGCAATGCCCCAGTTATGTACCTGTAGATGGTGAACCAATTAAAGACTACCAGATGTACTTGAATGTCAATCAGAAAGCCTCTCCCCACTCCTTTCCAAAAAGCCCAACCTAATAAAACATTCATCAGTCAAAGATGGTGTTAAGACTGCCACATTTTACTCCATAAACTCACTCTCCTTTGTGCCTCTACCAGAAGAAAAGTGCTGGCGGCGAACTCCTTACCAAAGGAAGATCTGATGAATTCTATGCTTGGTCTTCATCCTTTCAACAACATGTTCAAAACTCTCAACAAATTCCAACATTCAATCTGCAAACATTAAGGAGACTCTTTGTGCCAGCCTGGCTTGATGGCAAACCCCAGGAGGGGTAATGATGAACCAGATGGAAACTCAACTCTACTGACATCAAGAGGAGGGTGTGAAGTGGGAGTGGTTAGAATCCAGCTTTAGGGTCTTGAATGCCCAAGCTGTGTGACCCTGAGAAATTTACATAATCTTTCTGTGGTCCAGTGCTTTTTCGGAAAAATGGGAAAAGTAGTAGGGCCTTTCACAGGGTTCTTGTGAGGGCTAAATGATCCACATCCAGAGGCAGCAGAGTGTAGTGGAAAAGAACATAGAGTTGCCAATGAATAATTAATAAAGAATCCATGAGTCCATACTGATACAAATGAATAAAAGAATAAAGAAATGGGGGAGAAAGTAATGTTCTTCTTAGAGTAGAATGTAAATTAATAAATGTGGAAGCATGGAGTTAGAAAACCACCATTTTGCAACTATCATTGTAATAATTTATTCAAGTAAGAATGGATGCTAAATCTAATGGGTAAAATTTTGATGAGGAAGAAGTTATAAACCCATCTTTTTTCTTTCCATTTTTCTTTTGTTCTTTCATCTATCTGTCTATCTATCTATAGAGAATGGTAGAGCAAATGGAGCCAATGTAAATAATTTGTGAATCTGGGTAAAGGATATTTGGATGTCTTTTGGTTATATTCTTGCAATTTTTCTGAAAATTTGAAAGGATATCAAAATAAATGTTTTTTAAAAAAGGAGGGAAGGTATGAAGGAAACTAGTAGCAACACTTGCCTAGTTTTGTTACATTGTACCCTTTTCATGATCATATACTCAAGAATGAGTAAGGTTAAGATACAAAAAGGTTTCTACCTGGGGGAAAAAAGATCCACGGATTTGAATCTCATGTCTACTCCTTACCAGCTTTGTGACCATTGTCAAGTTACTTAACCTCTCTGTGCCTTAGTTTTCTCTTCCGTAAAATGGGCATTTTACACTTGTATTTTCCTCAATGGCTGCTATGAGCACTAATAAGTTCATATTAGTAAAGTGTATGGCATGTATTAGGCATGTTTGCCATTGTCATTTTTATTCCATGTACAATGCTGAGAGCCACACAGATACAAAGCTCCAAATAAGGGTCTGCTCGTATTATCATGATTACTGTGGCCACCGTCTGCTTCACATCCTTCAATAGCTCTTCAGTGAACTTAGATTAAAGATAAACATTCTCACCAAGGCCCACAAGGTCTCCACCGATCCTACCGTACCTACTTGACCCCTCGAACCCCGGGCTGCAGGCGCCTCGCCTCCGTCTTTATTCCTTCCAGTCTCACCTCGAACACGGCTTCCCTAGGCAGGCCTCTATGGCGTCAGCTCTGTGGGCCGGTCCTTCGGGCACTCACTGCAAGGACTGGTTTTTGCTTTTCTGTTACCCACGACGACCGGGTTTGGGATGTGTTTTCGCCCACAATTGTACTCCGGGGAGCGCACAGTGGGAAGGCCCCCAGGTCTTCTGGAAGCTGAGCGCACACTTGGGGACGGAATGGGGGGAACCAATGGCTTGGAGCTCCCAAGCAGCGCCTGTGGGCTGGGGGAAAAGCGGGAAGTCCCGGACCAAGGAGAGGCCAGGTGCAGGCCGGGCGGGTGCCGGCGCTCCCTCCAGGCGCACAGGGGCGGCCTCTGGCCGAGGGGGACGGCCCGGGCCGTCTCCTCCTCCTTCCCCTCCCACTGCCGGCGCTCCGTCCAACTCCCCCGCGCCGGGTTTCCTGTTTAAGATGGCGTCTCCTGTGGCAGTGCGGTGCGGGAAACTTCTGCGAGACATGGTGTTCCGGCCCCCCCTCCTGGTGGCCAGGTCCCAGGTGAGCGGGGCCTCGCGGCAGGAGCCGCGGGAAGGGTGCTGGCTAAGGCGCCAGCCCAGCCCGGGCTCTCCTGGACCTCCTCCTCTTCCTCCCCTGGCCTCGCGTGCGTGGCCCCTGGGGCGCCCCGCCTCTGGAAGCCACTCGCGGTGCTGCGCCCAGGGCGCACGGGAGCCCCAGAACCCTCGCTCGGGTGGGGGTGGGGGTGCAAAGAGCTGAGGGGGGACGACAGCCCGGGTACCCCAGACTGTGAATGACCCAACTCTCAAGAGTCGCCGATGTCGGTTCTCTGAGCGCACGGTGATGGTGCCTGGCACTGAGCGTTCAAGAAAAGTTTCCCGGAGTGAAGGAGGCATTATTATTTGCTTTGCGAGTTCAGGCTTTGAACGTTTCTAGGTTAGAACGCATTTCTTAGACCATGAGACAAGACTGCCTCAAAACCTATCCCAGCCACTCGCCTCCTGGAATAAACTTTCTGCAAGCTCCTTGTTTTTGCAGATTTGGGAGTGGGTAGGGTGGGAGGGGTGCCAGACTTGGTGAAAAATCCATGGTTCAAGGAGAAAAGTGGGAAGTTCTCTTCCTCCTCCTTTCAATGAAAAACAACAACAAAAAAAATCAGTCCTTATCACGAAAACGCGTTGAGACCACTGGCCCTGTCCAACTTCTTTTTTGTGGAGAATAAAACCTAAGAGGGCCAAGAGTGCATGCTGAATATTTGAACTTGGCCTCTAGCAAAGTTAACCTTCTGTAGGTGGCAAGCTTTGCAGAAGTCTGAAGACCTTTGAGAGGTGATGAGGCAGTGATGACTCTTGGAGAAATCACTCAAACACCCTGCTGCTTGTTCTCCGAAGATAATTTCTCTCCCCTTTTAAAGATAGGACAGTCTAGGGTTTAGCCACAGCAGAGCAATGTCCTTGACTCTACTCATTTTTAATTAATGAGAGGCAGATTATCACTTGTGAAATTTTAACCCGAATAAGCATAATATAGCTTTTAAGAAAAAATTTTTAAAAAGCACTAATGATTTTTTTTGAGTTGCTCTAAGCTTTGGTTAATTATGACATCTGTGAAGTGTTTTTTTCCCTCTCTTTCATTTCCTGACTTCCCCTTTCTCTGTTTTTTGTTAATGTAAATTTAAAACGTGCTAATACTTATTACTGTAATATCCTTAATAAGTACTTGACAATATGGTGGGGTAGCAAAAAGAATGGTGGTTTTGTCTAATTAAAGTCACTAATAACTATTGTAATAGAGTAAGGAGAACACCTCCAGGTGGTAAATCCTAGTCATTATTTAAGTGTTATAAAAAACAAGAACTACAGTGCTAAGTATGAGTACAGACTTAAATTGATGAGAAACATGGTGCCCAGGGCTGTGAAAACTCAAGAAAAGGAAATAAACAGAGAAATCTAAATGCAGTGCTTAGCTAAAGTGTAAGGCTTCTTGCCTAACCAAAAATTGGGAGCCTTGACACAACCCTGGAGAGAATCTGGGTGGGGATAGAAATCCTTGCTTTGGCAAGAAGACATGCTACTAAATGGATCTGTTACCTGATTCCATGTGGTTACTTTGGATACTTTGTTATCCTATAAACACAAGGCTTAGGAGCTAATTTTTTTTTTAGTGGGAATAGTATGCAATGCCCAAGAACCAGAACTGGGCATTAGCAAGCATCTAGTTCAATGAACTGGTTTTACAGGTAGGAAAATTGATCCCTAAAGGTGAATAGCTTGTTCAGATTTATAGAGGGAGGTTGTGGCAGAGCTGATTCCAGAATAGAGGTTTCCCGATCATTCCCATCACACCAGAATGTTGCTTGCTGAGTGCCATGTTGAAATATGTTGAAATATGCTATGTTAATGTGTCAGTCTACGTACCAGCAGTGACTGTGTAACAACCAAGTTACTAGCGCTGCTGACACATTTGTATGTTCATTTTTTCTTTATAAGCATCTTAGAATTGGCAGTAAAAATAGGTGAGTGTTGCTTGTGACTTGGAAGGAACCCTATTTTCAAATTCTTGGGTCCTTCTTAGTATCGGCTCAATGTAAATTGGATTTGATATTGTACCCCATAGCTCCTTGCCTATGGCAGACATTACAATTGAATATGGCCCACTCTTTCCAACAAACTTGGGAATAATTTAAGAATCCTCACCCCGTGTCTCAGAAATCTGTTGCCACCATTGGCCCAGCCTGTTCTGTGCCAGGCCTGATGTGCAACTGTTATACTGAGATAAAAGACAGTCTCTGCTTTGAAAAGTAACTTGAACCAGTCTCACAGTGATACCCAGAGAAGGACACTTTACCTCCCCTCCTCTTGGTGGTTAAATTTAACATTTGACACATCTTCCTAATGCTTACTGTTAGTGAAGTTTTTCTATTATCTCTTTTCCTGTCTTCACTATTTTGACTTTTGATTGATCTTATATCCTTGAAACGCCCCCTTTAGCCATTTCTTATTTTACATATATTTTTTTATTCAGCCCATACCATCTGGCAGGACACTTCCAGGCACTGGGGATTTGGCAGTTAGAGTCCTTGGCCACATGATAATTTTAATGGGGAGGGGATGACTTCAGCGAGTGATAAATGCTGTGAAGAAAATAAAGCAGGTCATAGGATGGAGAATGAGTAGCCTAACAGGAGGGTGGATATAGATTGGATGATCAAGGGAAACCTATTTGACAAGATGGCCTTTTTGGTTTAATTGTTTTATTGAAATGTAACACACATACTAGAAAGTATACATAACAGAAGTGAAGAACTTGATGAATTTTCACAAACTAATCACACCCATGTAACCAGATTGAGATTAAGAATTGAATCATTTAGCTGCAACCCAGAAGCCCCCTGGTGCTCCTCTCTATCATTGCCCCCTTTCCCCCAAGGGGTAACCTCATCCTTGACTTACAACACCATATACTAGTTCTGTTACTTTTTCTACTTTATGTAAATGGAATTATACTATATGCATTCACATATTCAACATTGCTCTACATTACAGTTAAGATATCCTGGAGGTGACTCCGACATTTGACTGAGAGTTGAATGATGAAAAGTGGCCAGCCTTTGAGACCTCGGGGGATGGGTGTATTAGGCTGAGAAAACAGCAGGTGCAAAGGCCCTGAGGTGGGAATGAGCTCAGCATGTCCAGGCAGAGCAAAAGAAGTAGAGTTGTAGTGGATGAGGTCCAAGAGGTAGGCATGAGCCAGATCATGTAGAGATTTGTAGGGTTTAGTAAAGAGTTTTTTCTTTTTGTTTTTCTTTATTTTATTTTTTAGTAAAGAGTTTTTAAGGGCTTAAAGTGGTTAAGTGACTTGCCTGTGGTTATACAGGTAGTGAAAAACAGCGAGGTCTGAATCCCAGTCCTGATTGCAGTCCAAGTACAGGCATTTACTTTCTGAACTCCCTATTTATAAATCTAGACTGGCTCTACAACTTTTAGGGGGAGTGTACCTCATACACTTGTGTACATCGTACAAGTCTTTTCACAGAACTACAGACAGGGGCCATGTTGCCGCATCCAAAAATCACAGCCTGAACAGAATGCTGTGGGTACATGGCGACATAATAAAGCAAGACACAGCCTTTCAGTGCACAGAGATAACTATTGGTCATCTTAGGGGAAATCTTGGCTGAGGATACTGAGTTTGAAATGGTTACTAGTACTTCCAAGCACAATATTTTTGCTTTCTAAGACATTTCCCCTTGCATTGTGGCTGGGCAAAGTTCACTGAGCTGTTCTGTTGTAACAAAAGTATAGGGAGTGTCTGAAACAGTGCTTCTCAGGCCCCACTCTAGACTCATTGTGTGATTCTCTGAGAATCCCAGATTTGTCCAGAAACTTGGAGAGGAGTGTATAATGTCAAAGGAAACTGCTTAAACCCGGGCCCCTGTTGTTGTATACTTCAAAATGAATGGCTCCAGCTTAATTTTCTTTTCTTTTTGGAAGTGGGAGGAGAAAGACAGATGCCTGGCTTTTAGAAGTAAAGGACTAAAGGTTATGTGCAAGTTCTTATCAGCTAAATGAGGTTGTGAAGCCTGCATTATAAGTTGTGACTTACCTATATCTGCTTTCTTGCATAGAAGAATAAATACCTGACTTTTTTCTTTCTTTTTTTTTTTTAGTGAAGTACAGTTGCAATTTCTGCTGTTAGAATAGAGACTCCATGTCCAATAATTTAGATGCTAAACTATTGACCTGTGCAGAGAGGACCTTTAAAGTGATAGCTCATGTCTGAAATTGGTTTTGTTTACTGTAAATGAAATCCTTCTTTTACTTGCAAGTGATTGCGTACACAGATCCATAGTAGAGAGGACTTTGCTGTCCTTGTACCCTGGCCCAGTACTACAGGCACAGAGCCCAGAACGTCACTGAAATAAGTTGTATTTTTGGGAGGAAAAGAAATTACATAAGTAACCTCAGATCATTTGTCCTTCAACTCTCTTTACTACTCAATTTGGAATTGCCTCTTGATACATCACTTTCTGTTACTTGGTGGAAAAGTTTTATCTGAAGCAACTGCAGAGATTTGTACAAGTTAGGACAAATGATAAAATCAATTTTAATGAAATTTTGGGAAATAATACCGGGAGTTAGTCTGGCGAAGAAGGTGTGGGGGGCATTTAGGTGGAGTGGACAGTATGCAGAGGCAGAGACGAGAGAGGGCATGAGGCATCTTTGTGAATAGTTTGGTATGGAGAAAGGAGAGGCGGATACGTAACCAGAGAAATTGAGGGATGATGGGGATCATTTCAGCAGTGAGGAATAAAAGGGCTGTAGAAAGCCCAGCACTAGATAGGATATAAAACTACATAGCTGGAAATCCAGTAAGTCTTGTTTATTTAGCAAATATTTTCTGAGCATTTGCTGTGTGCCCAGTGCTATGTTTGTAATCTCCCTGAAGGCAGAGACCATACCGATTTAGTTCTTCACTCTAAACCCATTACTTAAGAATATGTTGAACACATAGATGCACTAAAGAAATGAGTGTTGTATGACTGAGTGAATGCAGAAAGAAAAATACAGCCCCTACCTTCAAGATGCTCACTGTCTGGTGGCAAAATTGGCAAGTAAGTCAGTAATTACACTGTAATTATACTGCCCATGTATGGGGCCTGCTGCGGAAGAGCTGTGTGCTTTTTTGTTTACTTTGGGGCATTGGCTAGTCCCTCAGTCTGAAACATTGTTTCCTTTGAGCTCCTGCTGAGTTGGCTCCCTTCATTCACCTCTCTGCTTCATTGTTAGTTCTTTGGATAAATCTTTCCCTCAATTATGTTGCCTGACTGCTGTCCTAGGGATTGTTCTCTATTCTCTTACAACACAACCCTACCTGGTGTCTTCCTCCCTCTCCCCTAACTGTAACAATGCAAGCTCCAGAAAGGCAAAGATGTTTCTTAAGTACTGCCTTTTCCCCAGCTCTCCTAAATAGGTATTTTGGTCTAAATTAATCAGCCATTAGAGTGGGGTGAATGGAGGAGAGAGAGGTAGGTGAATAACAGAAGTTGAAGGATGATGCTGATCATTTAAGCAAGTGAGGGAGGAAGGAAGGAGCTGTGGAAAGTCTAGTTGAGAAAGGGCTTTCGTAATAATAGGGCAATTCATTGCACATTTAGTATGTGATAGACCCTGGCACATTGTTTCTTTAACCCATAGCAACATCACACAAGGGAGATTGTACTGTCTCCATATTTCAGAAAAGGGAACAGAAGCATAGAGAGGTCAGGTAACTTGCCTCAAATCCCAGCACCAGGGAGTCACCTGCCACTCATGCTGTTGAACCACTGTGCTATATTGCTCAAGGATCCCGTTTGGATGGCCATCCACTTAGACCAATTGCTTGCCTTTTCCATCTCTTTGCCCATTAGTGACAGATGTCTTTGTACATTTGGGCTTGTTCTGACTCAGACATGCTAATGCACAGCTGTGCCCTCCAAACTCTTTTCCAGTGCCTTCTTCTCTGGCTTCCAGGCCTAGGAAACAGAGTAATTTGGGGGGCGGGGTGGGGGGGTTAGGGGAATGAGCTCTGGAATCAGACATAGTTCAAATTCTGTCCCAGCCATGACTTTTTTTTTTTTTTTTTTAATGGCTTCCATGTTCTTGCTTTGCAACCTGGACAATTTATTGAACTTGACGAAGCCTCAATTTATTGCTCTCTGAAAAGGGATAATTCCCACAGGTGATTGTAAAGAGTAAATGCAATGATATGTCAAACACGATGATTATTTCCCTTGCAGTGCATTGGGAGCTAAATTTAATTGATTTGTTTTATTGTTTGTTTTTGTTTTTAGATGTTGTTAGGCTAATATAGTTTTCTAGATTTAATAAAAATTTGTTGAGTCCCATCTCAGGGTTTGGCATTGGCTTGGTGTTGCCATTTATTTTACTTCACTTAATATTTGCAACAACCATGCGAGGCAGAAGTGATCATTCCCCAGTATCCGTATGGGGGTACCATGCCTCAGAAAGGTGATGTTCAAGGTCACACATCTAAGAGTGAGGATTTGAGCCCAGATTTACCTGTCCCCTGGTCCTCAGATAGGATGAAGATCTGCTGAGACCCAAGGTAGCAGTGGTGAGAGTCTCATGGGGAGCTCAGTTGCTCATTCCAGAAACGTCTATCTTATTAGCCTCAGTGTTAACTTAGCAATGGCTTCTGGACCTCATGCACATCAATTTGGAGCGGGGTGGGCACCTAAAGAATAGACTGTGGTCACAACATGTACCAGCACTGCTCTCAGGTTGTCGGGAGTGCTGGAGAAATTGTGAAATGCCATTGCCTTTGCAAGGTAGACTTTGGAGGATGGTAATGGGAGAGGGAGTTTCCTGGAATTCTAAAATCAGACTTTGATCAGTGTGCTGAACAAGTGGCCAGCTTTTGCCCTTTTCTAGAGATGATTTCAAAGGGATAGCACCTAGTCATTAGTCATGAAGGCATAGATTTCTAACATTTACCTCTAAAATTTATTTTAATTAGCAAATTGGAAGGCTTTTGGAGTAATGTGGAAATTGATTTTGGAGTCATAACAAAGCACAAGGATTAGGCCTGTGAAAGTTTGGGTCCTGTGGTTGGAGGATTTGGCATCTCCTTCTCTATCCCCCTTGATTGCTCCACATGCTTGTCCCTTTCATTTCTGGGCTCTTAGTTCCAGTCTTCTGACTTGAGGGCACTGAGGGAGTTCAGGAGAACTGCCCTGTAGTGTTGGGGGAGTGGTGAGAGATGAGGCCAGAGAGGTAGGCATGGGCAAAATTCTGCTGGTCCCTGTGAGTCAGATAATGGGAGTTAAGGCTTGTGTTTGAGGGCAGTGGGGAGCCATTGAAGGATTTTAGGGAGGTAAATGCTAAGGTAATTTAATGCCTTCAGATCCTCTTTCTGGATATGGTATGGAGAGGGTTGGAGGAAGTCAGGGGTGGAGATCATTTAGGAGACTGTGTTGCACTGACTCAGTGCTATTAGTAATATGCTAAGAAAATAGGCATAAACCAGGACTCGAATCAGACTGCTTGGGTTCAGATTTTACCTTCAACTCTTCTTAGCCTGATTATCACTTGTGGCAGTTTTAGACATTTTATCATGATGCACTTATTTCTTTTTCACATTTAACATCTTTGAAAGCTGGATGTGTTTTGCTTGGGAATCAGTTTTCTTGGGTCCTGGGTCCTGGGCATTAGAAGCTTATACCCTACAGCTGGCAGTCCTTTGCCCCCTGCAGCATGATGTGATCGCTCTCCCACAGCATTCTTGCCACCTTCCACACGCAGGGCAAGTTCTTGCATGACGAGTTCCGTCGGTCACCACCAGACAGATTGGGCCGGACGTACATCCTCCCAGGATGTGCACTAGGGTAACTATGATCCCTCCAGAACTGGTACCAGGGATCTGCACTGGGAATGTGGGCCGGTTCTGCGCAGAGCTGGTGAGGCAGTAGGAGATCATAAAGCTTTTAAGTGGCTTTTTTCTTGATTTGGCGCTTACCCTGTTACTGCAGTCCTTTAACTGTTTTCTGGAGCTTTGAGAAAGATTTATCTGCCAGTTCTTGCTGGTTGTTCAAAACTTCTGTAGGAGGGAGGAGCCCTGAAACATTTTACCCAACCATCTTGGTCAAGGTACCTGCCCCCTTCCCCATTTGGGTCACTTTTGAGAGTAAAGTGAGTACTGTGAATAGTTTCATAGGGAGATCAGGTGGAAACCAGGACTGTCCTTGGAAAGTGAGATGTATCATCACTCTAACTGAAATAGATCAAATGGTGGCAGTGGAGATGGGTCAGAAAGATTGAGGGTTATTAAGGAAATAGGCTGGACAGGACCTGTGATTTCCCTGCAGCGTCCCACTGCTGGCCTCCTATCCTCTGCCATACAGCAAAAAGGTGATAAAAGGTCGCTGTTAACTATTCCTGAGCAGAGAGTGTATGAGGAACTACTCTAGTTATAAAATATCTCTGCTTATCTTTGCTCTTGGAACCATGTACTTACTCTCTTCCTATACCTAGGTGTTCTCTGGACAGGCAAATAATAGAAGAGAAATAGAAAGACCCATAAATGTGCCAGCCTTTAAAGCACAGGTTTCCAAACTTACGTGCAGTGAAGAGATTTCCCAAGCCCCAGGCCTGTCTTATCCAACAGGATAGGCCCTGTTGGAATAATGTGAGCTGGTTTAGGTTATTTTCTCCTATGCTCCCAGTCTTGTGTGTAGGACCCACTTGCTTACTAAGAAGCTTTTGGTTGAAAGAAAGAGACCTATTGAGGCTTATTGCAAGGGGAAAAAGGGTTTATTGAAAGCAACAACTTGTAGAACTTCCATGGAGTTTTGGATTTGGTACTCTCATCTTGGGTCCAGCCTCCCCAAGGACCAGGCAGAAGTCTTCCAGCTCCATTTCAAACTGTCTTACTTAAATTCAGCCACTGAATCCTGCATAATTTTTAAACTAGTGAGAGTAATCTGTTTAAAAGTTTCATCGTCACAAACTTTACCTGCTTTTTGTCTAATTAGCCAAATAACACTTTTATTTTTTCATGCTACTTATAAAAAAGTTAAATACTGAGAAATTAATTTTCCTTTTTCCTGTATTTTTGGTTTTCAGTTTTAATGATACATCACTTTTTATAAAATATCTCTGAATTTTAGCAAAGAAACACTCCTCAATAGTTTATTCCCTTAATCAAAAATAATTAATAACGCAGACTTCTTTGTATTACTTATTAAAGGCCTACATAAACCCTGTGGCTGGATTGAAAGTGAATATTAAACATGGTCTCCCCGTTTCTTTTAAAATATAAGTTAATAAGCCCTTCCAAGTCCAGACAGTATAAAATACCATCTCCACAGCAGTTAGAGAATCATAAGCAGAAGATTATGACAGAAAGCCAAGGATAAAGATTTTCCTTATAAAAAGGTGAAGGGATCTCCACCAATAATGGGAAAAACTTAGCATTTTCTGAAAGATGTAAAATGTGGGTCTCCACTCCCAGTCAGTGCTGTGGGTACAAGAGGGTCCTTTTGCCAATAGTTTTTACCTTATTCCTCCACTTCTGAGCATGTAAGAGGCACCCTAGGGAGCCCTTTTCCCTTCTTCCATGTCATTTACCCACTTTGACCGTTCTACTTCCCCTTTTGGGTTCTGTTAGCTCTTCATCTGCCCTGAAAGGCATGGGATTGAGGAAGATTTAGGGGGCAGGCAGGGAAAACACTGAAGGAGGCTTTTTAAGAAAATAAATACCTAATTTAATGATGATAATGTCAAGACCAATAACTAACACTCATCCATCATCTGGAGCACAGGCTCAGATTGTAGGCATGACTTCAGTTAATCCTCAAAACAATTCTGGGAGATAAATACTGTCTCTTCTCCCATCTTGCAGATGAGGAACCTGAGGCACAGAGAAATTTCCAAATTTCATCAAATTTAAGATTCTGACGATGGTAATATGTACCTTTGGAAGATGCACCATTTTTATTTGCTATTGGGAACATGTTGTGAGTGTACTGTGTGCTTTCTTTTTTGCTTAATATAAATTTATGGTGAGGCTTTTATGGGTGATATAAAATAGCCTTTATGACTATATTTTATATAAAATATAATTTTAATATGGGGAAAATAAAAAGTTAAGCTTTATGTAAAGATGAGAGAAAAACATTAAATTTCCTTTTCCATTAAACGGTCCCAAGTGAGTACAGTTAGTGATGACAATTCATTTCTCTTAATATTAATAAGGTATCAATAATTTTATATTTACAGAAATCCATGTGTTATAGTAGTCTTTTCTCTGATGATGTTTTGTTCTGTGCTACAGGATGACTCTATCCCCCTCTCCCCCCATACTTCAGAGCCTTTTTTAGGTAAAAAATGAGTCCCTTTCTTGGAACTTTGAAATTTTAAGCAATTAACATTGTCATAATTTAAGTAAAATTATTAATGCAAAACAGTGTTTTTGTGATTGAATTTTGGGGTTTGAGGGAGGTGGCAAAGGAACTGCTCTTTTTATTTCAAATTTTAGACCAGCAAATGCCTTTTATGTTTCTGAAACCTTGTTTTTACTTTCCAAAGCGTTTGAAGGTACTAAAACCATGAACGTATTTTTAGGTTAATGTTCACCTGAGCAGAAATGTTATCTCATGTATACATTGGGCTACATTTTCAGTTTCTCTTTTCCAGTTAAGAAAATTCTGTTAAATATTCATATTCATTTTTTCTTTCAATGAGTATTTTTAAAATGCAAACCATGTGCACTGTTAGGCCCTGGAGATGGGCTGGTAGGAAGCTTGGGGATATGGGCAGTTGCTACCTTCAGGGAACTTAGAGACTTGTCTGGTGGGGAGACTGATGAGAAATGGGCAATAACAGTGAGATGTGACTGGTGCAAAGAGAGGGCTTCCTAGGACCACCCGGGAACACAGCTGTACCGTTTCTCTTGGACTCACCTACAGGATGGCTATTAGTGGTGTCTGAATAACCTGATGTTGGGCACATGTGAAAACAGAGGGTTGACATTTATGAAGCATATTCAGGAAGCCAAGCCTTGTGTTACACACATGATGTGGATTATCTCATTGAAACCTCATGATAACCCTAGGAGGTAGGCATCACTATTGCCATAGCTAATTCCTTTTTAAAGAGGAGCAAACTGGTTCAGAGAGTTTAAACAACTTTCCTGTCATCACAGCTGTTGCCTTGTATAACTCCTAGGGATGCCACTCACCTATTCTGTACGAGTGGTGCCCCAGTTGTGCAATGTACAAGCTGCTTGGCCACGCAGGACAGCTCTGGAAGTGGAGCTAGAATTCTGACTGCAGAGCCCAAGTTTGTCCCTCCCTCCCTCCCTCCCTCACTCCTTCCCACATAGGTACAACTCAAAGTTTCCATTTTAACCACTTTTAACTGTACAATTCAGTGGCCTTAATTACATTTCCAATATTGTGCTGCCATCACCATCACCAACATCCATTTCCAAAAACATTTTCATCACCAGAAACTCGTGTATCCATTAAGCAGTAATACCCCATTTCCCCACTTCCCTTGGCCCCTGGTAAGCTCTAATCTACTTTCTGACTCTTAGGAATTTTCTTATTCTATGTATTTCATATAAGCGAGACCATACAACCCTAGTCCTTTTGTGTCTGGCTTATTTCACTCAACACGTTGTCTTCAAGGTTCATCCATAGCCTGGGTTCTTAGCCACTGTGCTCCTCCTGCCCTTGACTAAAGTTGACTTGCTAGAGCTCATACCAAGATTAACTTGAGGTCAGTGATATCCCAGACAATGGGATATTATAGAGTCATTAACTGTCTTATAAAGACTTTGATTAGCATGAGGAATTTAATTAATTCTTCATCAATCTGCTTCCTAAGTAGCAGACCCTTGGCTAGGTACTGGGCTGAGCAAAATTGACTTTGTTTCTGCTCATACAGAACTTAAAGAATTTAGTGATAAAACATTAAGTGAAAAAGTTGGATACAAAACTATAAATACTAAGTTCTAAATTTGGGGGAAAATTTATGTGCATGTAACATAAGAAAAAAAGACTTGCGAAAATAAACCAAAATATTGATAAACTATACTGATGGATGATGGGTCTGTGCTTTTCTTTAAGTTCATTCATCTTCATGATGTCATCTTCATTGCACATAGCTTGGTTATGAGAGTTTTGCTTTGTATTTATGGTGTTTTTTTTTTTTTAATAAGTTCTTATTTTGAGATACTTTCAAACTTACAAGATAGTTATAAAAATAATACAAACCCATATGGAGAACTCCAACACACCCCTGTCCCCCTAGATAGCCCAGATCCACCAGTTTTTAACATTTTGGCACATTTGCTGTATTATTTGTCCATCTCTATCTATTCATCTGTCTGTCTGTCTGTCCATCAGTTCATTTTCTGAGCATTTGAGTGTAGGTTGTATGCATCTTGCTCCTCCAACAGGTAATACTGCCATGTTCTTAAGAACAATGGTCTTCACCTATATAACCATCTTGAATGCAGTTATCAAGTTGAAGAAATTTAACATTAACATAAAGCTTACAGTCCATGTTCCAGTTTTTTCATATGATCCAATAATGTCCTTTTGTACCTTTTTCCTCCCTTACTAGATCCCATTCAGGATTGTGCATTTAATTGTCATTGTCTCTTTAGTTCAGGGGTTCTTAACTTTTTTTGTTCCATGGACTTCTTTGCCAGTCAGGTGAAAACCATAGACCTCATCCCAGAATGTAGTGGCAGATAGGTTTATGACACTCAACTAGCGTCGAGTCTAACAACTACTGTAATTTTGAAGTATGCATGAGCATAAGCAATTTTTTGAGATATGCAACAACTGTGATGTGATATGAAATGAATAGTACTGTAATTTATTGCATACAGTCATAAGTGAAAGAAGTGCTAGATTTCAGTTAGAGGTCAGAGAAAATAAAGATAATAGGTTGATTTTTTTCAATTCAAGCTCATGGACCCCTGGTCCTTGGACCCCTGGTTAAGAACCCCTGCTTTAGTTACTCTTTATTTATTTATTTTTTTAAACTGTAGGAACATATATACAACATAACGACTCATCTACTCCCAAGCATACCATTCAATGGGATTAATCACTTTAACAATATTGCATTATCCTCACCACCTTCCATTACTAAAACTTTTCCATCTCCCCAGACAGAAACCCCACACCCATTATATATTAACTACCCACTCCCCCTGCCTCTGCCTGTGGCAGCATGTACTCTAATTTCGGTCTCTAAGAGCTTGAATATTCTCCAGTATTTTCTTTATAGATACCATGGAGCTTAAACTTAAGACCCCAAATCTATAACAGTCTTGTGTGATTTGATACCACCTTAACTTCAGTAGTGTACAACCTGTGTTCCTATACCCTACTGTCCCCCCAACTTTATGTATTCCTTGTCACGGATTGCATGTTTATACATTGAGTTCAAAACCATGGATTTCTCATTATATTTTATGCATTTGCCTTTTAGATCTTGTAGGAAGTTTAAAACAAAAAAAGATCCTGGAGTTAACAAACCAAAAATACAATAGTATTGCCATTTATATGCAAACATGTCATTACCCTCACTGGAGATCTTTTTTTTTCTTTATGCAGCGTCAATCTGTTGCCTAGTGTCCTTTCCTTTCAACGGGCAGAACTAGCTCTCTTTAGCATCTCTTGTAGGGCCAGATTAACTCCTTCAGATTTGTTTATCTGGGAATGTCATAATCTCTCCCTCATTTTTGAAAGACAGTTTTGCCACATATAGAATTCTTGGTTGGCAATTTTTTGCTTTCAGCACTTAAAATATGTCAGCCCACTGCCTTCTTGCCTCCGTGGTTTATGGTGAGAAATTGACACTTAATCTTATTGAGGCTCCCTTGTATGTGACACGCTGCTTCTATCTTGGGGCTTTCAGAATTCTCTCTTTATCTTTGGCATTTGACAGTTTGTAATATGCCACAGCATCGGTCTATTTAGGTTTATCCTGTTTGGGAGTTTGCTGAACATCTTGGATGAGTATATTTATGTCTTTTGTAAAACTTGGGAAGTTTACAGCCCATTTCTTATAATATTCTCTCTGCCTTTTCTCTCTTCTCCTTCTGGGACTCCCACAGTGTGTGTATTGGTATGCTTGATGGTGTCCCACGGGTTCCTCAGGCTCTGTTCACCTAGGTTTTCTTTTTTCTTTCTGTTCCTCAGATTTCTCTTGTATTATTTTGAAGTTCTCTGATTCTTTCTTCTGCTGCCTCCAGTCTGCTGTTTAATCTTTCTAGGGAATTTTTCATTTCTGTTACTGTGCTCTTCAGGTCTGGTACCTTTTCAAAATTTCCACCTCTATTCATATTCTGTGTTTACCTATCATATTTCTGATTTCCTTTTGTTCTTTGTCTATGTTTTCCTTTTGTTCCTTGAGCATATTTTGGATCTTTAAAAAAAAATCTTTGAAATGTCCCAGGTCTAATCCTCCACCTGGGTGGTTATTCTAATGCTTTACTCTCGCCTTTGTTAGGCCATAACTTCCTGTTTCTTTGTGTTTTGTGAACTTTAGTTGAAACGTGGACATTTTGATCTTTTAATATAGACTCTGAGGTGTCTGTTCCTTAAGGTTGTATCCAGCTAGTATTATAGCAGAGATTTACTTGAAGGGCTAACAAAAAAAGGAAAAAAAGAAAAAGAAGGAGGAAAAAAGAAAACACCAGTTCCAGTCTTTGCAGAGTGACCTGTGCCAGTGCTCTCCTCCATACAGTTAGCTTGGAGAATCGCTCCAGGCTAGGGAGTAGGGAGCTCTCTGATCCTTTCTGTGAATGCTTCTCTTAGGCTTGAGCATTTGGCCCTGGAAATTCCCTTGTTTTCATGGTTCTGAATGTCTCCTTTTCCCTAGGGAACAGTTCCCTTGTGCTGTGGGCACTGCACTGAGTGTCCTACAGCCAGTAGTCCCTTGCCCCAGGCAGCACAAGTTGACTGCTTCTCCACAGCATTCTGTAGGCGAGCTCGGTGTGTCACTTTCTACATGCAGGGAAAGTTCTGGGGCAGCGAGTCCCTTAGGCCACCACCAGGCAGACTGAGCTATATTTACATGCTTCCGGTATGCACGAGGGTTACTCTGTTCCCTCCAGATCCAGGACCAGGGATGTGCACCGGGAGTGTGGGCCAGTGCTGCACCAAGCGTGTGAGATAGCCAGCCAGGGCACCACAAGATCCTGCTGCTTTTAAGTAGCCTTTTTCTTTTTGTTATTTTTTTTTCATTTGTTTTTATTCTTCTTTAAGTAGACTTTTTCTTGATTCGGCATTTGCCCAGTTGTTACAGTCTTTTAACTGATTTCTGGAGCTTTGAGAAAGATGTGCCTGCCAGTTATGCTGGTTGTTCTAAGCTTCTGTTGGGTGGAACCCTGGTGTACCTCACTCCGCTCTCTTGAGCCTATGGACTTGGTTGTTTTGTTGTTTTTTCTTCCCTGTAACAGTTCTCAACTTTTTGTGCCTGGATCCCCTTTACATTCTTAAAAATTATTGAGGACCACAAAAAAAACTTATGTTTTTGTGGGTTATTTCTGTTGGTTTTATTGTGATAGAAATTAAAACAAAATTTAAAAATATTTATTCATTTGAAAATAATAATCCATTACTTGTTAACATAACATAGTTTTTGAAAAATAATACATAAAAACTTAGTGAGGATGGCCCTGTTTGCATTTTGGCAAATCTCTTTAATGTCTGGCCTAATGGAAGATAGCCTGATTCTCACTTCTGCTCTGGGATTCAGTTGTTGCAAAATACTGTTTTTGTTCAAGTATATGCAGAGAATCCAGCCTCACACAAATATGTTCTTGCCCAAGGAAGGCTCAATTTAATATATATTTCAGAAAACTGTGGATAATCTTCTCTAATACTACATCTAAACTTAATTAGTGTTGGCTTCTTAAAGGTTAGTTGTAATGCATAATCTGAAACCACATCAATGAGCTTTTTGTACTCTGTATACTTGTGAAAGAATAAGAGTGGTAAATGTCATCTTATTATTATTATGAAAGTAGTTTCCACCCTGAAGACCTCCAGAAGGTGCCCTGGATGTCCCTACGTTGAGACAGAAAGATGTGACTGAATTTTCTGATAAAACATGCCTGAAATTATGTGACCACTTGAGCCCTTGCTTTTCACCCTAGACACTTTTGGAGTCTCTGAGCTTATCCTAGAGATGCACAACTTCTTTTTTTAGCTGCCTGAAGAGCTAGCTCATGAACCATAAGTCTCTTCACTTTATGCTTTATATAATTGTTTTTGAACTAAAACATTGTTCCATCTACTTTACTTACCAGTCTTGTATTTGAGAAGCTCCTGACCAGTTTTGAAAGTCAAATCAACTTAAAGGAAGAAGAGTTGTGATTTAGAAGACTATTCCAAGGGGTGGGGCATAGGCTATGATGCCACTTTCCAAATAGTAGTTCTAGAAATATTTTGAACAGCAAAAATAAATTGGTATAAATGGAGAAACAGAGCCTTACTCATTCAGATGTGTCAATTCTGACATTTTTCATTTTGCTTACATCAAAAACAACAAACCTCATTATTTTCTGATCTTACCCAGTTCTTAACCATTCTCTTTATTCAGTCAGCACATCCAAGGTTAAACAAGAAAACTACATTTTAATATATTTGCTGCAGACCTTTTGAAAAACAGTTACATAACTTAATCCAGCTGATTTTGTAATCAGAAGCATAATACCAGGCACTGTTTTTCTTTAGTAGTATAAAAATTGAAATTTAAGAATAATCAGCCTGCAATCAAAAGCTGATTATAAATGAACAATAATGAACATAAAAGTGAAATCAATTCTGAGAGTTATAATGAAAGAAAAAGAAGAAATAGCAGAAGTTGAAAAAAAGAGTGATAAAAAGAAGGTATGCTTATGCCAGTGGGCAAAGAGTGGATGGGAATCAGCCAATAAAAATGGTCCATGGAATTTCCAAAGAGTTTTGAGAGAATGGAGAAAACAGCCATTATAAAAGGGTAGTAATCTATATAGTTGTGTAGATTACTGTCATAGATGTAGTCATCTGGCTAGAGTCGTGGCAAGTTTTTGGGATCATATCTCCCTTCTAGATGCTGGCGGATGGCTAACTGAGAAAAGGTTCAATTGTGTTTGTTTCTGGCCCGCTGATCAACTATGTAGCTTTAGGTGGGACTTTCAACCTTTCTCAGGCTGTTTCCTTATTAAACTCTGCTTAGCATTTATTGTACGTCTGTTATGTACCAGGAATTGTGCTGTGTGCTAAGTTATACATGACTCTGCAAAATGGCCACTAAAGCAGTGCTTCCCAGAGTGGGGGGTTAGATTCCAAATGCTGTACTTGAGCCTTAGGTGATACAGGGATGCAATATATCAAATACCAGTGAACCACATAGTGAGAAGATTGCTCTCTTTTAAATAGCTTTCAAACTATAGGGTTTTGTCAGGGAGAACCTGTCGTTTGTGTGCAGAATGCTTTTAAAATGTCTAGCTCAGAACCTTTTACCTGGACTAGACAAAATTGAATTACATTTTTAAAAAGTATACCTTCAACTTCCCCAAACAGTATATGTAGTGATATGAAATATGCCTTTAAAATAAATTTAAGTTCAAAAAGTTAACCTATAGATATTAATAATAGTATTAGTGTGCTCTGGAGGTGGCAAGAATTGTGCATGAGTGATTGTCATTTGGGGAACGTTGGACCAAAGTAACCCCAAATGTCACAATCCCTTAGCTTGTGTTGCTTGGAAGCAGACCCTGAGAACAGGATTGTAGTGAAAGTGATTTTTTTAGGAGGTATTCCCAGGAAAAGCTGGAAGGGGAGCTAGAGAAGGAGTCTGAACGAGAGTGAGATATGAAGCTGCACCCCAAGAAGGGTAACTTTTCCTTAATTCCACAGGGCTTGGTGACAGTGTAGCTCACACTTCAGAGTTGTCCCCATTAGGGAAATGGGTGTTGGGTATTTCTATACCCCAGTCTTCACACAGGGATATACATTTCTGGGCATTTCTGGTTCTTCATGCTCAAAGCCAAAAGGACTCCGGCAGTCCCATGACAAAGAGCCACAGGGACTGGCTGTTGGGAGTGAGCACACAGGGAGTCTGTGTGCAAAAATGGTGGAGAGATCCAGGGCATGTGGGGGGATACTGATAGCACCTGGTACAAGTGTCTTCCAGATCTAAGGTGACACATAAGCCAGGTGTATACATGAGTTTTTGTTTTCTTAGCATGTGTTTGTGTATGTTTGAATATAACCATCCTTCAGAAACAGTACTTAGGGGGAAGTGACACTAACATGTTACACAAATGTATGCTTATCTTACATTATTGGGTAATTGACAATTCTCACAGCATAACTCATAACCATTCCAATTAGGATCTTCTGTAATTTTCCTAGTCCCCAGGAAAGAAATGTAAATGTGGTTGAATTTCAAAGATACTTCGCAATATTATGCCAGACAGATGATTGTGGGTTATAGAGTCTACAAGAATTTGGGTTAAAGAGCAGATTTCCCTTCTTCTCCATTTTTCTTTATATCGCATAAGTTAATCTTTATGTTCACTGACTGCTCTTCTGAGTTGCAAATACCAGTTCTGAAAGTTGTTACCATTAAAATTTCTTTTCGTGTCTGGTCAGAAAAACATTGTCAGACTCCCAATTCTCCCAACACAGGAAAGTATATCAATAGATTTAAACACTGGATAATGGCTATCTTTGGTAAAATGCATTGGAGATGGTAAGGACTTAATCACATATCTCAGCATCCCTTTTAAGCTGCTGATACTAAAATAACTTTGAAAGTACATATTGTGGTTAAAATAGAAAATTGAAAGGAATTGAATGTTGAGTTTTGGCTGGGTTTGAAATAAAACCCTGATGGTTTGTGTTCTTTTCTAGAATGCTTATCTTTAACTAGCAGTTTTACATTCTCTGATTTCATTTATGTCTGGACTCCCTTTTTGTGAAGATAATATTTTATATCCTTGTTTTACTACAGATGTTGAAGAAATGAATTTGATTTTTTGTGTGTGCATTTTTCTCAAATTGGTTGGCTACTTTTGGTTCATTCAGAGATTGTTGCAGTGAGAATCATGTTCATTTTTTTTCCCTAAAATTTTATTGAAGTATATCATTAATACATGCACTTTACATAAAACAATGTAGAGTAAAAGTTGTGAACTTACAAAACAAACATGCATATCACCATACAGGGCTCCCAAACATCACCCCACCACAAATACCTTGCATTGTTGTAAAACATTTGTTACAAACTATGAAAGAACATCATCGAAATATTACTACTGACTATAACCCATATCTTACATTTGGTGCATTTTTTTCCCCAACCCACTTAATTATTAACACCCTGTATTAGTATTGTATATTTGTTATAGTTCCTGAGAGAACTTTCTCATATTTGTTCTCTTAACCAGTCCATCTTCCACCATTGGATTCCCTGTGTTATACAGTCCTATGCTTGTACAGTCCATTCAAAGTGTATACTCATTGGTTCTCATTTTCATCACAGAGTTATGCTGTCATCATCTCAGTCGATTTCAGAATGTTTTCATTACTCCAAAAGAAAAATCTCATACCCTCCTATACCCTCTATTATTGTCCCTTAGAATTGATGTATCTTCTTTGCTATTGCTGCATAAATGTTACACTATTACTTTTTAGTATCATCCATAAGTTACATTAGGTATAATTTTCCCATGTGTCATGATCGTTTTAACACTTTGTAAAAGAACATTCTTATATGTATACTATTTACCACAATCTTCATCCCCACTGAAATCACTGTTATCCATTTTTTAGATTATTCTTTGGCTTCCTTTCAATTGACATTTATGTCCACAGACTACCCCTTTCAGCCACAATCACATTTATAAATCAGCAGTGTTAGTTATCTTCCCTATAATATGTTGCCATCAACTATTCATTTTTATACTTTTATAGTAAACCTTATTAATAATACTACATACATTAAGCATCAGCTCCCATTCTCAATCCGTATTCTATCTCCTAGTAACCTATACTCTAGACTTTATATCTGTGAGTTTACTCATCATATTTCATTCATATTAGTGAGACCATACAATGTTTGCTCTTTTGTAGCTAGCTTACTTCATTCAACATAATATCCTCAAGGTTCATCCATGTTGTCATATGCATCCTGATTTTATTTCTTTTTACAGCTGAATATTATTCCACATTTTGTTTATCCATTCATCAGTTGATGGACGGACACTTGGGCTGGTTCCACATTTTAGCAATTGTGAATAATGCTGCTATGAACATTGGTGTGCAAATGTCAGTGTCCTTGCTATCCTATCTTCTGTCTTTCATAACGGTTGGAAAGTTTTTGGTCATTATTTCCTCAAATGTTCTTTCTGCTCCTTTTCCATTCTTTTCTCCTTCTGGGACAGCAATAACACGTATGTTTGTACATTTCATGTTGTCATTCAGTTCCCTGAGACCCTGTTCCATTTTTTCCATTCTTTTCTTTCTGCTCTCCTGTCTTTTCAAGTTCAGATGTTCTGTCCTTGATACCACTAATTCTGTCTTCTATCAATTCAAATCTGCTGTTATGTGCCTCTAATGTATTTTTAAAAATATTTTTTGTTTTCATTTTTGAAGAAGCTTTAGATTGCATAAATATTACATCAAAAATCTAATGTATTTTTAATCTCATCCATTGTGTCTTTCATTTCCATAAGCTCTGTTACTTTGCAGGTTTTCAAATTCCTCTTTATGCTCTCCCGGTGTCATCTTAATATCCTTTATCTCTTTAGTCATATTTTCCTTCAATTCTTTGAATTGATTTAGGAGATTTATGTAAGTGTCATTAATTAGTTGTCTTAAATCCTGTATCTCATCAGGATATTTAGTTTGTTCCTTTGGGCAATCTCTTCCTGTTTCCTAGTATGGCTTGTAATTTCTTCATTGATGCCTAAACATCTGAATATGTTGGTAAATTTACTCTGACAGTTAATTTCTGCCTCTTGCCTATTGGTTTTTTTTTTTTTTTTTTTTAATTCTTCCCACGGTTCTTCTTTGAGTTTTGGTTCAATTTATTCTGAGTCTTTAAAATTGCCCAGTTTAAGTTATCAAAATCAGGCCAGAGACTCACTAATGGGGCACAGATTTTCTCCCAGGAGCTGGGACTGAGAGAGACCTAAAAGTAGTTTTTCTCCTTGCAGTTTCCTGACTGACCAGCAGATGGTGCTTGTCTGGCATACCTTTTCATGGAGATGTTTCTTTCGGCTTCCGCTTGCTGGTGTTTCTGGTCTGGACTGAGCCAAGATTCAAAGCTGGCTCTGCTGGCCAAATTCACTGAAGAGAAACCACTCTCCACCCTCTGATGCATCCTCCCTCTTCCCAGGAGGAAGATGTCTGATATTGTCTCAGTTGGCAGCAGTGAACCATTGTTTTTATCCAGGCTGTTCACCTTGAGGGTGGGGGATGGGTCCTGTTCCTAGCTGTGAGGGTTAGCAACTCATGGTTGTCGCTTCAGCTTCTTCCTCTCCGTCTGTTGCCCTTCTGGACGATGTACAGCACTCTCCTGGCCTGTAGATCTCCCTTAGACAGCCTTTTGCCCTTCTTTCATTGCTTTTATGAGAGAGTTCTGCCATCTTCTTGGAAGTCTCTGTTCATTTTTTAAAAATATTTCAATTTTTTCTTCAGACTATGCTGAAAGAAAGCATTATTTATTGTGTTAACATATCTTAATGTTTACAATGTTAGGCAGAGCAGAGTGGCTAAAATAAAGGTACTATCAGGAGTTCCCTTTGCTTTATCCTCTAACAGTCCACCTTACATATTTTGCTCTGAATTGCTTCTTGCAGGTGTTGGTCTTTATGGGCATCTGTTGTTTTGGATTGCTGCACTAGATTATGTGTCTCTTAAGTTTCCTTTTCCTCTTCCTTTGACTTTTTCTTTTACATTTTAAACCTTTTTTAACACGTACAATTTAGTGATTTTTAGTACAAAGTTGTGCAACCATCACCACTTGGACATTAAATTTAAATTAGCCTTTCTTAACAGCATTGCTATATAATGGGAGAAACTTTGGACTTGAATGCATCTGGCACTATATTGCTTCTGCCATTGGACAATTTGTTTAACCTGTGTTTGTCTTGGTTTCCTCATCTAGGGTAGAATAATGTCCTTTTGGTTTTTGTGAAGTTTATATAACATATTATTAACATTTTTCTTTAAATTAATCACTTTTTAAAAATTTTAACTGCTTTTAACAATTTAAATCCATTTTAAAGCCTTACCTTTAGCAATAATATTCATGACATTAAGGGTTTAATAAATTGCTGCTGTATATGTATTTTTCCTAATATATATTAATAAAAAGCACATAGAAAAGAGCCCTGCCACAAAGGAAACACTCACTTCAGAAACAATTATCTGTTAACCAAAGCTATCTCTCCTTTTCTGTGAACACCTGGCTGTACTGCATTTTCCAGTCTGCTCTGCAGTTTCACATGGCCATGTGACTTAGCTGTACACTAATGGAATATGAGTAGAAGTACTGTGGGCCAGTCCAGTTTATAAAGAACTCCTACATGGTCCTCTTTATGCTCTTTTCCCATTCTCGATTGAGGTAATGATGACCAAGGTGACTTGAAGGCTGTGTGATCAGAATGGCAGAGCAACTCTGTCACCCAGGTCCCTGGACAGCCCTTATGGAGAACTACCTTACCTATCTGTTCACCCCCTCAGAACTTTTACTTTAGCAAGGACACTTTTTGTTGTGTTGAGTTACTTCGTGTTTGGGCTTATTGCAGCCTCTCTTACCTGAACAATACAGAGCTCAAAAAATGTCAACTCAAATCACAAATTGTGTGTCCCTGAGCTAATCACTTTACCTCCCTGAACCTCAGTTTCCTCAGTTATAGAAAGGAAATCATAAGTGCAACTTAAAGCAAAATCGAGCTGAGGAATGAACTGTGAAAGGCTCCTATAGATAAGGAATTATTAAGATCTTTTGCTCTGATACTGTGAAGAGGAAGGGTCAAAGGGAGCTATACTTTTCCAGATAGGACTGGAGAAACAGTGTTACTTGACCAGCGCTCTCACCTGTGAGATTGTTACCAAACTTAACCTTATTTATAGAGCTCCTGATTCCTTGTGACCCTCAGTTACACAGAATGTGATGAATTGGAGCCCCAGAGAGGACTGATAGAGACTGTTGTGGAGTGGGAAAGAGAAACTGCTCTGCCAAATCAGAGCCTTCCTCAAGAGGCCAATGGAATCATATAGTGTGTTGACTTTTTGAGATAGGCTATTTTTACTCATCATAATGCCCTTGCAATCTGTCTGAGTTGCGTGTTTCAGTAGTTCATTCCTTTTTAATGCTGAGTAGTATTCCATGGTATGGATATACCTCAGGTGAACCTTTTACCTATTGAGGGCAATTTTTGTTGTTTCCAATTTTTAGTTATTACAAATAAAACTGCTCTGAACAATTGTGTACAGGTTTTCGTGTGGATATACGTTTTCGTTTCTCTGGGATAAATTCCCAGGAGTGCACTTAATTGGCAGGTTGGCTGCTGATAAGTGTATGTTTAGATTTTTAAAAATCTACCAAACTATTTTTCAGATTGTTCCATTTTCCTTCCCATCAGCTCGGAGATCCAGTTTCTTCATGTTGTCTCCAGCTTTTGGTAGTATCACTATTTTCTATTTTAGCTGTTGTGATAGTTGTGTGGCAATATCTCATCATGGTCTTAATTTGCATTTTTAATGACTAGTGATGTTGGACATATTTTTATGTCCTTATTTGCCATCGAATTGAAATGGCTTCTCATGTCTTTTGCCCATTTTCCAACTGGATTTTTCTTTAATATTAAATCTTAAAAGTTTTTTATATATATATATATGTATTCCAGGTAGTATTCTTTTGTCAGATATGTGGTTTGCAAATATTCTTTTCCTATCTTTTCATCTTTTTAACAAAGTCTTTTACAGAGCAAAAGCTTTAAATTTTGATAAGTCCGATGTATCCATTTTTTTCTTTGATGGGTCATGTTTTCAGTGTCAGCTAAAACTTTTCACCAAGTGTAAAGTCCAAAAGATTTTCTCTTATGTTATCTTCTAAAAGTTTTTTTTTTTTTTTTTTTTTTAATAGTTTTACCTTGAAATCTTGGGTCCATTTTGAGTTATGTTTGTGTAAGCTGTGAGGTTTAGCTTTAGGTTCATTTTCCTTGCCTATGGATATCCAATTGCTGCAGCAGCATTTGCTGAAAAGGTTGCCCTTCCTCCATTTAATTGATTTTAATTCTTCTGATGGAATTCTAGAATTTTAGAACTGTTAGGAGTGTTTGACATTATCTCCTATAAGGTAAAGCAACTGAATTACAGAGAAGTTAATGTGGGAGACCAGCTGTGCTGCCTTGGCCAAAGCTGGACTTGAACTGCATTCTGAGCTCCACTCCAGGCAGGCAGTTTTATTTGGGTCTTTGGATGTATTTTTTTTTTTTTTATGTAAACTCAGTGGTTTGATGTCCTACATGGCATCACTTGGTTTTTAAGCTTTTCTGAGTTAAGGAACTATTTGAGAATCTGGAAAAAGATGTTGAGCATTTGACTTAATATTTCCATGACTCTTGGTTTAACAAACCCTGGCTGAGCTCTTCTGTCCACCTGCATTAAAAGGATATTACTTTCAAAACATGTTATTTTGATGAAATGAGTTTATATATTTTCTGTTTAGAAGCTTTCTTCATGCAATTTGGAAGTGTAATGGACCACAGGAACCTGGAGAATGTACCCATCAGTGATAATCTCAGTAACATTTATAGCATGTTGATCAAATTAAAAAATGCTGAAATGGGTTTGGGTGGATGCTGAAAATGGATTTGTTTCTCTTGGCTTCCTTTCTGTGGGTCTATTGGGAAAAAATTGATAGCAGTTTAAGTTTTCATTGACTCTCTCATGAATCCCACAAGTAGATTATAATTCTACTTCCATGGTGGCTTATAGAATCTTAGGGCTGAAATGAACTTTAGAAATGATTCAATCTTAACATAGAAGCTAGGGCCGGTTTTATGTGGGCAATGAAAACTTGTTTATAGTCATGGAGAACAGAAATTTGTTTTTTGTTGTTTTTTTTTACACTTGAGTATAGCTGTTAGACTGAATCAAATTGGTATTTAAAACACCATGTTTTTTTCAGCTTTAGTAACAAATATTGTAGCTAGAACAGTATATATAGTTTGATGGGTTAAAAACATATGCTCTCAAGGTAGACTCCTGGGTTCAAATCCTGGTGGCTCTGATCTTGCTAGCTCTGTGTTGTTAGGCCAGTTACTTAAACTCTCAGAGCTTTAGTTTCCTCATGTGTGAACATTAGATCATCTGGTATGTTTTCTTAAATATCAAGGTAAATGACATGATAAATACCACTCAGAACATAGCAATTTGGAAAGCAAGAATCCATTCTGATAATATTCTCTCTGGATCTCTCAGAAGATGTCGTAGAGAGGAATCTTGGTACCAGATTGTATATATATGTGCAACCTTCACATTTCTCTTTCAACCCACTGTCGGCCTTACTCTTTTCTCATTCTACGTGTGGACTCACATGCAAATACACAGTCCCTGTGTTCTAACCACACAGATGTACTTGTGCTTTTGCACATTATATTTCCTCTGCTGGGAATGCCTTTTTTCTAACATCTTTTCTGATTACCTTCAAGATTCAGCTCAAATGTTATTTCTTGTTTTCTGTGTTTTCCACCGATTCCTTCCACCTCCCCTCCAACCACATGGCCATCTCTTTCATCTTTGTATCTCCAGCATCTAGCATGAAGCTGGCACCTGGTAAATGCTTTTTTTTTGTAGAATGAATACATAGAATTATTGGTTAACAGAGGCTTACAGTTAAAGGCAGGGAGTTGTCTGCTTCTGATGAGTAATTAATAACTTTACTTTTCTGTTCAGGATTATAAATTCTTTGCCCTTGCTCAGTGTCATCTTGATGTTGTTTATCTCTTTAGCCATATTGTCTTTCAGCTCATTAATTTGATTTTGGAAATTTGTGCGCATCTTGCTAATTCTCTCAAATTCTGTGTCTCTTCTGGGGCTTTGATATATTTCTTTTCTTGGGCTATGTCTTCCGTTTTCTTAGTATGGCTCGTAATTTTTTGCTGATGTCTAGGCATCTGATTAGAATGTAATTTACTCAGATGCTCTTTCCTTTTGCAGGGATTTAGTGGCGGGAGGCTGTGTGTTACCACTCCTCTTTGATTCTTGGCTTGACCTGGATTGTTAGGATTGTCTCTGCTAGTTGCTCAAAACTGGGCGCTGGACCCAGTAATTGGTTGCAGACCTGCTTCCTATGGCCAAAGAGCCTCTCACTTAATTTTCTCACATGTACCTCCTTGGTCTGCCAGAAGATGGCGCTCTTTAGCAGCGCTCAGTTCAATACCTGGTCAGAGTGTGTGTGTTGCAACACAGACCAGATCAATGTGATAGAGCTTCCTGCCTGGAGGCTAAGAGCCTTGTGATTCAAACTTTCTCTGAGACAGTTTTCTAGCCTTCTGGCAGCTCCCTCCCTTTTCCCTTTTCCTGGGTAGGAAGTATTTCCACTCCCCTCTGTGCCCTCAACAATCAGTCCCTGTTAGTAGTCCCTTACTAGCTCCCAAGGCAAACAATGGCTTGGCCCCACCCGCCTGGAAGGGCTCCTGGGACCCAGCAGAACAAATTTGTGGGTCAAAGCTGAGTCAGCCCTAGGCTGTGTCCCTCTCTCTCCCCTTTCCTGGGGAGGTATGTCCTCAACAATCAGTCCCTGCTAGAAGAGAGAAGATTGAGAGGGTCGGATTTTTCCTGTCCTGTGCAGGCTCCCAGGGCAAACCACAGTGTGGTCCCACTGGCTTGGAAGGGCTGGTGGGACACAGCAGACCAAATCTGTGAGTCAGAAGCTGAGTCAGCCTTAGGCTGTGTCCCTCTCTTCCCCCTTTCCTGAGGTGGTGGATCCCTGGAGCCCCCTTTGTCTGTAGCTGCAGGCCAAGGGGCCTGAAAATTCTGAAATGTCTTTAATGTGGGGGAGGGTGTCGGCAGCAGCAGCCACTGGTTTCAACTCACAGTTCTGTCTGCAATTCCCCTCCTTTGTCCTTCTCTCCTCTGGGTGGTGTCCAGCCTTCGCCTGGTGTCCCAAAACCTAGAAGATCTTTTTCTAGGCTGTTTCAGCCTGTACTCTAGTTATTTTTCTGGAGGAGAAGAGAATCCCATGTCTCTCTAGTCCGCCATCTTCCCGGAAGTCAAGAATCAGTAATTAATAACTTTAAATTACCAAAGAGAAATTTTCGGCATCTGGATAGCATCATCAGAACTTGAAAAGTGGAGAGAATAAGTTTATTTCTCATTTAATGAAAAAGTGCTCATGAATAACTGATAAAAATTTAATTGAGAGAATAATTGGATATTGCTTCCAGCCATTCCTCCCTGCCATCCCCCCACCACGTGAAAAATCAATTCACCCTTTTACCTTAGAGTTATTTAATCAGTGTGATTTGTAATATATTGTGAAGGAGAAGTTAAGAATTGCTGGTTTGGTACTTGTTCTTAATTTTCAGGGCTGAGGAACTTTGTGCTATACTTCTAGTCTATATTGTCTACATTTATTGGCATGCTCTTTTAGTGCATTTGAATTAATTGCCCTAAATGGCAGTATTACAGATAAACATGGGAATAATTGGAGAAGCTTTTGTGTCAAATGTGAGGTCTGCAACGTAGGGGACATAGGACATTTGAACTCTTTGTTTTCTAATCCTAGCTCTAAAGTATTTAGTTTCCTGAGTTTGTTTGGTGGCTACAGATGTTTTCATTTATTTCGTGGTATGAAATGAAGGAGTGGATGACTCTTAAGATAAACTCTTAAAAGAAGTGCCGAAATGTAATCTTTTCTAAAATATTTCATTTATTTAGGTATGAAACCTAATTATTTCTGGTACATCCTTTTGATTATTGTTTCAGTAGTTCTTACTTTGTCATTATCTGACTATTTTATGTCTCTTTGCCCTACAATTCTGACTTTTTCTATTGCTAGTCTTTTCAAGGTTTTATTAAGCATCTCAAATAGGATGTCTTCTCAGCTGACAGGTAGCAATTGGCTTTTTATCAAAACTTCACTTCTGCTAGGAATTTGAGAGGAGAAAAGTCCTTTAAACTGTTATTGAAGATTAAGTAATATTTTGAGGGTGCCAAGTTGCTGACCTAAAACGTCTGGAATAGAAACATAATCTTAAGGGAAAAAATATCTATGGATATTCGATATTTTAGATATCTCTTCTAAATAGTTATTACATCTTTTCTAATTTTATTTTTGATTAAGAAAATTTAGCTTGAGCTTATTGTAGAAAACTTGGAACCTACAAAAAGCAATATTAAAAGGTCATAAAGATCATCTGTCATCTCCTGCCCTCTATTGTAAAGAATAGTGTAGCTCTTTTTGTTATTTTTTACATCTTTTTTTTAAAGAAAAGTAGAATCGTATTAATTACATAATTCTGTTTATTTTTTTTTCCCATTTGATATTAAATCAGTTCTTCTCTATGCATTAAAAATCTTACATATATCTGATGCGAAAAAGCTTGGAGGAAAACGAGGCTGCGCTCACAGAGATGTCATAATTTATTTTATCATTTCCTTTTTAGTGGGCATTTGTGTTGTTTCTAATGTTTCAGGGTTTTAACACCGTGAACGAATATTTTTAAACCTAAATTTCTGTTTACTAATCAAATTCTTGAGACATTCTGTTAGGTTGCCCAACAGAAAGGCTGTACAAATTTATATTCTCACCTGCAATGGTTAATAACAATAACAAGGTTAATAATGGCTAGTATTTATTGATATATTTTTATATGCTACATATTATTCTATGCATTTTGTGTGCATTTACTCATTCATCACAAAATATTAATCTCTTTTTAGAGATGAGGAAGCCGAGGTGCAGTCTGAGAATGTAAAAAAAAAAAAAAAAGGTTTCCAGTTTGTTAGAAGGGAAATAACCTATCATTGTTTCAGATTGTCTTGCTCTGATACAACAAGGATTGTTCATTTTTTCATCTGCCAAAAAAAGCAAATATTATATTCCTCTACTTCAAGAAATTTGTCCCTGAAAATCTCCTAGGGCAAATTCTAAATTCTCATAAGTCACACATTGAGTAACTATGCATTTCAATAGGAAATTTTTGAATGCATGGCCGAACTGTAAAATTAACACCAATTTATGCTAAACAGCATTAAATCCTGTTCCTCAGAAGTTAACATACGTTATCTTAACATGACATGTCAGTTTCCTTTTATTATTTACCCTGTTGCATGCCCTTTGTTTCTTCAGCTCTTTGCCAGCTTTACAGAGTGCACTTAATATTCTATTTACCAAGTATTCATTTGATGCTCAGTGTTTGTATATTTGAAACTTCAAGGAAAACCCCATTTAAAAAAGCATAAGGTATGCAGAAGAATCAATGAAAACAATGAAACAATACACAAAACAATTGGTATAATAAATTAGCAGACCAGGCCCACACTTACACCAAATGTATAGACAGGAGGGCGCTTTCATGATGTTTCCTGTTTCCCAGCTTTTAGCTGTTCACAAGGCATGGGGTATCTAAACCGATCTTTGGAACTGCAAATAAATACCCTGTAAGTTGAAGTGGATATAGTAAATGCAATTCCTCATTAAGTTGAATTCTTGTAACCTGGTATATGTATCTTACTGTATTAAAAATAATTGGCATTGGGGAGGAGGACTGAAGGGTTATTTCATGCTGTGTTACTCAGTTAAGCATTTCATTATTTACTCATTTATTTATTTATTTTTGCCAGTGGAGGGTTTGGAGAATGGAGGCCACGTGATTAGTCTTTGGTTTTGAAAACACCACTTTGGCTGTGTACAAAGAATAGACTATTGCAGGGCAAAAGTGAGGGTGGTGCAGGTGGTGGGGAGTGAATGTGGCTCAAGAGCTTGAGCACCTGTTTCCCTCATGGAAAGTCCCAGGTTTGGTTCCTAGTGCCTCCTAAAAAAAAAAAAACCACAAAAACAAACAACAAGCAAAACAAACGGAAAAATCAATCTGGGGGTTTGATGTGGCTTAGTGTTTGAGCGCTACCTTCCCACATACTGGGTTCAATCCCTGGCACCCGGTATTGCAAAAAAAAAAAAAAAAAAAGAGAGAGAGCTAGATGGCTGTTTGACAGTCAAGTATGAGCAAGATTCAGTGTGATCCTTAGACCAACTGCATCAGGATAACTTGAGACACTTGTTAAAAATGCACATTCCTGGATCCTCTTTAATATAATCTGTGAATAAAGCCAAGGAAACTGCATTTTAACAATCCCTACACAAAACTCTTTGCCAGGTTAATATTTGAGAATCATGAAGGTAGTTGTCTCTAGGGTCTACTTTAGCTCTAGCTAAAGGAAAAGAAATATTTTAAAACTTTTTCATGAGAACTTATTTTCTTTTTAAAAGGGCCCATAGCCTTACTTTGGAGTATGTGCTCCCTAATGTAACAGAGTTAGACTCATTTATAATTTCCCTACACATGGCTCTTCTGCCCCTTTTTATTTGGAACTATAATTAGCAGTGTACTTGTTAAATATATGTCCCAGAGACTTAAATCTTCAGTCTGTTCATATGCCGGTTGAGCCCTGAATCTTAGCAGAGTTGCAACACCTACTCACCCAGTTCATTGGACTCACCCAGGACAGCTAACAAAAGACTGATGATGGACAATGCCCATCCCAGGAAGCGGAGCATGTCTGCAACTGCAAGCAATACAGTTCCTTCCATCTGTCCCATGGGCTCTAAGCCCCCTTTCCATTGGAGACAGGGTTGGGATCACCATCCCAAAATCCTCAAGATTGAAGAATGAGCAAACATGGGGGGAAAGAAACTATGAACTAAATTAGACTTATGATTACTCTAGCAATGGAAGAACTTGTATCACTGATATAAAGGCCGTGGACACTAGAGGTTCTGAGGGAAGAATAGGTGCAACATGGGGGCATTTTTGGAACATTGGAATTATCTTGCATGACATTACAATGATGGATACAGGCCATTATGCATTTTGTCAAAACCTATAAAATTGTGTAGGGCAAAGTGCAAACTATAATTTTAACTGTAGTCCTTGGTTAATACAGTGCTCCAATATGTGTTCATCAATTGCAACAAATGTACCACAGTAATGAAAGATGTTGTTGAAGTGGGGAAGTGTGGGAGGGGGTTGGGTGGGGTGGGGTATATGGGAATCCCCTATATATATATATATATATATATTTTAAAGATTTTATTTATTTATTCATTTATCCCCCCCTTGCTGCTTGTGCTCGCTGGGTTAGCTAACCACGACGTGCGGGCGGGCTTGCCTTCACCAGGAGGCCCCGGGAACCGAACCCGGGGCCTCCCACATGGTAAACGAGAGCCCTACTGATTGAGCCACAGCTGCTTCCCTCCCCTATATTTTTGATGTAACATTTATGTAATCTAAAGCTTCTTTAAAAATGGAAAAAAAAAAAAAAAAAAAAAAAAAGTTGTATTTCCCTTCAAAGACAATGCTCAAGCAAGAAAAAAATAAGTAAATAGGGCTTAGTAGCTATTAGGCATTGTCCTTAATTGCTTAGACCTTCTACATATAGGCAAACTCCGCATCAGTAAGCCAGTTTTCTTGATGAAAAAAAACTGAAATCCACAGAATCCAAAGTAATGTACAGTTAGAATATTTGGCTACAAGTAACAAACTCTGACGCTTAACTGGCTAAAATAATAAATTATTTATAGACTATGTTACATTACATTATAACATGTCATTATGCACATAGAACGCATTATAATGTAATAAAGAATCCCACATATCAGGGAATCTAGAGGTAGAGCCTGCTTTGGGTTGGGGAATTCAATGGCTCGTCAATGTTATTGCAGATCCAGGGTCTTTGCTCAGGATTGGTTTTCCCTTTAGTTTAGAAGCAAGATGGTTTTTAGCATTTCTGGGCAGAGACAATATCCAGAGGAAGAATAAAATCATCTCTTCTTGTTATTTCCCTAGGGGAAAGAAAGTTCTCCCCATAATTCTCTCAACAGGCTTCCTCGCTTATCACTGATGAGTATTAGTTCCCGTGCTCACTGCTGAACCAGTCATTGGCAAAGAGGGTGGACATTCCCTTGATTGGCTGAGACTGCTGGGTGGTTGAGAAAAGATATTGGGGAGACACTTACAATGTCCACAACAGCTACATTGCTGGTGAGTGGCAGGATTTGGTTCCTCCGTCTGTCATACTCCAAATTCTCCCTGGTTTCTCCTGTGTCACACAGATTCCCTGAATATCTCTCCCTGCTTGGTATAAAGGCTTCTAGTTGCACCTTCCCTGTCTCAGTTTCTTGTTGGAATTAAGCTTTGATGGCCAGTGATTTTAGATTAAGTTCACGTGTCTACTTGCTGGCTCTCTTTACGGACTGAGCCTGCCCAGCCCTTGAGTGAGAGAGCATCTCTTCTTGGATGGAACTCCTAGCCAAACCAAGAGGACTGCATTTGCAGCCAAGCTGCATGCTGTCCCATGGTGTGAAACACCAAGTGTAACTACAAATGGAAAAACAACACTGGAATTTGTTGATGTGTGTCAGCTTGGAAACGATGCAGAGGGCAATATCTGAGCCTTTGCAGGGACAGCACAACTCTGATAGGACCACTTATTCAAGTGTTTACTAAGTGCCAGACACCATGCTAAGTGCTGTAACTGCATTTTCTCCTTGAACTCTCAACAATCCTGTGATGCGTGTACTATTATTATCCTCATTTTACAAAAGAGGACACTGAAGCTTAGAGAGGTTAAATAGTTTGACAAAGTTCACCCAACTTGTAAATGTTAAAGAGTCTAGATTTGAATTCAGGGCTATGGCACTGTGAAGCTCACATTTTTTAAAAAAGGCTTTTTTAAAATTGTGAAATATAATACATTGAAAAAGTCCATATGACATATGTTTTCAGTGTAACAGAACCAACATAGGAAGTTATGAGCACTCCAGAAAAATCTCACGGTGCTTGCTGCTTCTACCGGTGGGTAACCACACTGCTGATTTTTGTTGTGCTCATTTATTTGTGAAACTTATACTCACGATTGCCCTGCTCAGTTGTCTTACTTGGGAAGTCATAAAATGATACAGGGGAAAACTACTTGGACCAGAAATCAGGGGCATAGATGATCCCCTTCTGTAATTATTTACCTTGGACAAGTCACATCTTTCAAAAAAAAGAAAGGCATAGGCCTAAATGGCTTCTAAAAAACCTTAACCACCAATACCCAGATAAAGCATTGGTTAACTAGAACATTCAGATCAGATTGGAGGGCACAGTGTGTTTTCATTTTTCTTTGTTAATTTAGTATTATGGTTACATGAACCCTTAACGATTTTAGTGACAGACTTCACTCATTTTGAATTGTAAGTGTTTTGTTCATTTATGTAAGTCAGTAAATTGCCCTTACACCTTATTGATTAAAATGTCCTAGCTCTTGAAGGACTTACAAGTATAATTTCTCAAGACAGACTGTACTTTCGTTTTTTAAAAAAACCACCGTTGAAGTCTGTGCATGATAAAGTGGAACCAAGTGGTTATTAATTTTTCATTGAAATCTTCTGAATAAAGTGTTTTCTCTTGGCTGGTTTCAAAAGGAGTCATATTCCTGAATCTAATTATAGGCAGTTCATGTGCTGTGGGCTTATTAAGATTCAGGCCACCTTTTTTTTTTAAGTCTGTCTGATATTTCTTTTTAAATTTCACTTAAATTTGAATTACCCTAAACATCATCTGGGCATATTGAAGATACTCAGAATTATTAATAATGATGGTGTTGATGAATCTGGCCCATCTTATTTTTCCCAAGTTCCATAACCTTATTCTTGATTCTGGCTTATGACTATGTGGGACTATGTTGGCCTTCTCTCTTCCTGTGGCAGACATCGGTAATCAATGGTGACACCATGCTGGTGAGCCCAGGCAGAGAGCCTCAGGGACTTTGGTCATCTAGCAATCCAAGCAGCCGTTCCTAGCTGGTCAGAGTCTGCAGGCCTTTTGAAATCCCTGGTGCTGATGTTGGCTGTCTTGGATTTGGACTTTTTTATCCTTTCTCAATGAGCAAAATAACTCCGGGACCTCTTGAGTAAGTTACATTATCAGCCGATTTTTTTTTTTTTTTTTTAATTCCTGCATTGGACTCTTACTTTCTTACCTATTTGAATTAAGATCTTCTCCTTTACTAGCCTGTGTTACCTTACTTCTAATGTGTTGTCAAATCTTTCAGCTTGCCTTCATAGTTTGTGCATCTCAGGACAAACTATTAGCCTCATTCCTTGGCTAGTCTTTGCCCCCTTTTTGGGGGGTTGTGGTTGGAAGTGATTCCCTCTCCTAAGATGGGGGCCCTTTCCTCATTTACGAGTATGAACTTTAAGGGACTATGTCTGCTATCCTGTTTGGAATAGAAGAGAACATTCCAGGTTGAATGCCTTATGATTGTGTCATTAAATATGTGTTGTTTCTCTCATGGCCATGTAAGCTCTTAACAGACTGAACTTAGCACAGCTAATAAGTATATAATCTGGGCAAAATACAAAAATCAACTGCTTGAAGGATCTGGAGAGTAAACAAAAGCAGAGAGATTCTGGAGGGGAGTCAAAACCTGGAAGGGATGTATATGTAGTAAGTTCCCAGTTTTTACAGCTTTTGTCTTGAGAACAGGCCGCAGTGGTGGCTAAAACTGGGAAGAAAAAAAAAAAAGATGCCCTCTCTCTGGCCCAAAGAACCAGAAGGCAGAATTCGGGACAACCACAGCTTCTGGAAAGTGAGCAGAGTATTCTGGAAAGGAGTCAGAGAAGGGAACTCCCGGATTCTGTGTATAAATTCTGCCCCAAAGAGAAGGTATCCCCTGAGCAACACATGCATGAGACTGACTGCAAATGGCCCAGTTAAGGTAAAAAAGAATTGAATTAAAATTTGAGCTGCTGCCTAAGAGGCAGAGTTTGCAGTTTGAGTCTGAATATGTGTCACCCGTGAATCACTCTTTACTGAGAACTCAGCTATTTTCACTTATATCTGATATACACAATGTAAATATACTCTTTTCCCACTGTTCAGTTGCCTGTCTGAGTTTCGTATGCTTAGTTCACAGTGGTTAGGCTTAGAAAGTCAGGCAAGAGGTCTAAAAAATTCATTAACAAGGCAAAGCCCTAGCCAAGGCAGGAGTTTGGTAGATTTTTAAGGATGGTGGTTTCTGGGACCATTTCTGCTTCTTTTGCACAATTACAGGTGTGTTGTGGAGATTTTCCCTCATGGAATTTAATGGCATGAGTTACCTCATGTTGCTTTACTGACTCTTTCTTTACCGACTCTTTAGAATGATATTAGAAATGATGATAAATATTGTGAAAACCACAGTAATATTAAATGATAATAGCTAATATTTACTTAGCTCTAACTACACGACAGGTGCTGGTCTAAGCATTTTATATGAAGTAACTTGTTTTATTTTCATGTAATTTGATTTTTTTTTTTTAAAGATTTATTTATTTATTTATTTATTTACCCCCCCCTTGCTGTTTGTGCTCGCTGTGTCCATTTGCTGTGCATTTTTCTGTGTCTACTTGTGTCCCTTTGTTGCATCATCTTGCTGTGTCAGCTCACCACGCTGCACGGGCAGGCTTGCCTTCACCAGGAGGCCCCGGGAATCGAACCCAGGGCCTCCCATATGGTAAACGGGAGCCCTATCGATTGAGCCACATCCGCTTCCCTGTAATTTGATTTTATCACCCCCATTTTATGGTTGAGGAAAATAAGGCACAAAGGGGTTGAATACATGCTTTTAAGTGGTAGAACCAGGGACCAAGAGAAATATAGGTTTTTACCTGTACGTACACATGTGCACACCCCCAAAATAGTGGCTCAAATTGGGAAATAGGTATTATCTGGACTCTGTTCTAGGAGATTTTAAGCAAGATTGCTATGAAAAATATAATTTCTCTGCCACTGTGTCCTGTCTAATTTACTGGCATGAGCTCTGCAGGGACAAGGTTAAAAAAATCTTAGCATAAGCCCAAATGTTGAACCTTTTAGTTAAAGGGATAAATAATGAGTGAACAATTAGCTTGTCTCAGATGAGTTAGCCTAAGCAATTGTTGATTGACTCTTGTGACTAAAATACTGCTGAATTCTTTATTTATGCCAGGAAGCAAATTTTTTAATGTAGTTAATCAGAATGAAAAGATGAAATTAAACTTTGTTTATAAGTGAGTTTATAGTTTACTTTGTTTGGACTGAAATTCTTGTAATCTGCTCAGAGAGTCCTACAGACTCTTGGCTATAACCTTCACGATGATAGTGGTTCTAGTTGAGAAGTAGCAAAGGAAAGAGAAATTTCTGCCTCTTCTAGGATATACTGAGCACTGTGATGTCTGGTTATGAGGAAGTTGTTAGATGATTATTAGGCTGTGGGAGCTGTGACGGCATTAGGCTTAGGTAATATATGGAGGGCATCCAGGCTGGAGGCAGATGTGTTCCATATTGTTCGGATCACATCTATACATTCGTTCCCATCTGAACACTAGTTTTAAACTGTCCACTTTATTCCAGTAATGGTAGCGTAACATGTATTGGACTAACTTGATATTTAAAACAATGATAACCTGGGTAAAATATAAAAATGCATGAAACATTTTAAAAAAATATTAAAAAAAAAAAAAAAAAAAAAAAAACCAAAAAAACCCAAAACGTATTTGAAGGTATTGGAGAATGACTGGAGAGGATTCCATCCTTGCATGGGGGAACTGTGCTGGGTAAGATCCACATTTATATGGCTTTTCCTCTGAAGCCACTTCTGAGCTATGCAGTACATTAAACAACTGCCCATTAAAAAAGTTATTTTTCTGGACTTTACTCTTACCAGGTAAATTTATTGAACATAGACATTGATAGGAAGCATTGTTCTTTAATTTATATATACTATAACAAGGTATTTTTTTCTGGCATTTTATTATGGGATATTTATTTAACTTCTTGTAGACTTGGGGAGCAAATTATTGGAGTTATACCTGTTATATTATTTATAGGCTACAGAACATGAGGAAATCAAATATGTAATGAAGGAGTCAGGGTATATTAACCATAGATTTTGGTTTAGAACTTAGTTTTTGAAAACATGTAAAATTCAGTTTGCTTTTTCTGTATTTTAAAGGTTTGACCTCTGTGTAAATGACTTTATTATAGAAACTGATTGCAGTCGTACTACAATGTTTATGAATATTGATATAATAAATATTTAATAGATACATTTTGCTAGTAAGTACTTCATCTAGCATGGAATTAGAGAAATTTTACCCGAATCAGTCTGTGAAACAGCCAGGAAAAAATAATTGTGTCCTTTTAAATAACCTTAAAAACATTTTATTTTTCATTATTAATTTTTTCTTGCTTTTGGTTTCTGGGTAAGGCACATTAATTTAAAATTATAGTACCTGTACATTCATCCTTCTGCATTTGTGGGTGTTAGCAATGAGGAGGTTGGAAAAGCAAAATTTAACAAGGTCAGATTTATATTTCAATATAAAAGATTACTAAATATCTTTGTACAGGTTAGTTCCTTATTCAGATGTTGGTGAAGAGGCAAATGGGTTCTTTGCTTGAATGTAGAGATGATGGTGATGTAATAATTATAATAGGAAAATGATTATTGAGTGCTTGCTCTGTATTAGGCACTGCAATATATGCTTCAAAGGCAGGATCTCATTGATTACAAATGATATCCTGACAGTAGATTGATTCAGGTTGCAGGCTTCTGAAGTTTGCTTGACTCCTCATAGTCTTGGAAAACTGCTCTCACTTCTATGCCTCAGTTTCCTCACCTTTCTACTGCATGGGGCAGTGGGAAAATTAAAAGGAATGAATTTGGATTGGTGGCTTCCCTGGTCACCATGATCGTGGTGGTTATGTTAGTGGACCCAGGGCTCAAAAGCAGGTCTTAGTCTCCAGAGTCCACGATCTTCACTGCCTTGCTGTATGCCTGACATGCTGCCTAACACATAGTAGGTCATAAGTTAAGTGTTGCTCTGAAGTACATCTCTGTAGAGTCTGCATTTGAACTGGCTTGTTTGGCCAGTTAGGTATTATATAGCCGAATACAGAGGCAACCTTCTCAGCTTTGGAGCCTTTAGAGATAAACGTTGAGCATAGGAGCTGAAATCCATGTCATTCTAGAAGCACAGTTACTGAACTGTACCTGGCCTTGTCTAATATAATTTATTGTCATGGGAACTTGTGGCAGTTTGATATTATTTATGAATTCCAAAAAGAAATATAGATTATGTTTTTAAATTGGTCTATTCCTCTGGGTGTGATAACCCTTGGTATTAGATTCAGCTGAGAGTCTGATTAAATTACCTTAAGATTAGGGCTTTAATTCAACCAAGTTATTAGAGTGCAACTCAGCATTGAGTTCCAGGCCCTTTGGTGCTAGACACACAGAGAAGAAGACAGAGTAAGAGAGACAGCTCATTAGACATGGCAGAGGCCCCGGAAAGAGAGATGAGCCTGATAGTCTACAGTTGACCTTGTGAAGAGAACAGAGCAGCTGAGCCTGGAAAGAAATGAGCCCCTGGGAGAGAGATGAGCCTTATGCCAACCTACAACTGAGAACAGAAGAAGCTGGGACCATGGAGCCTTAAGAGGGAAGGAGGAAGGCTGAACCCTTGCAGATATCGCCTGCCATCTTGCATCAACTTGTGCCAACAGACTTTGGGTGAGAAAGTACCTCTTATGGTACCTTGAGTTGGACTCTTTAGGGCTTTGTAACTGTAAGCTTCTACCCCAAATAAATACCCTTTATAAAAGCCAACAGATTTTTGGTACTTTGCATCAGCACTCCTTTTGGCTAACTAATATAGAGCTATTGTTATTTGTGTGCCATGAAGGCAGGTCAGTGACCCCGTTTTAGATTGAGGGGCATTTTATTAGTGGTCTTTGTATCTAATTAATTAATTACCATTCAGCAAATACTTACAAAGCATCTAGTACATGCCAGGACTGTCCCAGGCATGGGGGATGCATGAGTGAATGTGTCAGATGTTTAGGTCATCACAGTCTCACAGGAGGCACCAGACATTGATGAACCACCTGAATATTTAATTATAAATTGCGAGGTGCTGTGAAGGAAAATACTGAGCTGTAGTGAGAAAGTTTAACTTGGAGTTGGGGTACTGATATGGTTTTTGATGGGGGTTGGCACATTTTTTTTGTAAAGGGTCAGTAAATATTTTAGGCTGGCTGGCTGTTTATAGTCTCTGTGTCAGCCACTCAACTCTGTCATTGCAGCCTGAAAACAGCCAGAGACAATAATAAAATTGAATGGGCATGGCTGTGTTCCAATAAAACTTTATTTACAAAAACTGAAGTTGGGCATGGCATTGGGACCATAGTTTGCTAAACTCTGGCTTGGATAGTCAGATGGTGTTGTCTGGAGAATTGGTACAGAATTCAAAAGATAGAAAGGGTATATGATAAAACTTAAACCTCCCACACCCCTGTTCCCTTCCCCAGGGTGTAGCACTCTTGCCAGTTCTGGGTGTAGTGTTCTATGTATATAGTTTGTTTATTTTATGAACTACACCTATAAATTTGAATGAACTTTTTTTTTTTTTTTTAAGGCCATTTTATCCAATAAGCTGAGATAAACAAATTTTGTATGGGAAAAAGCCGGTGCTACTGCTTGCTTCTGGATCTGGTTCTATTTAGTGATAAGATAAGGCTGGGAAAGTCTGCTCATATTTAGTTTTCTTTTTCCATCTATGAATGGGACACAGCCTTTCAAAGCTTAGTATGAATGAGCATTTGTGAAAATTAGTGTCTGCTTCTGAGAGATTCTGATAATAATGTTATTAGTGTGAGCAGAAGGAGCACTTCTGGAATTGTCATAAAATGGCTTAGAAGAATATAGTTTACAATTTGGAGCCTATTATGTCACTTTTGTTTTTGTAATTTTTAACAAGGAACTATATAGTAAAGTTTCTGATTTCCAAGTACACTGAGCATGTGTGGTGATCTGCTGAAAGCTTGCAGAAAACTCGGATTTGACAGCCCCTACGTGAAGTTTTCAGTGTTTATTTCCGGTCATGGTTTCACATGATTTGATCCATGGGCTGTTTTGCATTTTCTTAGTTGGGAGATAAAATAGCATAACGAGAATCTTCCCTACCCTACCATTCTGGTCCATGGTTCCAGAAGCAGAACAGTTCTGCATCCTTTTCTCCTATGATCCAAACCATGTGTGCTGAGCCAGTGAGAAAGGACATTTGGACTAGTAGGTGTTTCTGGTGTGAGTTAGAGGCTGATAGAAATCCATAGGCTGTTTTTACTTAATAAAGCAAATGTCTTAGTGTATTTACACTGGGGGGCCACTTGGATGCTTTCACTTAGCTAGTGAGGCACAAGGCTCTCCTGTGGGGCTCTCAGTGCAGGTGTAGGAGGGCATTAGGCTGCAGTTTTCTCCTTTGGAGTCTCAAGAACTTTATCCTTATCAAGGGTTGGCAGACTTTTTATTAATGGGCCAGAGAATAGATATTTTAGGCTTTGTGACCATATGCTCTCTGTTGTGACTACTCAACTCTGCTGTTATAGTGTGAAAGCACCCAGAGATAAAGTATAAACAAATGGGTGTGACTGTATTCCAATCTAGAGCTCTGTAATACATGTTAGTTCATGAGAGTAGATTAAGACTTATTCTAGGCTGAGATGGCAAGAATGTTTGACCTTGTGTTTTTACTCTGGTTGATGATGTCTACGTGGGACACTGAGGCTGAGGCCATTCTTTGGGGAAAAGGAGGCGATTGATTAGTGATGTCAGTCACAGGTTCAGATTGGGGGAGGACTGGAACAAGTGCCCTGTATCTTGCATCCTTGCTGCTAGACACACAAGTGCCTTGAGAGCAAAGACTTTGCTATTTATCTTTGTATGTTAGGTAACTGTCACAATACATTGGAGTTCAAGAAAGGCTTATGAAAATGAAAAAAAAAAAGAAAGGCTTATGAAATGAATGGGCATTTATCCTGATATGCTCCTACAAAACCACATTTAAACTTTTTACACAGTAGGTACAGGCTAAGTGATTGTAGCATTGATGTAAATATCTTTTTATTTTAATGGTTATTTTATGCTTAATGCCCCTGGCTATTAGTATTTTATCTTTCTATTTAATACATCTACCAGAGTCTCCAATTTAAATTATGTTTCTCTAGTTTTATCCTTAATATGCTTGTGACTAAAGCATTTATATTTCCTACAAATAATGTACACATAACAGTGCAATTAGAATTTATTTGAATATTTCCTTTGAAATATGTTAATATAATTAGGAGGGATATTTCATGCGTGCTTTATAAAATCAGTTTCATTCCTTTTATAGTAAATAGAGTGTAGTACCTTAGATATTTCTAATATATATCTCCAAATCCTTTTTTTACAAGCACAAAATGCATTTCATGGCTGTATCACAAACTTGATCTTTTATGGGATGAGAAGGGGCCAGGGGGCAGGATAAGAGAATGTTGTAACTCACATAAAGTTGACTTTCCTAGCATGTGATGTCTGTTCTTGCCAATACTAAACTCATAGGGGATTCATCATCTCATAGTCAGTGGAAAGAATGCTCTGACAACAAAGCATTAGTGAGCTGAAGGTTTTGGTGTGGAAATGTGAAGGCATGTCACGCCTCACTTTCCACTTTTTCACCAGATATGTCTTTCCACCCCGGTTCTCTCCCCCACCCCCGCCCCATGCACCAAGAAGCTTCTTCTCCATTATTTGGAACAGATTAACTCTGTCCCCAGACTTGCATGTCCCTGCTGCAAAAGCCCTGCAGTCAGCCAGACTCTTCTCTTAGAAGTTTAGTGACCATCTGTGATTACTTAAACATGACCTCTGGGTGTCTCATCCAGCCACCTCAATAAGCTTATCTAAATATTCCTTCCAACTGCAAATAGCATTCTTCCTGAGAGAGTTTAGGAGTAACTACTTTTCTCCCTCTTGTATGAATTCATACATGGATTCATTCAATAAAAACGGAATTTGAGTACCGACTTCGTATCATGCAGTGTTCTAGGCATTGGGGATTGAGCAGTGAACAAAACAAGTGTTTTTCCTATGGAGCTGACATTCTAGCTTTTTATATGCATGTTCTCACCTGAAGAAAGTATGAAATAGCATGAAAAAAGAGGAAGCATTTACTAAATTTCTTTGATTCACACTTTCTTTATTTCTGCTTTTACCATTTGGGATCTAGTCAGGGATACAGAAACCACCCCAGTTATTTTAACTGATTATCATTTAACATAGAGAATTGATTAAAGTGGTATGGGAAGACTAAAAGGACAAAAAAGGAATTCTGAATCAAACAGATTGTAACTGCAGGAAGCAGCTACCACCCTGCAATAAAGGGAAGTGATTGGGATTCCACAAGAACCTAGAAAGTTGGAGGAAGGCTCCTGCAGCTGAGTCCAGCCCAGTAAGGAGGGGACCCTGCCTGGCTGGTGGCAATGCCTCAGGCTGGTCTAGGAGTGCTGGCAGAAGCTGCAATCTGGAACCAACTTACTGCTAAAGTAAAATGTTATGGCCGAGGGCTATGATGAAGGAAAAACAGACTCAAAAAGGAGCAGTTACCTTCTCCATCCTCCAGCCTTCTGGTCCATCTTGTGGTGCCCCATATTGGCAGAATCTTTTGGGAAGCCAGCTGGCAAAGGAGAAAGTAATTTGCAGAGTTCCAGCCCCTCATACTAGTGAGCTTCTAATAGGGAGGGTTTAGAACTGAGAAAGTATAGCTGAGTGAGAGAAATGGAACAAAAGGTAGTCTCTTCTCAAACTGAATTCCCTGTTCCTGCCTATCTCACCCTCCCACATTCCTGTTCAAGTCCTATCTAACCCTCCCATGTTCTTGTTCAAGTCTTAATCACAACAAGTTATGCCCTACATTCCCACACAAATAAAACATAGCTCATTCCTGAAACCCAGGACAGTAAATGCGTCATTCCGTGATTGGGTTCGTTTTTGTCCTTAAGGTTGTAAGCCCACAACTCCCAGCCAATGGGAGATGGGTAAGGTTGGGGAGGGAGCTAAATGGGACATTGAGTCAGGGGAACTCTGTAATCTTTGTTCTTACACTGATCCCGCGCACTTGCCCCACACTTGCCCGCTTCCATTAGCCTGGGCGTGTGCCGTTTCTCATAAGGAAATAAATTACTGTTGCCTCTAGTCCAACTCTCTGTCTTCAGAACTTTTATTTTAAGTAAGTGGTCGCTGTCCCACTCACTTAGTAACTGGCACATCACTGATGTGGCCTAAGTTTGGGCTCTCTTCTCTTTCTCTTGATTTATTGTACTGAATCCTAAGGAGGTTGTACGGATCAAATGAGAGGCTGAGTGTGAAATACCCAAAACAAAAATACTTTCGTACAAAGGCAAAATAGCAACTATTTCCTTCATGTAGTGTTATGATTTGTTCTGTACTTGTCTCTGTAGCAGTCTGTGACATTTCCCAAATAGTTCTATAGGATTTAAAACAGATACTAAGGGAAGCGGCTGTGGCTCAATCAGTAGGACTCCTGTTTACCATATGGGAGGCCCCGGGTTCGGTTCCCGGGGCCTCCTGGTGAGGGCAAGCCCGCCCGCATGGTGTGGTTAGCTGACCCAGGGAGCACAAGCAGCAAGGGGGGGATAAATGAATAAATAAATAAAATTTAAAAAACAAAAAACAAAAAACAGATACTAAAGTTGTTTGGAAGAAAACTGTGTGAAATATAATTTTTTAAATGGTTGGGTTTTTCAGAACCTTTAATAAGATAACATATATTGAGAATCATTAAGTAAGGAAAATAAAACCATGTATTTCTCAAATATTTATTTGATCATTAATTTCCTCTCCTGCCCCCCCCCCCCTGTTTTTTTTTGTTTCTTGTAGCATCTCTCCAATTTCCAGCTTACTATCTTGTTTTCTAGGTGTATGCCCCCTGCTTTCTGCCTATCTGTTCTGGGCTTCTTTCTTTCTTTCCTCCTTTTTTTTTCTTCTAGTGACCTATTTTAAATTTTCAAGATTTCAAGTTAAAAATTTTTTGATGGATGTAATATATTCTCCCATCTCTTTGATGATATGAATTATACTTGTTTAAAATCTTGTGCTCTTATGGGTGTTAGTTCTGTTTGATATAGTTGGTGCTTCTCTTTTATGGTGTTGATGGGCCTCCGTTGTTCTTGCTTATGAGCTCATTTTGTTTATCTTTGAGATTCTCTCTAGTTTGTATCTGACTCCTGTGCTAGGCATCCTGCCATTAGTGACTGGGAGAGGGGAAGAATGTGCAGGCAGGTGGTGTGAGCCAGTAACTGGTTTTTTGGGCTGTGCATCCTCCCTAGGTATCAGTAGCCCCCCAGGGCATACCTCATCTCTTAGGCCCATTTGCCCTCCACTTACTGCTTTTATTTAGGTGCACACACTCTGATATCTGATGCTTGTTACTCTGTTGGGTGTCTCTGTCCCTGCTCTGCTTCCCTGCCTCCAAATTTGGAATGTAACCAGAGCTATTCCCACTTTTTTTTTTGTGCAGTTCTGTCCTGTGATGTTTTTGGCTTGGGGTGGGGTGGGTTATCCTTATTCTCTGCCTGAAATCCTTCAGGGATTCTTCCAAATTTCTGGTCTGCTAAGGGCACCCCCTTCGCCTTTTTTTCCCCCCAGTGCAGCTATGAATTTTTTGGGTTTACAAGTCTGTGTCCTCATTGTAATTAGCATGATGTCTTACCCCACCGCCCACCCCTCTGTAGAGTAGCTGTTACTTTGTACTCTCTGGATTGTTTATGGGAGGGGGATTGTTCTCAAGGCCTCAGGCCACTTTTACAGTATGTGGCAGTCCTTTATTTTAACAGATGAATTAACATCAAAAAAGGTCTGCCATCTTGTTTCCATTGCTGGGCAAGTCTTAGGTGTTACTCATCAGCCTGCTGAACTGTTCCTTCTTTAAAGACATAGCTACCACCCCCAACTTTTCTTATATCCCTGTTTTTAACTGTTGTGGCTTGCAGAATGTGATACAAGTTCAATGCCATTTCTTTCAAGAACTAACTCTTTTCTTTTTCTTTCCAAGGAGACTGAGTATTGATGTGATTGAAGTCCCTCTGCAGGGTTCCCCTGGGTTGCTTCACAATAACTGTGTCCCTTCAGCGGTTGTCGACATTTTCTGGAGTGTTGACAGTTTGGTTGCTGGGAATACTCTTCATTCTTACTGTAGATGTGGCAGTCCTTTCTTGAGGTATTTCCCTGTCTTGGGATGGTGAGGAGCTGCAAGTCAGGTTGATTTTGAGGTGACTACCCTCCCCACCCCCAGCCCTCACTTCCACGGAGGGGCCAAGAGAAGAGAGTGAGAGCCAGTGGGACTGTGGGAAGAGTTGCGAAGGCTATTTTTCCTTGCATCACTGTTTGGATGCTGGCAGAATCTGGCTAGGTGGAAAGTGAGGGAACCATATCCCACTGTGGTGGCATTTCTTGCCTTCTCTGGGATTGTTACTTGATCCCAGATCAGACTGAAAAGTGATTTCACAGAAATCTCTCATTTTATTTTCACAACAACTTTGTAAGGTAATGGTGTTTGATATTCTCATTTAACATAAGGAAACAAGATTTATTAGTCAGAGTTCTTCAGAAAAACAGAATCAACAGGTTATATGTATATATATGAGATTTATTATAAGGAATTGGCTCCCACGACCTTGGGGACTGGCAGGTCTGAACTCTGTAGGGCAGGCCGCAAGCTGGAAACTGATAAAGGTGATGCTGAAGTTCTTAGTAGGAATTCCACAGGGGAAGCTGGCCTGCTGGAAGTTCTGGCTACAGCCAGTACTGAAGTAGAGTCCCAATTCCTCTTTCAATCTCCAAACTCCTCAGTTCTGTCTTTTAAGATCTCCAACTGATTGGAAAAGGAGACCCCACATTGCTGAGGGGAATAATCTCCTTTGTTTTTTTTTTTTTTTTTTTTTTAAAGATTTTTATTTTTTATTTATTCATTTATCCCCCCCTTGCTGCTTGTGCTCGCTGGGTCAGCTAACCACGCCGTGCGGGCAGGCTTGCCTTCACCAGGAGGCCCGAGGAACCGAACCCGGGGCCTCCCATATGGTAAACAGGAGCCCTACTGATTGAGCCACAGCCGCTTCCCATCTCCTTTGTTTTTTGTAGATGCCGTTGACTGATTAGACATGCAAAGCCCACCTTAAAATACTTTCACATTAACAAGCAGGCCAGTGCTTGAGCAAAGAACTGAACATCATAACCTAGCGAAGTTGACACATGAAATTAGCCATCTCACAAGGTGAAAGTTTTGCCAATAAGTGGCGGTCCAAGATGAGTGACTGAGTCTTCAGCCTCATCATCTGAAGCCCATTTCTCAGTGTCAGCTCCTGAAACTGTCCTCATGACATTACCCAGCAGTACATCATCTTGTGTTTTTTTAATACTCGTATTTAATTTTTGTGTCTCTTGTTCTCTGTTATCGTTTCATCAAGACCAGTTGTTAGATTGTAATAATGATATATAACATTTCACTGTAGGTTCCTGCAAGTAAAATTATTAGGATTAAACTCACTTGATATTTTTAAGTTTTTTTTTTGAATCCCCCAATTTTAAAAGGGTATTCTATGATTAGAATATTCATTTACTGCTTATATACTGGGTCAAATTGTCTGTCTTGCAAAGAGCCTTTTGTCTTTCTGTGCTGTTCTGCGGTCTCTGTCATCACTGTGTACTTTTCACATGAATGACAGTATTTCTTTCAAAAGGTTCCTGAAGGAAAGTGAATGTCATCCATCCTACATTATGGCATTCATTCTCCTTTCAGGGATTATTTTGAAATTTCATTTTCATCTTATCCAGTTGTCTGAAAACTTTGCCTTGAATTGAACTTCTATGGGTTATTCATACACATAAAAGCAAAATTTAGGTGATTCTTCCCTTCCTTCCCCTGACTAAAGAAACTCAAAATTTTGTATAGGAGAGTTGGCTAACATGAATTGAAAGATTTGTCATGTGTTTTTCTCATAACTAGCACATATTATGTTGAATGTTAGGGAGGGCAATGACATGAGATTGTAATTTCTCCTGTAACAGGCAAATTTGAAAGTGGAAACATGAGAAAAGAGGCATTCTCTCCAATGCTGTCATTTTTTTAAAATAAGAAAAACAACTAAGATCTAGTCTTCCATAGAAGTAATATTTTATTCATCAACAAGAAGGAAGTTTCTTTCTAAACACAAATAGTGGATTTCAAACCATGCAGACACCAATTATCATTCTACTCAGAGAACATTTCAGAATGTCACAGGGGCGAACTTGGGGATTTCCACAGCAAAGGTCGCTCATTTACTACTCCAATTCATTTTTTTGGCATGCTAGTGACAGGTGAACCTGTGAGATTGAGTTAGCTAGGTCACTCAAAACTGCCTTTATAAAAGAGAAGATGAAAAGTCTATTGCTAAGAGGTAAATCCCATTAAACTCAAATGCATCCTAAACTATTAAGCAATATTAGATTGTTAGAAGGAGCATGAAAGGGTTGATTGAAATAAAGTCTGCCTTTGCAAGCTTTCAACTGAGTTTATTGGAAGGGGCTTTTGGGAGTAATTTATGTAGGGTTAACAAATTGGGAATTGAAGGGAGCATGGTGGAGGAAAGTGGCAGGGCTCTGAGAATGAACAGTATCTGATGCACTACAATGCCACATTTAGCCCGTCATAATGGTGATGTTGAACATGTGTATAGGATCTTTAGGATTTGCAAAGCACCATCACATACATTATCTGTTCACATCTTCCCAAAAACCCTGGAGGGCTGGGTGTTCTATTTTACTAATATCACTGTTTTGCTCATTCATTGTCCCAGAATCATTCAAAGTAGAGACCCTGAAAAACACCTCTGTTGGTCAACTTGCTCGAAGAAAAATATCTAGTGTTTCCCTTTACCTGAATATTATAAATAATTTTCATGGCAAATAAAAATGTGTAAATTGTGTGGCTAAGATAAACTGAAAAAGATTGTTTTCCCTCCCCAGAAATTTAAGGAAGGAACCCATGGCTCTTGTATTACTGCACCATCTTGAATTTGTTTTTGAGTGAGTCTTTCACATGGAGGCAATTCTTCGGAACTCCAAACTCCCTTTTGCTACTGCATATACTGTGGGAATGGAGGAAATGACCCATTTATTTGAAACAATGACTTAATTTTCTGGAATAACTCATGGAGTTACTTATTCACGCCATAAGTGAATAAAAACATGATTTTTAAAAATGTTATAATTAATTTTTATTATATTTGAATTATTATTTACATTTATAAATGTTTGTTGCTAAGCTATCCTTTAAAAAATTTTTTTTTTAAAAAAAGATACTAGATTACATAAATGTTACATAAAAAATATAGGGGATTCCCATATGCCCCGCTCCCCACACCGCCCACATTTACCCACATTAACAACATCCTTCATTAGTGTTCATTGCAATTGATGAACACATTTTGGAGCATTGCCACTAAGCATGGATTATAGTTTACATTGTAGTTTACACTTTCTCCCACACAATTCTGTAGGTTATGACTAGATATATAATGGCTCCTGAGGGCTCTGGAGACACCCAGGCACTATGGTCAGGGCAGATAGCTCATGAGTTTGGTGCCTTACCAGTGGGCCTTAATTTGGGGTTTGTGCTCCCCAGTGTGACAGAATTGGACACAGTTGTGGTTTCCCTATATATGGCTCTTCTGTCCCTTCTATTTGAAACTATACTGGTGCTGGAATTGGTAGGTGTACGTCCAAGATACTTGAATCTTTGGGCTGTCCATGTGTCACCTGGGCCCTGAGCCTCAATGGAGTTGCAACATTACTGTCCAGTTCATTGGACTCACCCAGGACAACAACAAGGAGGTGATGATGGACAAGTACTATCCCAGCGAACCAAGAGAGTCTACAACTGTAAGCAAGAGAGTCCCATCCATCGGCCATATGAGACTGAAGCCCCCTCTCAATTAGAGGTGGAGTGGGCATCACCATCCCAGAATCCTCAGGATTGGGGCATGAATTATGGACTAGAGTGGACTTTCTGGTATTCTACTATAGACTTATTGCAATTCTAGCAATGGAAAAACTTATATTATTGATGTGGAGGCAGTGGCCACTGGAGGTTCTGAGGTCAGGGAGAGGGAAAACAGGTGTAATACGGGGGCATTTTCAGTACTTGGGCATTGTCCTGAATGGTATTGCAACGAAACTTGATTTTTATGAACATGAATCTGACGTAGGACCAAGCCACTTGGCAGAACCTTGTAGACAGTTATACTTCCCTCCTTCTATGAGCTCATCTGTCCTACAAAGGTAGGCTGGAAAGGCAGTGTCTGGGCACATGGATACTTAGGGCTGGCTTGTGGAGGGAATGCTGTTGGCGACGTGTGTTTTTACTCCTCTAAGCCCTGGTTACTCAGTTCTAATGACAACTGTTTGCCCGATGTGATCTTAGGTTCTTTACATGTCTTTAAAAAATTTTTTTTCTTATTAAATTATTTTTTCTAGCTTGCTTTCTTTTGCTTCATAGATGAATAATTCCATCTTCATGGGATTAAATGTAATTATAAATTAATTACATTAAGTATGTAACTATTTTATTTAGAAAAATGGAGAATATTATCACATCTGTGGGTCCAAGTTGAAGAAGTGTCAGATGTTTCTATTTTCTCATGTATTGTTCAGATCATTTAAAAATAAAACACAAAACATAACTGATAAAGCTGAAGTCTCTTGGTGCTCCATCCCAAACCCATGCCCCCTTTCTGACTTTCTAACATAGGCACTGCCCTAAACTTGGCATGTCACCTTCCAAACTATTTTGGCTTATATGTCTCCATAAAATTATTTTAAGTTATTATTTCCTGTTTAAGTGTGTACAGTCTTCTGTGTTCCTCTTGTCCTGTTACCTGTTTTTTCCTCTGTGTTTTGCTTTGGAAATGTATCTACGTTGATGTACTTTAAGAGCTGGTTCATTCATTTGAACCATTTTACAGTAATCCATTGGATATGCCAACTCTTATTAATCTTTAGTTTTTTATTTCTTCTTTTTTGTTATTCCTGCATGGTGTCTCTTTCATCAAGGGAAGCAGTGTTTTTTCTCCTTGGAGAGAAGCTGTAGACTGGCAGAGTAGCAGGATGGGGCTGCAGCAGGGCAGTTTTGTCTGTTGCCTGCTGTGATTAATATTAAATAATGGAAGAAGGTTATAAGATCAAAGACCTAGTAGCTCTAAATAATTAAGTGTAATGCAAAGACCAGTTTGGGCAAAAATCCAAGGTAAAAATTCTTCTAAAGGAATGCTTTTTTTTTTAAAACCTAACAGACACATAAAATTCACCATGTTCATATGTACTAACATTGTACAAGGTGTGTGTGTGTGTTTATGTGTGTGTGCGCACACGCGTGTGTGTCTGATTCTAGATTTCTCCTTTCCCCTTAAACACCACATCTAATCTGTCAAAAAGCTTTGTTTCATTGCCAGGCTATATCCAGAATCCCTTCATTTCTCTCCATCTCCATCACTCTTTTCTGTTATCCAGTTGTGGGAGTCTGCAAACTACAGCCTGCTGGGCAAATCCCTTTTTTGTAAATAAGGCTTTATGGGAACACAGCCACACCCATTCTTTTATAAATTATCTGTGGCTGCTTTTGCACCACGAAGACAGAGTTGAATAGTTAAAACAGAGACTATTTGGCCCCCAGAGTCTAAAATGTTTACTATCTGGCCGTTTCTAGAGAAATTTTGCCAACCCCAGGTCTGGTTTAATGCATCTCTCTCCTACCTGGTTGCCCAACTTCTGTTCTTGCCCTCACTAATTGATTCTTTAGAAAGAAGAGAGAGTGACTTTTCTAAGATGGGAATTTGATCTGGGCATTTCCCAACTTAAAACTTTTTGAGTGAATAAAATAAAAACTCAGGAGCGAAGCTGACATGCACCTGTGTGATCTGGTGTTGCTCACCTTTCCACCTTTGTTTCTTACGATATCTCTTAGTTCCTGCTCATACCAGCCCTTGCCCTGCCTCGGAGCCTTTGCCTGTGCAGGGCTTTTTGTCTGGTATGCATCTCCTTACAATTTCTCTACACAACTATCTCCTTTTTATCTTCAGGTTTCTGCACCGATATCATTTTTTCCGAGTTGGCCACTCAGTCTAAAGTTGGCCTCCATAATTCATCATGTAATTTCCTTCATAGCTCTGTATAATTACACTCTTCATTTATGTGTCCACTTCTTTTTTCTCTACCTCCTCTTCTAGGACACAAACACTGTGATGGCAAACAAGTGATAGATCCCGAATGCCAAGCACAGGGTGCCCACACTACAGATGCACAGTGAAAAGTTGCTAAGTGAATGGGCTCACTATAGGTTCTGTCACCTTCCTTAGTAGGAGTTAAATGCAAGTATATGTTTAGGCTACCTTAATTTGTTTTCTTCCTCTGTATAAATTAATCTTGCCCGTTTCTGTTCACAGTGTAAAATTAAGGTGATTTCCCCCTGCAACATAATCGAGCTGGCATACTCTCTGGCAGGGAACAGGCGAGCATTTTGAAATGAAGCTGCTCAGAAGTTTTAGAGGCTATTATGTATTTGTTTCTGCTGCTGTGCTAATGTGCTAATGTTTACCAAGGGTGTATTTTTTTCCCTCCTTTTCTTTCATGCTGCTGATAGAGCAGCAGTTTGGAGTTATGGAGTGAACTCTCCTTTGGGCATTTGTCCTTACTTAAAAGAGTTTTACATTTCTTTGGTCCTTAAAAAAAAGTATGCTGCTTTTCTGCTGAACCTAGGATAAAAAGGATGAGGCAGTATCTTTGAGAGTCTTAATTCTTTTGACTTAGTGAAACCCATCCAGCAGCCTCTCACTCAGAGCTTCCTATTTCCTCCATGAACTTGTATTCAGTATATAGCTCTCTACCTGCCTGCGTTGAAATCCATAAACCAGAGCAGACACTCAACCACTAAACTACACTGGCTCCCCTTACGGGTGCTTTTTCCAGGCAGGTGGACTTGGGTTCGAATCATAGTCACTCTCTGCCACCTGTGGCCTTAGAAAAGTGACTTTACTGCTCTCACATTCAAACTTCCTCTTCTGTGAGATGGAGATGTAATAGCTCAACTGAGATGGAAAGTAAGTACTTCTCTTAGCACAAACAGCACATTTTTAAGATGCTTACCAAATGGGAGAACTTTTTGGTCCTTTGTCTTGTAAATTACTGTTCTTTTTCTGTTGGTTGCTGAGTGATTCAAGTGTAAGAGGTTCCACGATTAGAGTTTAAAAAATGCATTCCCAAATGCATTTAAAATGAACAGTTGGACACTGTGAACACTTTTTGGAATGTGATCACCTACTATTTTTTAAAATTCTAGTTACTGCTACATAGCTGCTTGTGTCACTATTCCCTTCCACTCTTTTATATTTTTGCATTAAAGAATAATAACTACTCTTCCTTTGAGTATTTATGATGTGCTGGGCACTGTACCAGTTGATTTGCACATGTTAGCTCATTTAAGCCTCACAACAACCCGTGTGTTGGTTCTGTCAGTGTCCTCCACTTTATAAATGAGGAAACTCATCTTAGCTGCTCTTCTCTCATCCTTAGGATGGGTAATGTCTCCAGGATCCCATCTAGACTTTGAGAACTCAGCACCATGGGGTTAATTAATTGGTTAATTACTTTCCTTACTGTGTGCAAAGTGGGAATAAACTAAATGGAGAGTTATCAGGAGCATTCCAGTTCTAGACAAAAGAGATGTTATATTTTCAAAGGTGATTCCAAATGAAGACTAAGTACTTTCACCCTGACACAGAGTAGAATATAACAGCATTCCTGTTCTTACTTCTTATCTAGCATTATTATTTTTCCTTTCCATAGACTTAGGCTTCAAATCATGATGGTTGCTTTTCTTTATCTGTTTCTTCAGTTTGTTTTCATTCTGAAGGAAGAGTTCACATGCCAGCATTTTCTTATTAAGACCTAAATAGAAAGTTTTTGTTTTTTTTTCATTTTTTCCCCCATTTATTGAAGTATATCACTCATGCATAAACAAACATAAACAATAAATGTATAGTAATAGTTGTGAACTTACAAAACAAACATACATACCATCATACAGGGGTCTTATACCTCACCCTACCACCAATACCTTGCATTGTTATGAAACATTTTTAACTAATGATTAAAGAGCGCCCTCCAAATATTACTACTAACCAAAGTATCTTATATTTGGTATATTTTCCCCCCAAACCACCCTATTATTTTTATATCATTTATAGTTGTAATATGAAACAATGAGTATATAGTATAAGTTGTGAACCTACAAAGCAAATATGCATAACATCACACAGGGGTCCCATACATCAACCCACCATCAACACCATGCATTGTTGTGAGACATTTGTTACAAATTATGAAAGAGTCTTGTCAAAAATCTTACTACTAACTATAGTCCTCATCTTATATTTGGTGTATTTTCCCCCCAACCTACCCTATTATTATTTTTTAAATATATTTTTATGACAGAGGTTGTAAACTTACAAAACAACCACGCACATGTGTAGAATTCCCATACAACACCCCTCTATCAACACACCACACCATGGTGGAAATTTTGTTACAGATTATGAGATAATATCATGAGATTATTAGCAGGTCCATAGCATACATTTGGCACAATTTTTCCATACTCCCGCATTATCAACACAGTACATCTTTGACATAGATGCATGAATATTACATTATTACTGTTAACCACAGTCCATAGGTCACTCCAATTGTAGTTTTCCCATGCTTCTCCACATTCCCACCACCCTGCAATAACGATGTACATCTGCTCTAGCTCACAAAGGACACTCTTGTATCTGTACCATCAACCACAATTCTCATCCACCTCTGGGTTTACTGTATTATTCAGTCCCTAGATTATATTCTAGCTCTCTTTCAATTGGCATTTATATCCCTAGACTACCCTTTTCAGCCAAATTCCCATTTATAAACCAGCTGTTACTCTCTATAATATGTTACCATCAACTCTATACACTTCCACACTTTTACAGTAAGTTAATTAAAATTTCTACATACATTAAACATCAGTAGTCCATCTGAGTCCTCGTCTTAGCTCTTTTTAAGAATTTACTCCCTACCATCAGGTCTTGAAGATATTTTCCTACATTTTCTTTAGAAGCTTTATGGTTCTTGCTTTAATATTTATGTTTTTGTTTCATTTTGAGTTAATTTTTGTATAAGGTGTGAGATAGGGGTTCTTTTTCCTTCTTTTGGCTATGGATATCCAGTTCTCCCAGCAGCATTTGTTGAATGGACTGTTCTGCCTGAGCTAATGGTTTGCTGTTTTTTTTTTTTTTTTTCAACTTGCCAAAAATCACTTGACGATAGATGTGAGGGTGTTTCTGAACCATCAGTTCAGTTCCGTTGGTCTGTGTGTCTGTCTTTATGCCAGTACTATGCTGTTTTTACCACTGTAGCTAGGTAATATGATTTAAAGTCCGGAAGTGAGAGTCCTCCAACTTCACTTTTCCTTTTTAAGATGTTTTTGGCTATTCAGGACCCCTTACACTTCCAAATAAATTAGATAATCATGCTTTCCGTTTGTTTAAAAATGCTGGTGGAATTTTTATCAGGATTGCATTGAATCTGTATATCAATTTGAGTAGAATTGACATCCTAATGATATTTAGTCTCTCAATCCCTGGGCATGGACTGTTATTCCAATTATTTAGGTCTTTTTTGATTTCTTTTAACAATGCATTGTAGTTTTCTGAATACACGTGCTTTACATTGTTGGTTAAGTTTATTCTTAAATATTTGGGTTTTATCTGTCATATTTTATTGTCACCACTCTTTTGAGACTTTTATTTACTTTTACTGATATAATCTTAATTTCTAGACTCTTCCGTGCCTCTCTCTCCTGTCTTTTCTTTTCAGGCTGTAGCACACCCTTTAGTATTTCCTGCAAAGCAGGTCTCTTGGTTATAAAACTCTCTCACTTTCACTTTATCTGTGAATATTCTAAACTTGCCCTCATTTTTTGACAGACAGTCTTGCCGGATCTAAGATTCTTGGCTGGAAGTTTTTCTCTTGCAGTATCTTAAATATATCATACCACTGTCTTGCCTCCGTGGTTTCTGATGAGAAATCAGCACTTAATCTTATTGGGTATCCCTTATATTTTATGCATTGCTTTTCTCTTGCTGCTCTCAGAATTCTCTGTCTTTGGCATTTGACATTCTGATTAGTATGTGTCTTGGAGTTGGTCTGTTCGAATTTATTTAGATGGGAGTACATTGTGCTTCTTGGACATGTCTGTCCATGTCCTTCAGTCAGGTTGGGAACTTTTCTACCATTATTTACTCAAATATTCCTTCTGCCCCTTTTCCCTTCTCTTCTCTTTCTGGGACACCCATGACATGTATGTGTGCATGTCTCTTGCTGTCCTTTAGTTCCCTGAGACCTTGTTCAATTTTTTCCATTCTTTTCTCCATCTGTTCTTTTGTATGTTCTCTTTCAGAGGCCATTTCTTCAAGCTCACCAATCCTTTATTCTGCCTCCTCAAATCTGCTATTATATGATTCCAGTAAACATTTAATTTAATTTATTGAGCCTTTCATTCCCATAATATCTGCTATTTTTGTATATATGCTTTCAAATTCTTCTTTGTGCTCATCCAATGTCTTCTTAATATCCTTAATCTCTTTCGCCATCTCACTGAAGTTATTAAGGAGATTTGTTTGAACATCTATGATTAGTTGTCTCAACTCCTTTATGTCATCTGGAGGCTTATCTTGTTTCTTTAACTGGGCCATATCTTCCTGTTTCTTGGTGTGGATTGTAATTATTTGTTGGTGTCTTGGCATCTGGCTTACTAGATGTATTTATTCTGGATGCAGTTTTTCTCTTTAGTTCAGGACTTTCTTGCCCTTTATCCCTTGCTGGTTGTGTAGTAGGAGCCAAGGATGTAGTTTGTGCTGTAAGTTGTAGAGGCTCAAGTTGTCCTCATTTTCCCGGGGACCGATGAAGCTTCTCCTATCTTTCTCCTTTGTCAGGGGTAGGGACAGAGCCACAGCTGTGTATAATAATACAAGTCATGCAGGCCTAGACTGTAGTTGCCCAGAGAGACTGATGAAACTTCACACCCCTTTCTCCCCTGCCTAGGGCAGGGTTGGAGCTGCAGGTGTGGGCAGCAATCTATGCCGTGCGGGTCCAAAATAACTGCAGTTGCCCAGGTAGACTTCTGACTTCTGTACCAGCCGAATGTACCTGCAGTTACCCGGAGAGGTTGGCGCAGGGCCTGCCACCTTCCTCCCTGCTAGAGGTGGGGCTGAAGTCTATGCTAGAGCTGCAAGCCAATCTGGGTAAAAGAAGCTGGTCCCTACCATTCGGATTTTCAGTCAGCCCGGCTTCTCCTCATGGTGGGGGTGGAGTAAAAATGGCGGCTACCAGCTTTTTTCTGACTTGGACAGCTTCAAACTTATGCTGTTCTTAGGGTTGTACTTTAGCCAGCCGAATTGACTAATCAGTAGTTGAAGTTGGTGCCCAATCATCTCTTCCTTGCCAGTTTTTGGGAAGTGGAGCTTCCAATTCCAGGTGTGGAATAGCTCCCGAGGCGGCTTGTGCCACCAGTGGAGGATGGGCACCAGCTTCTGTGGCATGGAGTGCTCTACTCATGAATCTTCTCTGCAGATGGGCAGTCTCCTCCTTCCATTCTTTCAAGGATGTTGCAGGATGCTCTTCTGAGTTCCTGGAGCCCCCAAACAGGTGCTTTAGATAGCAACATCTATCTATCTGCACTGTTCTAACTGCACTGTAGCATCACCTGGACTCTAGGAGCTCCTTACTCTGCCGCCATCTTGCTGGTATATCGAAAAGTATTATTTTTAGTATTATTATTATTGTGCTTCTTACAAACAGGATCCCATTTAATCTCTTACAGGACAACATGGTTAAAGTGGCTTTTTCAACAGAGCCTGTTTTAAGCAAGTGAGTCTTTTATGATTCTTATGTTGAGACACATTTTGACTTATATCTTTCTTTTCATTTGCACCAACATGTTTATTTGAAGCCCAGTATTTCCTAGGTAACATGGCTAAGGTAGATTTATGGGTGCTTATTTGCATACAGAATAACATTGGCAAAAACTGAAATATAAAAACCCCATACTATCTTTTGGCCTGCTACAGCCCACTGAGCATCTGCCTCTGTTGCCATGCCTGTAATGAGAATGAAATATATTTCTCTCTGCTTTTACAGCTAATTCCTTGTTTGTATTCTACTGTCGTCATCAATGTTGAGAGCTCAAAATGAGGTTTAAGAGCCTCTTCATGTCTAACAGCAGGAGTTTATATTAGAGGTGGTAAGTTCTATGTAATTGAGAATGCAAGCTCTAGCTCCCCCACATGGATTTTCATACTGTATTTGTAGACTCCTGCTGCAGTAAAGGAAGGGAACAAGCCCTTCATTTTCCAGACAAGTTAGTAGAGACCCAAGGCCACATAGTTGAGTTAAGGCCTAGGTTTCATTACTTCCTCTGGATGCTGTTTTTAAGTAGATTGATTTTTATTACACAAATAATAAATGAATTCATTCTTTAAAAAATTTTAAATATTATAGATTAGGTTTAAGATCCCTTTGACCACCACCTTCCTGGTCTGTTCTACCCAAATTTACTGGTGTCAAGTAAACTCTGAGTCTTTTCCTACACATTTACCTATAGACATATTTTATCCTTAGAAGATATAGAATGTTGCTTTGTGAGTAGACGTGTGCATCTAAAGTATAAATGTTATTCTTCTGTATATATTGTTCTGCAACTTGCTGTTTTCTTTCTGTAATGTGTCTTAGAGAACACACCATGTTAGTTTATGCAGACATGTATCAGGCTAGACTAGTTGATGCTGCTATGGTCAGTTATTCCCATGATCTCAACAGTTAACACATCAAGGATTTATTGCTCATTCATGCACCTGTGAGTCAGGTGACTCCAGGGCAGCTGTCATCCATGTAGTAACTCAATAATCCAGGCTACGCCAACCCTGTGGCTCTATCACTTCAACTTGTGGCTTCCAGGTCATTGCAGCCAAGGAAGAGGGAGCTGGAGATGTGTGCATGGTCCCTTAAATGTTTTGACACACAGTCAGAACTAGCTACAAGAGAATTGGGAACTCTGAGGGTCCACAAATGCAGGGAGCTCATGGATATTGGGTCATACTCTTTTGCCACAGATAAGAGCACCTACTTTTTTTTAAATGCTTCATCTAGTTCTATAGTTTGAGTACTTATAGTTTATTTAGCCAGACTTGTATTTGATGGTCATATAGATCATTTCCAGCTGTTTTTTAATTATTGCAACACTATACAGAAGATCCTTACATGTATCCCTGGTATATGTGTGAATGTTGCTTAGATAGATGTCCAAGAAGTGGAATTTTAAGGCCATAGGATATGAGTGTTTTAAATTTATATATATGCTGCCAATTTGCCTTTGAAGGTGGAAGCACCAGTGTTATATTTGCATGTGTAGTGTATATGAAAGCCCATTTTGCTGCACCTTCACCAGTAATATCAAATCTTGATTTTTTTTTTTTCAGTCCAAAGGTATCTTCATTCCTTTTGGCAGAATGACTTCTCATTTTTGTTCCCGTTTGTATTTTCCTGATGAATAGTGAGTCTTTGGCTGTTCCTGGTGAAGCAGCACTACTGTGTAAAGGCAGGCTGAAGAAAGACGAGGGAGGCAATGCAGAGAGCCAGTGGGTAAATGTGGCTCACACATTTTCCCTTTGCAGGGCACCCTGTTCAGTGACATTTCTTTCTATACTCCCTTTATTGATTTATTTTCCTGCAGTGCTATTTCAGTAGTCTCTACACCTCTAATTTTAAAACTATGGGGTGAAGGATGATTTCTCGCTCGTGTCATTTTTTTCTGTGTAGCTGTCTAATTTTGTGCTTTGAGTTTTCTTGTGAATTTTTATCCGCTTAGTCATTGTTTTTTATCTCCTGGTTCTTTTTGTCCTTTCCCTCATTTTTCATTCTTTTTCTTCTACCTCTGCTCCATTATTCCCATAAACCCTTAAATATTTCTGTGCTGTTTTTCTTTTAAGTTGTATTTTTCCCTTCTCTTCCAAGCTTAGAAATGTCTGTTTGGTCAAAGAAACATGGATTGGAAAGGAGCAATGGAAAGGACTGTGTACAAGTCCCAGTGGAGCTGTATCTGTGTGACAACCTACCCCAGCTGGTTTCAGAACATGATGCTGTTTCCCGTAGTCCTCATGAAAGAGGGGGAAGAAAATAGGAATTAGAATAGTTTTTATCCTGCCTCTGGCTCACGTTCCCTCCTTAGGCTTTAAGGTTCCTGACTGTAAAATGAGAAAGTTGGAGCCCCGAGTCCTTTTACACGTTGGGTCCCAGATATGTGAAACACATAACTGATTGGGAAACTGCTTCAGAGTAGAGTCCTGGTGTCCCCTTTATCAGCGCACTGCCACCCCCCTTCCCTTTCTGTACTTGAAGAGCACCTGTGGGCTTTGTGGAGCAGTAAGTCAGTCAGGGTCTAACCAGGGAGATGGGAGAGCACACCAGTTCCTTTAATAGAGAGGTTTTAATGTTGGGTAGAAAATATTAGTAAAAGATGTTTGAAGGCAAATGGGCTGTCTGAGGCAATCCAGGGATTGACAGCAGCAGGGATCTTCTGCCAGTCTTAAGGGCGGAAGGAGTTGGTGTTAATCAGAACCAAGGGCCAGCTGACGATACTGGAATCATGGCAGGGACATAGTGGGAGCTGGAATTATGAAAGGAAGGGCTGACAGGAAGGACCTGGAGCTTCAGAGGAGGTGTAGTCATTGCCCGAGAGGCTGCCTGACTCAGAAAGGGGAAGGCAAAGCCTCATATCTTCCTTTCTCCAACTGTCCAGTATCTGTACAAAGCCTCAGATTTAGGCAGAAGCCAGTTGGCGAAGGAGCATGGGAAAGTGAAACAGAGCAGAGTAGGGCAAGGGTGGGAATGGATCTTAGGGCAAGCAGGTAAATAACTGGCAGAAACAATTTGAAAGCCACTGAGGAAGATGATATTTAAACTCCCTGCCATTATTCATGTTCAGAACTTTATGGATTCCCCAGGAGATTCTAGACTCCTAATGTAATGAAGATATTATACTAAGGTCTTATTAGTTAGCTTGTCCTAACAGTTGAAATAAAGTTCTCTTACCGTGCACTTATCTTAGGGCCACACTTCCTCACATCTCCTCTTCCTTTCTTCCCAAAGACTGGAGCGGTTACATTCTTTTTTACATGTGGCTGTGCCGACATTTCATGAGTGTCCTATTCCTGGTGGACTTCTGGCCATTTGAAGACAGGGATGTAGATTTAATTACTCATCTTGGTCTAAGCCTTTATCACCAAGGGTTCTCTGGGAATGTGGGGCCACAGTACAGACTAACATAGGGAATGGGCAGTGTTACACAGAGTTACACTGTTGATCAGAGAAGTTTGCTGTTTTATAGTAGCCTGTGTGTGATCTTGGGCAAGTGACCTAACCTTCAGCCTTAGTTTCCTAATTGGGTAAGAAGGTTACTCAGTCAGGACAGGCTACGTTCTACAGCAGCAACAAATCACCTCCAGAATCTCAGTGGCTAAAAAATCACAAATGTCTGTTTTTCACTCTCATTATATATGCAGAGTGAGCTACCTGGGAATGTAGCTTCCTAACTCTGGCCCCAGGGTAATTCGTCAGCTGCCATCTTGAATACTGTATTGTCATTCCCCATGGCAAGAAAAAAGAAAACTTGGTTGGGGTAGGAGGGATGGCAGTTAAATGTTGGCCCAGATGTGTCATACATCATATTTACTCACAACTTATAGGCCAGAGGCAGTTATATGGCCTCACCTAACATCAGCTAGGCCAAGGAAATGCCCAGATGGAGGAAGGCTGGCAATATTTATTGACTTGTACTGATGACAGCCACAAAGGGAGATAATATTACTTGACTTTTCTTGATTGCTTTGACCACAGGTCCCTAATATAATGCCTGGCACATGGCAAATGCTCAATTAATAGTAGATAACATTTATTATTATTATTAAGCAATCTATTCCATTTTGAGTGTTCTTTACACTGTTTACTTAGCAAGTTTCTCCTCTCCTTTATCCCCTCTGAAAATGCAAATTCAATTTAAGAGCAACCTCCTTTAAGCAGGCTTTCATTTGAATCAATGTAGAACCATTCAATGTGTATTATCTATCTATGATGCTGGCCTGTGGATCAATTGCAATTAGTTTGCAGCAGATTGCATTAACATATCTAAAATTAATAGGGCAAGTGACTGATGAAAAGGAACTGACCACAACCACACTGCCTGTATTTAGACTCTCTCAAATGTTCTTTTCAAACTGAATTTTTTTTCCCCTTCAGTTAATGGCTTTATGTTGGTATGTCAACATAGACTTAATCTATTGATCCTTCCCATTTGCCTTACAAAAGTGGTCCCAGAAAATGGCATATATCTAGTGTTCACTCTTTTCTTTCTTTAGGAGGCTTTTTACTAAATGCCTTAAACTTGTATATTTCTTGGTATTTTATGTAGCATTCTATTAAGACTATTCAGACCATGACAACTATGTTTATTTATGATATTTTGGTTTTTCAAATTGCTAATGTCTCATGAAGACTTTAAAAAAGTCAGAAGTAAGTAAGATCTACAAGTTAATAAATACTATATAGTAAATGATGTGAATATCACTGGTCTGGTAATTTATTTTTAGCTCAGTATTATTTGTTTCTAAAGATGAAGTGTAGCCAACTTTTAAAAACAGCCTTAAAATTTAATAAAATATTAAAAAACATCATCGGTATTATAAAATACAGAACAGATATCTCTAGGTAGATCATGTTAAATTTGGATTTTTTTACAAGTTTGCCGTACTTTATATTTATTTCAGGTCTTAAGGACTAACTTTTACTTTTCTGTTTTTAGAGACATGCAGTTTCTGGAAATGGAAAACTATCAGGGGGCAAAAGGCAGAGTTTATTTCTTTGGCCATTTAACCAGTATTTTAAAAATATCTTCCATATGACAAGGTCAAACACAGTTTTCATAAAGTTATAAAGAAGTTTAAGACACACTTCTGCCCTTGAGTAGAACCCAGTCTAGTTGAAAGGTTCTAGGTCCTCTGGAATCCCCATTTTTCCAAAAGCACTCCATGAGTACAGCGTATTCCAGGAGAAAACGACATTTTAAAGACACATTAGAGATCCCAAAAGCTAATGGTCCCATTTGATAAAGCTCTGGAGACCTCAATTTTATGTAGACATAAAAAGAGTCTGCTTGCTGGAGCCTGCTTAGGGGGATAGTAAGTGATTGTCCACATACTGCCAGTCTTGTGATCGATTTTTTGGTTTGTTTGTGCATTAATGGTATCCTCATCTTACCTCTTTTGAATTGTGGTTCCTTTGCATATTGACCCATGGATGGAAACAAGTCAAAACTAAGTGTATTAATTTTTTTTCCTGGTTTTTTGTTTTCTTTTTATGAATAGGGCTTATGGTTTGATAGGGAATGCTATTCATATTATTGTATAAAATTTTTTAAAAAAGAATTTATTTGTTCATGTCTTTTTGCCCTTTGACTATTTTCTTTTGATACAGATAAAAGCTAATTGATAGTGCATTTTGGAAAACCACTTCTGTTTGGTACTTAAGCAGTGTTGCCGTAATACACAAGTTGCAGTTTAGGAACAAGTTTAATTAATGATGAATCTTTCAGGTATCTGCACTCAGCTTTGGCATGAGAGAAGTAATCTCATTAAATGCATAATAACTACCTGGGCTCCATTAAAAACTAGAGTAAAGAAACAGATTAGTTTGTGGCCCACTGACCTCAAAAGATTTAAAACAATTTCCCCAAGTACTTTATAATGATTAATGATATGCATCCAGTTATTAAAATGATGCTATGAGCTTTATTTTGGAGGGCAAGAGGCAGGCTTAAACTGTATAATAGAGTTAACACATTCTTAAATAACTTTTTTTATTTTGAAATACTTGTAGACGCATGTTGCAAAAATATTGCAGAGAGTCCCATGTACCATTCACACATCTTTCCCTATGGTGACAGTACAGTCTGAAAACTAGGGAATTGACAGTTACATTACTGTCAACTAGACTACAGTCCTGATTTAGTTTTTACCATTTTTAAAACTGTGCATTCATTTGTGTGTGTGTGTGTGTTGTTGTTGTCCTTACCATTTTAAAATGGCCTTAATATAAAAAATAATTAAGCATGAAGAATTTATATCAGAGTTTTTTGTTTTCCTTTTTGCCTCTCTAAAATCTGTGTTACTGATTGCCAGTTGAGTGTATCTACAGGACTGGCCATATAAGACTATTATTTTTTCTGTTATTAGTAAATGCCATTCCCCTCTTCCTCAATTTCTTTAGGTAGTTCAGTTAACCTCTAGAAGATGGCTCAACCTGCAGGAATACCAGAGCAAGAAACTGATGTCTGACAACGGAGTGAAAGTTCAAAGATTCTTTGTGGCAGACACTGCGAATGAGGCTCTGGAAGCTGCCAAGAGACTAAGTAAGCCGATTCATAACAGGAGAAATCCGCTTTCCCAAATTAGTGAATTCACATGTAGCAGTTTTCCACTAGTTAAATGCTTTTGTTGTGGGTTATATAACACTGACAATACAATGGAGAACTCTGAATTTAGAAAGTAAAAACAGCCCAATTAATTAGGATAGGTTTATTCTTTTACATGTGATACCAGCTTATGGGATGTCACTTGTTTATTGAGCTTGTTTACTCAAGATTTAACACAGTTCTCTCTGTGGTTTAGTGGCTGGGAGAAGTATGGCCGAAGGGGGTTGAGTGTCAAAGAGAAGCCCATTGAGGGATTACTCGGGTAAGAGACTTGGCGTCCTTTTTTAAGCCTCTTAGAACATTGGAGAGAGTTCCCGTTGAGTGACTGGAGGATAACCAATAGAAAAGGTTGCGTTTTGAAGTCACGCTGACTTTGCTTCAGTATTTTGCTGTCCCTTTTACCAGCTCTGTAACTTTGCATAAGTGCCTACTCCACTCTGTGCCTCAGTTTCCTTATTTGTAGATCAGGACTAATGGTGTTTATTTCCCAATACTGTTGTTGTGAGCCCTTAAGGGAGATTGTACATGTCAACTACCTGTTACGTGGTAGGAAATCTAACCAATTTCCTTAGGTATAGAATGTGGAATTAGAAATTGGGTCCTGCTCTCTGTTTTTTCGTGAACGTTTTACAGTCCATCATCAGTTCGGATCAATGCTGTCCAATAGAAATGTAAGTTTCTATTGTATTTTTAAATTAAAATTTTGTATTTTTAAGTTTTCTAATAGTCACGTTAAGGAAAGCAAAAAGAAACAGGTGAAATTAATTTTTAAAACATTTTATTTACCCCAATATATCAAAAATATCATTTCCATATGTAATTAATATTTTAAAATTATCGATGGGCTCTTTTACAGTCTTTATTTGGTCCTAAGTCTTTGCAAGTCTTTGCAAATCCAGTATGTTTTTTATACCTCTAGGACATCTCTATTCAATTGAGCCACATTCTAGGTGTTGTTCAGTAGCCACTTGTGGCTAGTGGCTGCCATGTTGGACAGTGCAGATCTGGATACTGGGAGGATTTGCACGTGTATTCTTCATCTGTGACATTGGAAGCAGTTGTTTACTACCAAAATAAATAGAGCATCTGCTAGCCTTCTTCACCCAGGCAGCAGGAGAAAAGTTTAGAGTGCAATATCAATGCCAGCAATTTTTTATTCTAAGAGTTTGGGAGCGGATATAGCACAAATGGTTGAGTGCCTGCTTCCCATGTATGAGGTCCTGGGTTCCATCCCCAGTACCTCCTAAAAAAACAAACAAACAAGTCGCTGCTTAGGTATTTCAGCTAATAAGTTGTTCTTTTATCTCCTATTCAAAGCTCTCCCAGATGCTAATACGCTACATCCTTTTTATGCTATTTTAGTTGAAAGGCATATTTATTCTTTTTTCAACAAGTATTTATTGAGTGTGGACCATGCATTAAGCACTGTGTGGATACAGCTGTGGAAGATAGGCACCCCTCCTTTCTTCTTTAAACTTACATTCCAGAAGGAAATTAATTCATAACTACTTTTCAGATGGTAAATGTGTAAATTGAGAGCCACTTCCACTTATATTTTAGGAAATGACAGTCTGTCAAAATTGGGGTCTACGGTGAAAGAAAACTAAACCTGGATGAGAGCTCCTCAGTGAGCTGTAGTAACAGGCTGAGACAAAGTCAGCATTGTATCTGACCTTTTCACAAGAAAGAGTCGTTTTGTTTTATATTCCTGTGGTTTGGGGATTGGGAAATAAGAGCAAAGAAAGATAGTTCAAGTTGGTCTTTGATACTCATTTTCCCCATTCTTTTCTTAAAGGGAGCACTAGTATCCCTACACCTGGGAAACCTTTTTAAGGGAATTCTGGAAGTAGCTGATTTTCCCATTAGGCATAGCACAGCTGAGAAGACTTTTCAGATTTTCATGGTGATTTGGACTCACTGAATTAATTGTATTCTTATTCACTTGTTTGTTTTATAAGCGTTTATTTAGCCTTCCCTTTTGGTGGAGGTCATACTACCTGCTTTTAAGAAAAGACATTTGCTCTGGAGGAATTAGCAAGGTGGCATTTACATGCTGGAGTCTGGGTGGGAGAGGGGAAGAGTCAGACAATAAAACAAATTTAAATTTGTTTTAATAAAATTAGAATAATAAAATTAAAATGAAAAAGACAATTTTGGTTATTGAGGAGTGGTTTCAAGAAAATCACACTGGATAAAGGTATTAAAATGCTGTGGTTGTGTATGCCTGTGCCTGTGTATTCCTATCATGCTCCTTTAGATGGTGTAGCCAAGAGAGCCTCTCTCTCCTGCTTAGCACTTTTGGCGAATGAATGAGGAGTCCTTCCTTCTCTTACAGTGAGTTGTTTTTGTAGAAGGCAGATCTCTGGTTTCAAAGTTTTGATCAGAGGGAAATATATAGTATTGGAAGAGGGTATCATACCAAGTCCATTAAGTTAAAACTGAAATGAGTTGATAGTAAATATAGAAGGAAGTGTACATGTCACTGAGATTGCCTGAGAGAACAAAACAAGATAAATCTGGCAAAACTTCTTTGTTTACATTCTTGTCACTAAAAGGTTGACAAGAACCAAGAACAAAATTGGAGTTTTGCTAGTAGGATTTGAGGTTAAAGGTGAAGCTGAGTTACACTTGAATCTTCCTGATTGTCCTGAATTTTGGGACCTCCACCTTATAATTGTGATGTTATAATGGACAAAAAAATTACGCAACAGGGTAATGTGCCTGAGATGCAGTAAGTGCTATATGTGATTTTATTGTTATCATCATCATCACGATCGGTGACATGTAATTCCAGATGCTTCACTGCTATCATGATTCAAATTCACAGATCAGGGACATATAATAATCAGTATTCCTGTCAATCATGTGTTAGGAGAGTTCATATTTTAATTTGAAGAGTTTGTAAATGATTGAGATATGTTTGCTTAGCTTCCTACTTTAATCATATTTGGATGTGTTTTGAAATAAAATGACATTTATCAAATATTTTGAAAATAAATGTTGTTATTAGCTGTGTCTGTGATTTCCGTATGATCTCTGTGTCATTAGCTCACAGATATGCTTCTTTGTGTCTGAACCCTCATTCCTGGTTGTTTGTTGAGCATCTGTTCATGGGTGTCCCAGGATCCCCCTGCCCAAATGGAACTTGTCATCTCTTGTTTACTCCAGAACTTCCCTTCCTCTATCTCCCACTACTCATCCAGCTGAGATACCTCCAGATCATCTTTAACACCTCCTGAGTCTATCATATTTAATCAATTGCCAAATCCTGCCATTTTTAGTACAGCATCGTCATTTTACATGCAGGGAAACAGGCAAGATGAGGTTAAAAAACTTGCCAAGTTGTACAACTAATAAATGACAAAGATGGGATTTGAATTTAGCTAGATTAGATTTAATCTTCTCCCCAAGCTTTTTTTTTTTTCTTTTTTTTTCCTCTTTGCTAACTTGATGATGATATTCTTTGGAGAATTTTAAGTGTGGGTCAGCATTTTTAGGGTAGAAAATACGTATTAATAAAATTAGAAGATTGAATTAAAACAAGATGTGGCAGGTTCTAAAATGCAATTTATATAAACTGTGTAATCTGCAGATATTTTCTTAATGATTCATTTTGTTGTATCTCAGTAATAGAACACTTTGCCTTATAGTTATGGAAAATGTGTTAATTTGAACATTTTTAAAAATGGGTAATGCAAAATTTTTGTTTCTGAAACACAATTCATAATGGTGAGTGAGAGCCTCATTTCTTGCACAGAAAATGGGCTTATGTTTAATAGAGAGACTAAATTTGGTGGTGAATTAAGTTTGTTAATATGTGGATAACATTTCTGCAGCAGTTTGCACAAACTCTTGTAGTCAAGCTTTAAGGAAGGAATTGTTTCTTCCCTTGCCTACAGTTGTCTCTGGAGGCTTATCAATTATATTCTTCTCTTATGGATTTAAATTAAGGTATAAAATCATCAGATAATTATGGAACACCTACTCTGTGCATTTCTAATCTTTATGTTGCCTTTTCAGTTCTCTTTAAAGATGAATAAAAATATGTGTCTCTTACATGACTCAACAGGCTAGCTTTACAAAAGTGTTTGCATATAACATAGATGAGACTTATCTAGGACTGCTATCTTTTAGTTTTGGGAAACACAATTTGTTAACTATTCCATTCATGTTGATGTGAAAATCTCAACATTTGATTAAGCAAGAAGATTGTATTTCAAAAAAGTCAGAGTTTTATTTTTTTGCCAGGAAAGAAAATTGAAATATGAATGGATAAATTAATCTTCTCTGAGCTAATGACATGCTTCCTAAAATGGAGATAAGGAGCTTTTATTGAATTTGACTAGCTTCAGGTTGCTTTCAGCTACAGCATGTTTCCATTCATCAATAAGATAACTTACTCTTTTCTTTTTATATAATCTCGTCCTGAAGCCTGGTGAATGACTTACACCTTCAAGGAATTGTATTTTATGCAAAAAAGGAACTGTAACATCATTGAATACTGATTGACATGTACTGTTAATCCTATAAGCAATTAAATACATGGCACACCTCCTTGATTGGCTTTGTCATATTACATTACATGGTTAGGATCCTGCATAAAGAACTTACATCCTTTGTGTTGAGGTAATGGTCATCATTGTCTAATAATGACAGGCAAGGATAACATTGATTTTTGTGTAGTAAATCTTCATCTTACCAACGTATCACTTGCTCGTTATTTTGAATCTGGAGTCAGTAGTGGAAAGAAGCAAGGGTAATGGCAAAATCAGTCTCTCAGAGGTGAAAACAATGCTAGCTTTCTAGGAATAACAGATGAGTGGTTCCTGGGTATGCTTTGACCCTCTCCCATTATCTGAGCCTGATTCTCAAGCCATTTGGTAATTATGTGAGTCATCAGCATCTTTTCTGTAATTTACTTTATGCTTATTTCTGCTCCAGTTAATTCCTGGTGCTTGTAGCTAAGAACCCTGACTCATCCTCATAGGTGCTTAGGCACAGTAAGTGCTCAATAAATATTATTCTAGGAAATTTTCACTTGCTAATGCTACTTAGAGGAGCACCTGAATTGAAGTTCATGCTTTTCCCTAACTATATTGGTAAAAAGGATTCCATTCAACAAATTGTAGCCTTTTGTATATATTTTTGCATGGAGATCCCTACTGCCCACCCTTTTATAAAATATTCTTTTCTTCCTGCGTCTGAATATAAGTGGACTTTTCTGGTTGTCTCCTTAGAATTTCTTTGTGTTAGTATATCTTTTTTCCTAATTGTCTGATGATGTTCACTAAACAGAAGCAGCAGGAGATCTACAGAATGAGGGGGAGATCAAGGCAGGTTGTGGGCAGGCAGGCTTTATGGAAGTACAGATGTAGCTTGCTTTCACAGTTTCCTTAGAAACAGAAATGAGAACAGAAAGAGAGTATCTCAACTTCATTTTTGGTAGTATAATAAAGCAAGGACTAAATGTTTTTCTTTTAACCAATAAAAGTAATAGTAGTGGCATTTAACCTTTGGGCCCTTGTCATGTTCCTGACATTGTCCTGAGCATTTTACAGGTATTACCTCATATAATTCTCATTTAAACTGAAGGAGAAAGTGTTCCTTAAGGGACTGGTACAGAATTCACCAGATCTGTCTGCATGCATGTCTGTGATTGTGTATCCACTGCAATAACAATTTCACTTTCTTTTCAATGTCATTAATGGGAGTCATTTTATTAATTTGTTAATAAATTATGGATGTTATGTTATCTTATGGATGTTATGTTGCCACATAGTCTCATTTTCCAGGACTTTCCTGTGATTTATCTTTCCCTGGGGTCTTTGATTCACCCCAGTGTTTGGTTTGGTAGTTCTGAATATTCCAAGGGCATCTTAAAGGGTTGGAAATGAGAAATGCAGAAAAACATCACCTGGAGTTAGTGGGCACAGGAGCTAGTGCCTTACTTTTCTTCAATCTGGATTTTCTTTCTTTTTTTTTTTAACTTTTAATTCTCGGTGCCACCTAAAAAACAAACAAACAAACAAGAAAACTAACTCAGGGGAACCGATGTGGCTCAGTGGTTGAGTGCCGGCTTCCCATATACAAGGTCTTGGGTTCAATCCCCAGCCCCTGGTACCTCAAAACAAAACAAAACAAAACAAAACAAAAACATAACTTTTAATTATAGTAAAAAGTATACAGCACAGGATTTCCTATTTTAACCACACTCAAGTGTACAATTCAGTATCATTAATTATATTCATAATATTGTGCTATAGTCACCAATATCCATTATCTTTACTTTTTCATCACCTCAAATAGAAACTACCCACCAATTAATCTGTAACTCTCTCTTCACACTCCATCCCCATGGCCTCTGGTGATCTATAAACCACCATCTGTCTCTATGAAGTTTACTTCTTTAGGTATTTCAGCTAAGTGAGGTCCTACACTATTTGTCTGGCTTATTTCATTCAACCTGATGTCTTCAAGGTTCATCTGTGTTGCAGCATGCATGAGAACTTAATTCCTTCTTATAGCCGAATACTATTCCATTGTATGGATAGATACCACATTTTGTTTATCCATTCATCCATTGATGGGCACTTGGATTGCTTCTACCTTTTACCTATTGTGAATAATGCTGGTATGAGCAATGGTGTACAAATTCCTGTTCTAGTCTCTGCTTTGAAATCTTTTGGGTATATTCCAAGAAGTAGGATTTTTGGGTCATGTGGTAATTCTATTTCCAAATTTCTGATGAGCCACCAAACTGATTTCCACAGTAGCTACGCCATTCTACAATGCCACCAGCAACATATAAGGGATATTATTTCTCTGCATTTTCATGAACACTCATTATTTTCTGATTTTTTAATAATAACCATCCTACTGCGTGTGAAGTAGTGTGTTATTGTAGTTTTGATTTGCATTTCCCTAATGACTAATGTTGTTAAATATCTTTTCATGTGCTTTTTGGCCATTTGTAAATCTTTTTTTCTTTTCTTTTTTTTTTTTTTTTAATTTATTGTGGGTAAAAATCAAAATTTTCACAATACATACCAACATTTGCAAAATGATATATAAATATATATGCATATATGTGCATTTGCTTACAAAAATGTTATTTATATATATATATATAAATATATTTTAAGAGGTGCTTAGATTACCCGAATGTCTATTCAGATCCTTTGCCCATTTTTTTGTTTTGTTTTGTTTTGTTTTGTTTTTTACCTGGATTATATATCTATTTGTTGTTGAGTTGTAACAGTACTTTATATATTCTGGATATAAATATATATGGTTTGCAATTATTTTCTCCCATTCTGAAATTTGTCTTTTCACTTTCTTGACAGTGTCCTTTGATTTACTAAAAGTTTTTAATTTTGACCAAGTGCATTTTATCTATTTTTTTCATTTGCTGCTCATGATTTTGGTGTCATATCTTAAGAAATCACTACCAAATCCTAAGTTGTGAAGGTTCCTCCATATATTTTCTTCTAGGAATTTTATGGTTTTAGCTCTTTAGATTCTTGATCCATTTAGAATTACTTTTTTTTTTTTTTTTTAATTTATTTATTCATTTATCCCCCCCTTGCTGCTTGTGCTCGGTGGGCCAGCCAACCACACCGTGCGGGCGGGCTTGTCTTCACCAGGAGGCCCCGGGAACCGAACCCGGGGCCTCCCACATGGTAAACGGGAGCCCTACCGATCGAGCCACAGCCGCTTCCCTAGAATTACTTTTTGTTTATGATGTGAGGTAGGGGTCCAACTTCATTCTTTTGCATATGGATATCCAGTTTCCCCAGTGCCATTTGTTGAAGAAATTGTTTTTTCTACAATTATGTACTTGGTACTTGTATTAGTTTGCCAAAGAGCTACCAATGCAAAGTGCCAGAAATGGGTTGACTTTTACAGTGGGAAATTTATTGGAGGTAAAAGGTTACAGTTCTGAGGCCATGAAATGTCTGAATCAAGGTATCAGCAGAGATCCTTTCTCAGAGGTCCTGCCATGTGACAAAGCAAGATGTCTGCCAGTCCTTGTCGAGGTCTCTGCCTTCCCCTCCAGAATCTTCTGTCTCCTGGAGCTCAGCTGTGGGCAACTCGTCTCTTACCAGGCCTCCTCTCTCAGTCTCATCTGCTCCGCTTTCTTCCTGAGTTCAGCTGTGAGCTATTAGGATATGGTTCATCTCTCCCTGGGCCTCAGCTCTTTGAGCTTCTCAGGGCTTGTATTAGTCAGCCAAAGGGGTGCTGATGCAAAGTAACAGAACTCTGTTGACTTTTATAAAGGGTATTTATTTGGATTACAAGCTTACAGTCACAAGGCCATAAAGTGTAAGTTACTTCCCTCACAATAGTCTGTTGCCACATGTTGGAGCAAGATGGCTGCCGGCCTCTCTGAGGGTTCAGCCTTCCTCTTCCTCCTAAGACTTGGTGGTCCCAGCTCCTTCCGTTCTCAGCTGTAAGCTAGCATAAGGGTGGTCTATCTCCCCAGGGCTCGTTACTTTCTGGGCTTTCTCAGCTGTTCAGGCTCTGGTCTCTGCTGCAAATTTTCAGGCGAACTGTTTGGTTCTCTCTCCAGAGCTCTAGCATCAAAACTCCAACTATCTCCTCTGCTGTGTTGTTTTCTCCTACTGATGTGGCCGAATCAAAGCCTTAATCATAATTTAATCAAGTAAAAGTGAAACTTCTAAATCGAATACAATCTAATATGCCCAGAGGAACATACCAGTTTACAAACATAATCTAGTATCTATTTTTGTAATTCATAAACAATACCAAACTGCCACAGGGCTTCTCTTCTTGAGCTCAGCTGTGGGCACACCTGGAGTCCTTTCTCTCATATGCAGGATCAAATATGGCAGTCCTCCCATTTCCTGTGTCTCTGTTTACATCAGACCCAGCAAGAGGGCAGAGACTCTACCTGAGTCCAAAACATAATCCTTCTCTTTTTGGGATTCATAAAAGAACTTCAGACTGTCAGTTTGTCAAAATCTGGTGGCCATAGATGTGTGTGTTTATTTCTATACTCTCAGTTCTATCTACTGGTCTATATGTCTATTTTTTATGACAATACCTCACTCTTTTGATTACTGTGGCTTCTTAGTAATTTTTGAAATCAGGAAATGTGAGACTTCCAACTTTGTTCTTCCTTTGCAATATTCATTTGGTTATTTGAAGCCCCTTGCAATTCCACATGAATTTGAAGATTGGCTTTTCCATTTCTGGAAAAATGCTGCTGGGATTTTGATAGATATTGTATTGAAGCTGTAGATAGCTTTGGTATATTTATTGATATTTTAATAAGTCTTCCTATCCATGAACATGAGATGTCTTGCCATTTGTTTAGGTCTTCTTTTATTTCTTTCCATAATGTTTTATAGTTTTCAGTGTACAGGTCCTTCACTACCTTGCTTAAATTTATTCCTAGGTGTTTTATTCTTTATTTCACTCTTGTGAGTGGGATTTTTTTTTTTTTTTTTTCATTTCAAAATGTATTGGTCTTTTTAGAAAAAAAATCAAGCATAAACAGATAAATCTCTTCTGGTTATCAAAGGAATATGCTTATTATTGTGATCTTGGAAAATATAGGAAAGTACAAAGAAGACATAGAAAATTCTCTAATTCCATTACCAGAAGTAACTGGTGTTAAAATAAACACATTTCTCTCCTTTTTTCCATGTGAATGCATTCATTCATTTATACATTCAGTATATGTGTACATAGTTACATAAATATGTATGAGAGAGAATGAGTTTATAAATTTGGAGAAATATTATGCATAAAGTTTTACATCCTACTTTAAAAATTTCACATTTATAACATGAGTATTATGTAAATTTTCAATATTTTTAAAAATATTGTTTTAATTGTATGGATATCCCTAGATTGACTCTGTTATTTCATATGTTACTTCTTATTGTTATTTGTTTATAAATTTTGTAATGGCGTATCAGGTAACACTAGCTCCTGGAACTCAGTAGTTTAACACAATAAAACATTATTTCTTATTCACATAAAATCCAATGTGGTGTTCTTGGTCTGCTTTTAAGTGGTGACTCAACAACCCATGCTCTTTCCATTCTTTCACCCTGCTCTCTTCAACACATGGCTCCCAAAGATGACCTGGAGATTGTGTCCAGTCCAGGTACTTAAAAAGGCAAAAGAGCATGGAGGAGCATATGGAGATTTGCATGTGAAGATTTGCATGACTTCAGCTCACATTCTATTGGCTAGAACTCATCACGTGGTCACACTTAACTGCAAGAGCCACCGGGAAATACAGTCTCAGTGTGTGCTTAAGGAAGAAGAAATGTAGCAATCTCTGCTATAGGTAGTGTGGCAGTTGGAGATTATTTATGAATTCCAAAAAGAGATATTATGTTTCTAAACTGGTCTGTTCTATTGGTTTTAATACCCTTTGATTGTATTATATTGAGCTGAGATGTCTTTGATTAAATTATGTCAAGATTAGGGCTTTGCATCAACAGGTGAATGGATAAACAAAATGTGGTACATACACACTATGGAATATTACTCAGCTGTAAGAAGGAATAAAGTGCTAACACACGGAATAACATGGATGAATCTTGAAGACCTTATGTTGAGTGAAGCAAGCCAGGCATTGAAGGACGAACAGTACATGACCTCACTGATTTGAATTGAGGAAAGTGAGCAGTCTCCAAGAACCATTGTCTGAAAGATAGGTTAACAAGAGAGAAAAACAGAAGAGAAGGTTGTGAGCCATCACCCATATGGGCGTAATCTATGGTAAAGTGATAGAGTATAGTTGCATATTAAAGTATAGGACAGGTGGGTAGTGATATTACTGGGTTTGTGGTGCAGGGTTGACAGGTAGGTAGATTAGGAAGGGTGGGTTAGAATACCCAGGTTACTGGGGGAAGAGATGGGAGAGGGACCAGGTGAACACAGGATTTGTGGGTATGAGGTTGAAAGTATAGGAGTGGGAATGCTCTTATGGCAATATGACAAAGTGGTGTCACTGGTTTAGGGTGTTGGTTGGGGGGGCATTCAGGATGGGGCACATCTGGAGTAGGCTTCTGGGGAGTATGTGAGTGTTCATCCTGTCATAATATGTTGTGTCGGGGAGTGAAGACCCACACGGTGAGTGGGAAGGAGATGGACCCCCATCTTTGGGAGGACCGATTCACCCAGAAACTGAAAGTTGGGCATCTCTTATGAGCAAGGGTGGATCCTAATAGGGGAGGACAATAAGCATGTCAAGACCACTTGTTGCATGTAACTATGAATCTTGTCATCCAGTGAGTCAAGACGGGGGGTGTCATGTGCCCCAGGGGGATGGGGAGGGAGGATCAGAATAGATCAAAAAGGGGGTATTTAGTGGTTAGGGGAAATGTTTTTCATTACCTTACAGTGATGGACACAGGACATGGTAAATATCATAAAAAATTATTAAACTGTACCATCTAAATTGTAAACTATACTGTAAACTATTGACAATATTTAGTAGCTATGTTTCACTATCCGTATAACAGTTATAACAATGTTACCATCTACATACAAAAAGGTTTTAATATGGGATGAGGAAAGGGGGAGGAGGTTGGGTATATGAGAGTATCTAGTCTTCTGTGTGTGACTTTGCTGTGACCTAAAACTTCTTTGAAAACTAAAAGAAAATTTGGGAGACACTGGGGAGTGAGAGGGGGAAGGTGCCACGGTATAGACTGGACACCTGAAAAAGCAGTGATAAAAGGAAAAATGTTTAAAAAAAAAATTTTTTTTTAAATTTTTTTTCCCCATTTTTTGGATATCCCAATCCTTTTATTTTATTTTTAGTGTTTTTTTTTTAAGTTTCCATGTATTTTCTCTCTCACATTTAAATTCTCATTATTTCATTTTCCTATTAATTGTAGTTGGCTGTTATATGGGTTTCATTTTTAAGGAAGGTTTGGATCACAGAAGGTTTACAACAGGGGCAGGAGATGATCATTGGTGGGGGGTGTCTGGGATGGGGGTTTCATGGGAGCAAGTTTACCTGAATATACATAAAAGATACATAAAATTGTTCAAATGATCAAGGGGTGCGGCATGGTCACAGTGGGTGGAGAATCACTCAATAAATGAGAGAATTCTGAATTCCCAGCCAGGAGAGCACTGCCACATTCTCCAAGGGAGCAGCAACATCCCCCAAGTGCAGGGACAGTGTCTGGTAAAGGAGGATGGTCCACTGATGGGTTCTTGTTATTGATGACTAGCTTTACGAGTCTTTGCTCTTGTAATTGAAACTTAGCCTACTGTTATGGGGTGCCTAAGGGTTGCCAGCTGAGAGCCTCCCTGTTGCTCAAATGTGGCCTCTCTCTAAGCCAAACTCAGCATATGAATGCATTACCTTCCCCGCAGCTTGGGACATGATTCCTAGGGATGAGCCTCCCTGGCAACGAGGGAGTAATACCAAGTGGCAACTGGTAATACGACTGGAAAAAGACCATGAATAAAAGGGGAAAAAGGTAAAGACAAATGAGTTCATATGGCTAAGAGACTTCAAAGAGAGTCGGGAGGTCATCCTAGAGGTAACACATCTCAGTAGGATCTCATAGAACACCAAAGTGCATATCACCCCACACAGAGGGGCTCCTGAGGGCTCTGGAGACACCCAGGTCCTATATAAGGGGGGATAACTCCAGAGATTGATGGCTTATCAGTGGGCTATACTTTGGAATCTGTGCTCCTGAGAGTGACAGAGTTGGACTCAAATAAGTCCTCCCTGCACATGGTCCATCAGTCCCTTCTATTCAAACCTATATGTGGTGCTGGAGTTCGTAGGTGTACTTCCAGAGACTGGAGCCTTGGCCTGCTCATGTGCCAGCTGTGCCTGGAATCTCAGTGGAGCTGCAATTCCTACTCTATAGCTCAATGGACTCATCCAAGTCACCTGGCGAGGAGGTGATGATGGACAACGGCCATCCCAGGGAATGGAGAGAGTCTGCAGCTGCAGGCAGGATAATCCCATTCATCTTATCCATGGGATATAAGCCCCCTGTCACTTGGAGGTGGAGTGGACATCACCATCCCAGACTCCTCAGGATTGGGGGAAGAGCTATGAACTAGAGTGGACTTACCGATATTCTGTTGTAGACATATTGTGATTCAAACAATAGAAGAAATTACAACATTGATGTGGAGCCAGTGGCCACTGGATGCTTTCGGGGCAGGGAGAGGGAAAAGCAGTTGTAATACAAGGGCTTTTTCAGGACTTGGGAATTATCCTGAGTGACATTACAACGACAGTTATAGGCCATTTTACATTAGCATATAACATGCAGAACTGTGTGGGAGAGAGTGTGGTCTACAATGTGAACTATGGTCCATGCTTAGTGGCAATGCCCCAGGATGTGTATATCCACTGCAGGTGATGTGCCACACTAATGACAGATGTTCATGTGGGAGGTTGTGGGAGGTGTGGGAGGTGGGGAAAATGGGAATCCCTGTAATTTTTGTGTAGCATTTATGTACTCTAAGCATCTTTTAAATATTGAAAAAAATTAGGGCTTTGATTTGACCACATCAGTAGGGTGTAACTCATTTTAAGTCCCCGCCCCCTTAGTGGACTATATAAATGGACACTCACTCAAGACGACACACAGAAGAAGACACAAGAGCTCCATAGACACAGAAGAGAGAGAGAGCTTTGCCTGTTTTGATCCTGGAGCCCCAGGAGAGATGAGCCATTTGCTTGATAGTTTGCAGCCAAAGAGAACGGAGCCTTAAGAGGAAGAGGGAAGTAGAGACCAGGCAGAGGTCGCCTGCCATCTTGCTTCAACATATGGCAACAGACTTTGGTGAGGAAGTAACCTTGAGTTAGACCCTTTAGGGCCTTGTAACTGTAAGCTTCTACCCCAAATCAATACCTTTTATAAAAGCAAACAACAACAACAACACAAAGCCAAGAGATTTCTGGTACTTTGCATCAGCACCCCTTTGGCTGACTAATACAAATAGTGTTTAGAATTTTGGGAAAATTTGTCTCCTTGCTTCATGGATTTAAAGAAGCATGTGCTTTACAGATAGAGCAGAGCTCTCATCCCAGTTCTACTTTGACTGATTACTCTAAGCCACAATTTACTTGACTATAAAATTGGAGATAATAATAAATAGTTCAAGGAATGACTCAGATAAAAAAGACAAACAGCACTTACTTCATACAAACTAGACACTCAGCAATTTCCCTTTCTTTTTTCCTTCCTCCTCTCTTTGGTTGTACTGAGTGAATGTTTCAAGCTGTCATAAAAGGAGTATAATAACAGCTATTAGAAACATCAACAGCAGATAACAAATAAAAATGCTCAGTGCTTTTGCAATAACATCTGAGCATTAAACTGTATTTAGTATGCAGCTCGTCAGATGATTGGATAGTGAATATATTATTACTTATATAGTGTTGGTTGATATTTTCTAGTGGAGATGGTGGTATAGGAAGTCAAAGGTTGAATAATTTTGAAAGAAAATGAAAATCATTCATTCTTTACATTGCAATAGAATAAATATTACCTAATGAATAAGCCTTTTAGGATGCTCTACTATTCCCCATGGTGGTGGTTGCAGGAGTAGGTGATGTTTAACAGATGTTCATAAATAGTACTAAGGCCCCACTTGAATTTTCTAGGTTCCCTATAAAATATCTGAAAATGAATCGAGAAGGTTTAAAAACTATATATTGCTTGATCTACCTTAGGATGAAAATGATGAGTAAACAATTCCTCTCAATTAGATATATATATTTTTTCTTTTATTCAACATGGAACAAGATTTGGGAGTCTGTTGTTTCTCTCAAATTAAATGTGAACCGTGTCTTTGATTTTTTTGTCTTCAGGCTTATATTTGAATGACTATACGAGTCATTTCAGATGGGATGTAGTTAACGGGGAACATAACAGCACTAAAAGTATTTGATATGCAAATATCGTACTGTTTCCAGAGTCTTCAGGTGCTCGAAGTAGCACTGAAACACAACTTTACATAAATATATGTTTTCTTTATAAATAACTTGTACATTAGCATCAAAAACATGAGAAAATCTAGATCCCATCATGACAGTCCTCTTGCTCTAAATTTCTCACTACTCTTCCTCCTTGCCTGGGGTCAGTTTAAACTCACTGTGGTACATGGCTGGTCATGCATGACACGGCCACAGTCAGGCCTTTCCACTCTCTTTCCCATTTGTGTCTGTTTCCCAGTGTGCAGCCACATCAGTAGTTTCCTTTCTGCCTTTCTCCATGTTCTTTTCTTCATAGAATGCCTTCTCACACAGTGGAAGTGACTCTGGAATTGGCCTTGGAATCAAATCCTGTATCTGCCACATCCTAGCTTATGACTTGGGGCAAGTTACTTAACCTTTAGAATACTCAGTTTTTCCATCTGCGAAGTGGGCCTAGTAATAATAGTACTTCCTAGGGAAGCCAGGAAGATGAGATAAGGTCATGCATGTATAAAGTTTAGCAGAGTTGTATATTCTGAAGCCTCCATAATGGTAGCTGTGATCATTATCATGTTATCATCATCCGTCCATCATGCTCAGCTTAAATAGCACTTCTCCAGTTATGTCTTCTGGGAGGCACTTGGGGGTGATAGTTAAAGAGATGGGCTCCGGAGCCAACTGCCTTGGTTTGGAGCCTAACTCTACCCCACGTGCTGTGTTTAAATCTGTCTAGGGCTGCATTTCCTCATCTGAAAAATATGGATGTCAGTAGTACCTATCCATAGGGCTGGTGGGAGGAGTGACCCTGGACTTAACACAGTGTCTGGCTCATAGGAAGCATCAATAGATGCTGTCATTATATTGCTGTGGTTTCTGCTATTACTGGAGGTAGTGCACTCCACATTTTGGTGTATTCAGGATGGAGTGTGGGATGTAGTTTAACCTGTGGTATCTGTATCCAGAAGAGGAAGCACCTTCTTAATGACATAGTTGTGGCCAGACCACTCATGCAATACTTTTCATATGAGAAATGGATTATATGGGATATCACCCATGAATTTTGAAATCACCGGGATAGATGATTTCAGAATTCATCTAGCATTTAAAGTTTTCATAAGTGACTCTAAGCCTACATGGCCATCTATATTAGTCAGCCAAAGGGGTGCTGATGCAAAGTACCATAACTAGTTTGGCTTTTATAAAGGTTATTTATTTGGGGTAGAAGCTTACAGTCACAAGGCCCCAAAGAGTCCAGTTCAAGGTTCCATAAGTACTTTCTCACCCAAAGTCTGTTGCCACATGTTGACGCAAGATGGTGGGTGATATCAGTGTGGGTATAGCCTTCCTTCTTCCTCTTAAGGCTCTGTGGTCCCAGCTTCTTCTGATCTCAGATGTAGGCTAGCATAACGCTTGTCTCTTTTCCTAGGGCTTGTTTCTTTCCAGGCTCAGCTGCCCTGTTCTCTTCACAAGGTCAGCTGTAACCTGTCAGGTTCATCTCTCTTCCTGGGGCTCCAGCATCAAAACTAAGTTCTCTCCTTTGCTTTGTCTTTTTCTGTGTGAGTGTCCACCCACCAAGGGGGCAGGGACTCAACACCCTAATCTTAATTTAATTAAGTAAATATAACCTTTGGATTTAATATAAAGAGTATCACGCCCAGAGGAATCGACCAGTTTACAAGCATAATATCTCTTTGGAATTCATAAATAATATCAAACTGCCACACCATCCCCATTAATTTCTTTGGGACAATCTTAATACATCAATTATTTCAGAATTATTAATAACAATCTCTGTCACTCTTAACGTTATCTTGGTTTAAACTATAAAACATGTGGTCGCCTAACTCAGAGTACACTAAGAATGACTCCTTGGGAAGCGGATGTGGCTCAGGTGACTGAGCTCCCTCCTACCACATGGGAAGTCTGTGGTTTGGTTCCCAGTGCCTCCTAAAGAAGACAGCGAACTGGCATGATGGGCAGGAGCGGCAAGCTGACAGAACAAGATGATGCTACAAGAGACACAAGAAGAAAAATGTAATGAGAGATAAAACAAACCATGGAGTAGAAGTTCCTGGTGTCTCCTAAAGAAAACAAGAAAGATAGGGAGCTGACACGACGGGCAGGCTCAGCAAGCTGATGCAGTACACGTGAGAAGTAAAAACATAATGAGAGATACAACAAAGCAGGGAATGGAGGTTGCCCAAGCGATTAGGTGCCTCCCTCCCACATTGGAGGTCCCGGGTTCAGTTTCTGGTGCCTCCTAGAGATGGCACACAGCAAGTGCAAACAATGAGGTGGTGGGCAGAAATAAATAAATAAAATCTTTAAAAAACAAAAACAAAAAGAATGACTCCTTGATAACAACTGTCCTAAACATAAAGCCTACTTTGTAGGAAGAAATGTGATTCCTTTAAGGATTATCCAATTAATTCATATAGCTTTTAAATAATAATTGAAAAGGAGAAGAAAGGCCCTTCCTGGCATTGTTAGAAGTGACTGTTGGGAGTGGGGTATAGAAACCAATGGGTAGGTAGGGCAAGGCTTGATTTTGTGGGGCCAAAGACTTTGCTAATGTGTTCACCCAGTGAAGTTCCTCTAATGTCATTGGGTCATTTCCTTAAGCCTGGTTTTGTATAGAGGAAGTGAAAAAACAAAGGGAGCAGCAGACCTATCAGTGATGGTGGGAAGTTGGAAAATCTGAAAGAGACATCAACTTGCTGGCTTTACCTGCTGCCAGCATTGTGATTGGTTTGGGTCCAGGGATCTCTTCAGGCTTGTTCTCTTGCCTAATGCTGCAGAACAGTCTTGGTCAAAATTCTGTGATGGTCAGGTCTTTTGCTGTTGTCAGGAATGAATCTACTTGGACAAAGACACCATCTTCTACAAGATTCCTTTTGGGATCTAGTAGGTCATGTTTAGGGAAATACTTGGTCTGTAGTGACTTTCTATTCTATTTACATTGACCAGCTCCACTTTCAGTTATAGGATCTTTGGATGTAAACTGATTTCAGTTGAAAAGTACCCCAAATATACTGATTTCAGTGCTGCTTTTACTATTTTACTCTATTCCTCCTGAAAAAAAAAAAATCCTACAGTATTAGACAATAGCTTTTCATCCTTGCCAAAGTATTGTGTTTGTTTGCTGTGATAAAATAAGAGAAGGGACTATCTGGAAACCAAGGGAGGGCTCAAAAATACCTGTTAATTAAGTCATCTTTTTTCTGTGTGATATTAATTCATTTCAAAATTATTGAGTACCTGAAATGAGACAGGCACTGAGCTTGGTTGGGCACAGAGATGACCGAGAATGGCTGGTACTTCCAAGATGTAGAGATGTACTGCCTAGTAGAGAGACTGTTGTATAAACCCATAGAGAAACAATGCTCTTTGTGATAGTAGAGGCATGCTCAGATGCTATGGACATACAGAGTACAGAGGGTAAAAAGGAACCTATCCAATTATGTGTGGTGGATGGTCAGGGAAGGCTTCTTGGAAGAGGTGAAAATGACATTCCTTTTCTGACTTGCTGTTAAATTAAATACATTTAATGAACAGACTTTGCTCTGACCCTGGAAACTGTGGTCTAATTTTTTTCTTTTTGGGTTTCATGAAAATGATCTCTCAAAATGATTAGAAGAAATTGGCAATACTAGCTTTGAAGAGAGAAGTCATGGTTTTGTCATTTTACCATTTGTCTATCAAGATAGTTTCATGTAGTCTTGTGGGAAGGAAAGAGGCATCTGCCTGAGGGATGTGTAGATGGCTGCCTTCTGAGGTAGTATCCCATGGACAGCCTCCCCAGTGGACAGTACTTTGAGTAAAACCCAGACATTTCTGTGGCTTTGTAGGGCAAGAATCTTTTGGGTACCCACCCCAGATTTCAGATTAAGGAGTTTGAATGCTGTCCACCCAAATTTAGGAGAATGCTATTTAAACCAGAATGCCAGCGGGCATGTTTACACAGTGAAATATTTTTCTCATGATGGAAATGTTCATATCTGCTATCCTGATGCCTTCCAAGGCAATTCATCTTCTTTTAACTTTACACACTTTTCCCCTTTTACAGCCGAAGAACACATTTCAAACGAGTTAAAGCTTTCATTTACCCATGCGCTCAGCAAATATTTGCTGAGTGCTTTGTGCTCTGTGGTGGAAAATACAATGGCTAACATTTCTTGAGAACTTAGTGTATGCTTAATAAAAGCTGTGCTAGACCCTTTACCTGCACTGCCTGATTGAATCCTCATGAGACCTTTTTGAGACGTGCCATTATCCTCATTCCTAATTTATAGGAGAATCTTCTAAGAGGTCTGGGCGGGCTGAACCCTTGAACCCATACCCCAGTAATAACACTGTGGGACTTCTCCAGTTCCATGCAAAACGGAGCCCCTCTGAGTGTCATGGCGTCCAGACCCTGCTCAGGAGGTTGCTTGTCTTCACCCAGGAGCTCTGATCCATCTCTACAGACCCTCTTGCTCCACGAGCCTAGTCCCCAACACCCTGGACTGCGTAGGCTACCACCAAAGTCCTCCCTCCTTCACTTCCTGAAGCCAGGCTGACATCCTGCCTGTTCCCCTTTTGGGTTGATTTTGTCAGTCAGAACTCTCAGAAGTCCTGGCATCTCCCCCTTCCCTGCTGTGAATACTGCAAGCAGCACCCATTAACTGAACATGGGAAGGAACTGGGTCTGTTGTGTTTCACATTACAAAGATATTCTCAATATGGAAACACATCCACTGTCACGATTCAGTGCCTTTTAACTTCACAATGGTTGGAGTTTAAAGGGGTCACAAAGTGAACGTCGCAGTCCCTGAAGAAGGTGGATAGCTCAAATTTTCCACTTGGCTGATAGTATAAAACTATAACTAATGACAGAGAATGATACTTTCACTGTACCTGTTTAAACTTCTGTAGCTAAAGGTTTGCAATTTCATACTAGGCCAAACAACTTTTTATTTGTTCAGCTTCTTTTGACTTAAGCAAAGTAGTTTTGGTAGTAGTGGTGGTGGTGGTAGTAATGGAATCTGTTATTGAGGTACTGTTTTATTCAGAAAGAGTGATACTATTTAGTATAATTCTGTATTTTAGTAACTGTCCTGGTAACTTTTTTCATTGACTCCTTCTTGAACTTTTCACAACATATCAATGATTGAAAAACATTATCCACAACTCTATTATCTTATCAATTTTCATTTTCTGTCTTGAATAATGAGTGACTAATCTTATACACTTTAGACCAGAAGAGTACCAGATTAACAGATTTTCTGAACTCATATTCCAGTCAAACCATACCTGAAGAAATCTTAATTTCATTATTGTGCCCATACCTTTATTCAGAAAATATTTGAAATATTTGAGCTGGGTGGGGCTACAGAGTATTAGCAAAGAAATTGGCAGATATTTTACAGACTGTGAGAAGTGTTACAACAGAAATAAACAGTTCTGTGGTAGATTCATGGAGCATTTAGACTGGTCAAGGAAGGCTTCTCTGAGGAGGCGATTTTAAGCTGATGAGAGGGAGCCAGCTGTCAGAACAACGAGAAGCAAAGTGTTCAAGGCAGAGGTGACAGGAGAGGCAGAGACCCTCAATTGGAAACACCTTGAGCAATTTGAAAAACAGAAAGTGGACCAGTGCAATTGAAGTTTAGAGAGAACGGGCAGTGTAGTGAGGTCTGGGAGGTAGGTGAGAGCCCAGATCATCTAGGGCTCTGCAGGCTTAGGTAAGTATTTTGGATATGATTCTAAGTGAAATAGGGAGGTACTGAAATGTTTTGATAAAACCAATATGGTCAGATATCCCCTCAGCAACAGTAGGTAACAGACCATCTGTAAATAACATTAGAGACTCATTTGTTCTTGCCCAAATGTCTGCATATTGGCTGACCCAGCAAGGGCTCGTTGGGCTTGGCTGCAAGTTGCAGATTGGGTCCAGGTCTGCTCCATGTGTCTCATCCTCCTTGGTTGAGTGGGCTGGCTGGGCCGTATTCTTTACAGCGAGATAGATGGCCAAAGTGCATGAGAGCAAGCAAGTGTGTTTCAGGCTTCTCTGCTTTTATCACATCTGCTAATATCCCATTGGTTGAGCCCAAAGTCAAGGAACCAAGACCACTAGTGGAATGAACTGCAAGATGACATGGCAAAGAGTATGGATCCAGGAAAGGGTGAAAAATTGGGACCAGTGATTCATTTGATTACAAGCAATGACATGGTCTTATTTATCTTATAAAAAAGTTAAACATACACTAGGATTTGTTGTTTACCAAGGAATGAGGGGTTTCCCAGGACATGGAACTTTTAGTACTGAAACTCAGAAAGTACCAGGCAAACTGTCCTGTCAGGGGGAGAAGTGAGGAAGAGTTAGGCTGTTGTTGTGGGCATCTAAATGAGAGAAGATGGTGGCTTGGATTAGCATGGTGACAAGAGATGGAGGGGAATGGACATCATTGGGAGATATTTTGAAGGTTGAGCTGATAGGGCTTGCTGATATGTGGGGCATGGTAGATAAAAAAAGGGTTTGGAGAATATGTTAGACCAGTTCAATATGCCATTTGCTGAGAAAGTATGCGGATCTGAATAACTTATGGAGTAGAATAGCAAATTTTAAATATATTGCAACAATATAATAATAAATCAGTACTTGTACATACGTCATATCATAGATACACCATATAGTATTCCTCTTTGAAACCACACCACAGAAATTGGTGGAATAAATGTGGAGGGAGCTGTATATAGACCTAGTCCTATAGTAACAGAAACAAATCATATTAAAAAAATGATTGTCAATAACAAAGGAACTTTTCCTTATACCAGTACTGGTACCCCAGGTCACCACATCAATTTGTTTCTATAATGAGCAAAGAAGCCACAGGTATTGGGAAATGGGTATATGTTCTTAAATCTGGTTTTCCAAGGGTTGACCCCATCAGGATTTACAGTTTACATTTATATTGACATCACTAGTTTCCTATACAGTCTCTCGGGTGTCATTGTACATGGTGTGGTGGAAAGAGTATTTGAATAGGATTTGAAACTTCTGAAAGATCTGCATTTGAGTTGTAGTTTTGGTATTGAGTCACTTTTTTTTTTCTTTTTTCTTTTTTGGGGCTTAGGGTATATGATTATGATTAGATATTGCCAATGCTTTTCCCTCATCAATCAGTTTGATGGCTTGAATAAGGGGAAGGGCTTATTCCCAAACCATGTGGAGTGCTGAATTAATGTTAAATTAATAGCAGTTCACTCATGGCCAATGCCACTGGAAACCCTGTGACCCTGAATACGTCGTTTGGCATATTTGGACTCAGTTTTCTCCTTTATGAAATGGGAATGATGGTAACTCAAGGATATCATGTCCATCATATGAAAGGTTGCAGGTGAAGGCCCCCTGCGGGGAGTTGCTGCCATTGCTGCTTTCAGCGCCCTGGGGCCCCAAGGTCTTAGCCAGAGCACCGCCTGGCCGCGGGGCTGCGGTGGGGTGGGCTGGCAGCGGCGGCAGGGGCCAAGGCCCAGGGGCCACTCAGCACTGGCAGCGGCAACACAGGAAGGTGGGGCGGGAGGCGGCTGAGGCAGCAGCGGTACGCGGCCTTCATCATCCCCCTGCCGCCCTCTCACCACATGAGAGCTGCCCTGGCTCCAGGAAGGACCATGGGCACAATGGATGAGGAGGAAGAAGGGACCACATCCCAGGCTAAGGTCCGGTTGTGGGTGGTGGCAGGTCGCAGAGGCAGCAGTGGCAGCAGCTACTCTGCCGCTCTCTTTTAGTGTTTAAGCTCTTGGACAGTCTAATCTCTTTCCCATCTGGAGAGATGGGAAACTTTGCAGTATAACGATATCATTTAATAAATACTAATACCCTGGAAAAATGGAAAGAAAAGTGAAACCCCATCTAGCTCACACGTTTCTCAAAAACCTCAGTAGCTGGGGAAAAGGTAAAGACAAATGAGTTTATAAGGCTAAGAGACTTCAAAGTGAGTCGGGAGGTCATCCCAGAGGTAAAGCTTATGCACATCTCAGCAGGATCTCATAGATTGCCAAAGTGGATACTACCCCAAATAGTGGGGCTCCTGAGGGCTCTGGAGGCACCCAGGTCCTATGGTCAGGGCAGATAGCTCTGGAGTTTGGTGCCTTGCCAGTGGGCCCTACTTTGGAGTTTGTGCTCCTGAGAATGACAGAGTTAGACTCAATTATGTCTTCCCTACACATGGTTCATCTGTCCCTTCTATTTAAACCTATATTTTGTGCTGGAGTTTGTAGGTATACGTCCAAGAAACTCGAGTCTTTGGGCTGTCCGTGTGCCAGCTGGGCCAGGAACCTCAGCGGAGTTGCAACACCCACTCTACAGCTCATTGGACTTACCAAGGACAACTAACAAGGAGATGATGATGGGCAATGACCATCCCAAGGAACAGAGAGAGTCTGTAACTGCAAGCAAGATAGTCCTAACCATCTTCCTCATGGAATATAAGCCCCCTCTCAATTAGAGGTGGAGTGGACATCACCATTACAGAATCCTTGGGATTGGGGAAAGAACTATGGACTAGAGTCAACTGAGGGTTATTCTACTATAGACATACTGTGATTCTAGCAATGAAAGAAATTACAATATTGATGTGGATCCAGTGGCCACTGGAGGCTCTGGGGCCAGGGAGAGGGAAAAACAGCTGTAATACAGGGGCTTTTTCGGGACTTGGGAATCGTCCTGAATGACATTGCAACAACAGATATAGTCTATTTTATATCATCACATAACATGCAGAACTGTATGGGAGACACTGTAAACTGCAATGTGAACTGTGGTCCATTTTTAATGGCAAAGCCCCAGGATGCATTTATCAATTGCAGTGAATGTGCCACACTAATGAAGGATGCTCATGTGGGAGGGTGTGGGAGGTGTGGGGAGTGGGGCATATGGGAATCCCTATATTTTTTGTGTAACATTTAGGTAATCTAAGTATCTTTTAAAAAATAAATAAAAAAATATTTAAAAAAATACACAAAACCCCCCAGTCGCTTTGGAAATTGTCATGGTTCTCACTTGCTGGAATATATAAGTAAGCATGTGGGAATGAACACACTAGAAATATTTTTAATTTATACTTTTTCTAAATTTTTATGTATTATTTCATTTGTTTTTGTTTTTCATATAATACGGGGCATTGGTGGGATGGGAATGCGTTCTTTTTCTCAAATGAGGAGACAGGCTCAGGGGTTTAGGGGACTTGATCAAGATCTCAAGTTGGCAGATAGGCCCTGCCCTAATGAACATTAGGAGGTAAATAATAAATAGAGGCCTACATGCTATATGTTTAAAACATAAAGTTGTAAATCAAGCTACTAGTCTATCAAATAGACTAAAGTGTGTTTAAAATAGAATAAAATATGTCTTATCCTTCTGCAACGACAATCATACCTTCATAACGTCTTGGAATGTCTGGTTTGAATTTAGTGTTCCCGGGCCTCCCAGAGTCTGTGCGAAAATGCAACACAGGGGTTGCCAAACCCCAGCCTCCAGCTCCATCCTGTATTACAAGGTGCTTCGTGTGCATGTGTGTCCAGATTCATGCACACTTCCTGCAGAGAGCCACCCCTCGAGCCTAGGAATGCACATGGAGGCACCATATTCTTCCCTTAGAATGCCAGATCTTGAGAAGAGGCCCCTGCAGACCTTGGACACAGTCAGTGGCCCACTGGGGCAGAGACGTGTGGTGGAATGTGCATAGCAGGGAAGGTACAGTCTCTGGGCACGTCCCGTTGACTTCATGGACTCCTCACCTCATCCCATGATTATGAGGCTGTAGTGAGGTATCCAAGATACAAGTTGGAATCAAATGGACTCTCTGACCTCTTCAATCACATTATTAGGTTAGTGAAAAACAGCAGTTTGTTCTTTCATTCAGTAAGAATTACATGCAGGTACTTGATGCTGGAGATTCTGGTGGGAGGACACAAAATAAACTTGTAAACAATTAAAAGTAATTTCAGAAGGTTATCAATGTCACGAAGAAAATAAAAGTGGATAGTGAGATAGCGATTGAAGGGTAGGTTTGGGAAGATGGTCAGGGAAGGCTTCTCTGTGGAAGTGACATTTGCAGTGTGAATACCGAATGCCCTAGGGGAAGAGGATCCCAAGCTGGCAAAGCACATGGGTAACGGCAATGAGCTTGGTGGGTTCAAGAGGCAGAATGATGGTCAAGGAGGCTTGGGTGCAGTTGGTCAGGGAATGGAAAGAGACAAGGTCGGAAAGCCCAGCAAGATCTAGGAGTTCCCTGGGGCCTTGTAGGCTCGATAAGGAGTTTAGATTTTGCTCTAGTGGGGATCCTCTGGAAGACTTTAAAATTTCCTGATGAAATTCACTACTTAACAGTTAACTCAAAGAGGCCTGTCAATTTTAATTATTTTGCCAATATTAAATTAATTCCCCTGTCATACAAATCCTCCATCTCTTTTAGTAGTTGAATATCACAGAAAAATTTTGTGGACATTTTGAAGACTTAAGCTTTGGTGCTTCTGGCAAATAATGTGAAAAAAAGTGGCTGTATATTTAGCTATCAAGTTTCATGTCTTATGCTAAAAAAAATATAGGATCAAGAGATCTCTGAGCATAAATACAGGTATGCTCTTGGTGTTGGTTATTTCATAACTGTTATTAGGTGCCGAATGTCTTCATCTTCACATGATTTATAGTAATGTAAGTAATGTGTAGGAGACTAACAAATCAAAATCTCATTTCAGATGTGAGGCACTAATGTGTTGACTTATTGTTTCATGTGTTAGATTTCTGATAAAATTACTAAAACCCCTTGAAAGGAGTAACAGCAAGAAACAATTGTGGCATCAGTATTTAGCGGTATGTACTTTGCCATTGATAAGAGATAACTAATAAATTCTTAATTGTGTTAAATAGCATATAAGAGTACCTCAGTTTAGGAGCACTCACCAATTAAAAATTGTTTGATAGCAAAAGACTTAGAAGTTACATGATGCTTGTTAAGAGAAAATGTAAAGATCAATTTTGGTTTTTGTTTATTATAATGACTTTTTTTTACTATTGAAAATGTTTCCTCAACAATAAGCAGATGAGTAACATAGAAGCAACTGCATGAAATTTTCATTTTTCTGCATGAAATTGGATATCTTAGATAGATTTTACTGTATGTTATGGAAAATGAAATGATCTTTCCCTAGTCTGAACAGCTGTGTAAAACAGAATGATAACATCTTTACTTGTCTCCAAGTGACCATCTGTTTTTATGGGATTTGACAGGTAATTTATTAATTTTAAGAGTTTTTTTTTTAGTGAAATGTTGGCAAATGTGCATGTAGCAGAATTTCAAGAAAATACTAAAAAACACTGAAGTTTTTTAGGGCCTGCCTAAAGGTCTGGTAGAGTCTTTAGGATTCTTTTTTCTTACATGTTTTGAAATAAGTATATAAAAATACTTATCAACAAATGATAGAATAGGGACTAAGGCCTCAGGTGATATTTGACAGTCATTCATTTTGATTTTTGCCAGATTTGGGAATACTAACTGTTCAGTTAAGAAAGGGTTTATTTAATTTATTTTTCTTTCAGTGCCTTCTCATGTTCATTCTTTTTTTTCTTTTTTTCTTTTTTTTTCAATATAAAATTTAAATAAAAAAATAAATGGTAATGCCTTTTAATTTATGTATTTATGTATTTATTTTTAGGAGGTACCGAGGATTGAACGCGGGACCTCGGACATGGGAAGCAGGTGTTCAAGCCACTGCACTACACCTGCTCCTCTCTTTATTTTTATTTTTTTTTTTCTCTCTTTATTTTTAAAGAAGCTTTAGATTACATAAATGTTAAGTCAAAAATATAGAGGATGGGAAACGATGTGGCCCAAGAGGTTCGGTGTCCGTCTACCATACGGAGGGACCGGGGTTCGATCCCAGGTACCTCCTGGTAAAAAAAAAAAAAAAAAAAAAAAAAAATATATATATATATATATATATATATATATATATATAGAGAGAGAGAGAGAGAGAGAGAGAGAGAGAGAGAGGATTCCCATATACCCTACCCTCTCCTCCTCCCATACCTTTCCCTATTAACAACATCTTTCATTAGTGTGTTACGTTTGTTACAATTGATGAACACATATTGGAGCATTGCCACTAACCATCAGTTTACATTATGGTTTACACTTTGCATTGCACAATTTTATAGGTCTTGACAAAATGTATAATGGCTTGTATCCATCATTGCAGAATCATGCAGAACAATTCCAGTGTCCCAGAAATGCCCCACATTACACCTATTCTTCCGTTTCCCTCCCCTCTATGGAAACTCTTCTCCTCTAGTTCAGCTGTCCATGCACTTTCTCGTGTCCTTCTGGCATCTTCTCAAATCTTAGAAGAGATATCAGTTCTTCTTCACATTCGTCACTTTTAAGGTTTCACCAAATTACCCAGTCTGAATACAGAAAGATAAGAAATGCCACAGCTATTATGCTGACTGCAGGCGCAACATGGGAATTCTTTATGATCGGCCCTTACTCATGTCTTCACATGTCTTAATACTTTATTTATTCCAATGTGCTTAGCAAGCCAGCTCAGCCTTGTTTTTCTCCAGGTAGATAGAAGGCTGCAAACAGTTCTATCTCTTTTCATTTGGGAAGCTTAAATATTTTTAAGATGAGTGATAATGCTGGGTGAATAGACCAGATCATTACTAGTTCTCTGCCTTTCAGTCACCAAGTGAGGTGAGGAAACTTAATCATTTTTAGCTCAGTTTCCCAATCTGTGAAATGAGGTTTATGACATCTTTCCCCCTGTTTCACTGGTACATCGTTAGAAAAATGAATGAATGCAGTGGCTCTTGGATGATCTTTGCTAAGTGTGGATTTTCAGAGGTCGATGCTTGATAAATTAGGAAGTTTTCATTATGCTTTATAATTTGGCTCTCGATAGTGCTGCTGCTGCTGTGGCTATTGATTGAAGAGCAGTAGTGAAAATGGTAAATGGGAGGGAGCTTAAAGTAGGGGTTAAATGGGAGGGAGCTTAGAGTAGGGGTTAAGTCCAAAGACCCTGGAGCCAGACTGCCTTGGTTCAAATCTCTCTCCTGTTACATACTAGCTTTGAACAAGTTATTTAAGTCTTTGAACCTAGTGAATGTCAACATTGGGATTTGAACCTACTGGTCTCTGAACTGCTATCCTGTGCTGCCTTCAAACCAAAAACAAAATCCCCCAGAACATATTCCAGATCATTTGAAAGGTCATCTAATAGAGCATATGGAAGATAGAAGCCAGTGACATCTTATCTTTTTTACTTAAAATACTCATTAAAAAAAAAAAATTCCCATGGAGACATGGACATCAGACCAATTGGGCAGGGTAGATTGACTGACTACCTGAGGACTGAAATGGGTATATTGGTCTCTGCTACAGAGCTTGCTCTTTTCTGATCTCTTGAATCAGTGAATCTCATTAATAGCTTTTTTTTCTGCCTTTCTTTCTTTTTTTTTTTTTTTAATAAAGCACTTGATTTGTAAAAAGAGGATTTTGTCCAATGCAGTCTAGGTTGTTTTAGTGGCTTGTTGAGAAGCTTGTACAATAGCTTTTTGAGGTTAATTCGTGTTATTCCCCCCTGAACTCTGAGTATTTTATGTCATGAATCTGTAGGTGGGAGATTTGGCAGTAGTAAGGAAAGAGACTTTCTTGATTGTCAGTAGCAGTAGCCTCTGTGGAAATTATTGAGAGGAGAATTAGGATATTCATTACAAAAAGATTAAAAAAAGCCTGCTTTAAAAAGTGGGAATAATTGCTTCTTTTGAAGTACTTTGCAATTTATTTAACTGCACAAGCAGTTCTGATAAAGTGGGGTGATTTTTAACTAGTTTAAAATATATGATAGTTGATGTTGGCATTATTTTACAAATGCTGAGGAAAATCTAAAATAATTGAAATAAGCCATGACTCTTATTGGATGAGGAAGTGAGAGTGGCAAGCAGGGAGAAAGCATTTCAGCATAGCAGTGATTTGTGGATTCCTGTTGTAGTCAGCTGTTATATTCTAGCAGCTTATTGACATCCAGCGGCAGCTGGAGACAGATGATGGAGTAGCCCTGTTTCGAAGAATGTCTGTAGTCTGCTGTCTAAGTATCACAATGCTTAACTTGTACCGATTTTTGCAGCACGATCATTTTTCATTATATATTCCCTTACCCACAGGAGAGGCAAGGGGGGGACAGAGGGAAGCATTGACTGTCCTCTCCATGGTCAAGCCCATGCTGATTCAGCGCTAACTCAAGGGAGAGCTGGATCCAAAGTGGCAATAGGCTAATTAGGTTGGTGGGATGTATTGGAAAGGCCTGGAGGCAGGAGTGAGTCTGGGAGATGAGGAAAGCCAAGGAAGCTAGGATGGCAGGAAGAAGCTCGAGAGAGAGCAGCAGGAAATAATGTCAGAGAGGTGGAAGGGGAATTTGGAGGAACACTGACTTTTAATTTGTGTGAAACGGGAAATGATTTTGCAGTGTTTTTAACTTTTTAAAAAAAGTTTTAACAAGTTTATAGAGGCATGTATATTTTTGTTTTAAAAGTTTTGTTTTACTTTCAAATAAAATCTAATAGGTTCCTTTTTTTCAGTTTTCTCTCTTCTATTGGAAAAGATAATACAGACATACAATTCAAAATTTAAGAGATATATTGTGTAACGCAAGCTGAAGAGGGGCCGAGGTGGCCCTCGGTTGGGTTCATTCGCTCGGCACAGCAGAATAGGCACATCGAACTAGGCTAGGAGGGAAAAGAGGGTTTATTTGCTGGTGGGAGACCAGGATGTACAGTCTCAACTCAGCCTCACCCATCTGCAGAAAGTACTAATATTTTATAACCTCAGGATGCTAATGAATAATTGGGGTGGAGTTTGCACAGCTTCTTTCATTAATAAACATTAAGGGGCTCAGCAGGGTGGGAGTGGCTACCAAATCTTGGTGAGTTACAGTCATTATCAGAGATGAAGGCATCTGGGAGAGGGATCCCAAAAACAAAGGTCAGCAACAAGCTTTTCCATATGGATATCAAACAGAGGAAGGTGGAGTGAACACACTTTCAATAGAAATGTTCATATGCAAAGGTAAGATCTGTCTGGAATAATCATCACAATGACAGGTTTTTAGTTGGAAATGACCATATACAAAGAGTGAGGTAAGTTAGCCAGTTTCAGTAATTTCAGATGTCAACCTTTGGCTATTTTATAATTTACTGGAAGTAAAAAAGCTTCTATATAATGATTTAGTAATCATAATTATTTATTAATTCTTTTTCAGTACAATGCCTTAATATTTAAGCTATACTGGGTTTTTCTAGTACTACAAAGTCTTCTTAATTTCAGTATAGAAGAGGGAAATACTTTATTTCTATAAAGTATATATCTATAATATATATCTATATATATACACACACATACTTACATGTATATAAAAATAATTTAATTATAAAGGAAATTAAAATGAGAAAAATAAGGGTATAGAGAAAGTCACTTGTCATGAACAGATATCCCAACCCTTTTGCTAAGCAGATGCAGCAGAGCACATTATGTTGACCACAGGCCTTTATGTACTACATCTAGTCGCCAGGATCCTTAGCGGTGTAAACATCCATGTACTAAGCACTTTTGGTCTTGGGCTTGTTAATTTGGCCCTTGAGAGTTTGGCCTTGAGAAAACAGACTACCATGGGGAAGTGTGAAGAACGTGTTAACCACCATTGGCTTCCATGCCTTAGTAATGCCTCCTGCATCAGTGCACAGAGATGTGTGTGTAAGAAATGTGTTTATCAGAAAAGTGACTAGACATCCAAGTATTTAAAGGATAAAGTCCTCTTTACTGGAATTTGTCATGGCTTACTGTGCAAGGTACCATGGAGGAGAAAAACCTTGATTTCAGGAGCACAAACCCAATCAAATACAGGGGCTCATACATTCAGAGGGTCTTGCCTAGGCTTCCTGTTCACACACCCATAGGTTCCTGCAAACAATTCAGTTTTATTTGACATTTATTGGGTTACACTTGACATTTCCAAGTGCAGTAGATATATATATTTTTCCTGACAACTCAGTTGTGAAATTATGATTGACATTCTATACTGTTCATCTCAATTGTGTTCAGAACTGACCAGTGGAAGGTTTTGGAAGATAAACATGCTCTACATTTTGTGACCCACTGATAGCATCCTCACCCTGGAAGTATAGTTAATACCAGTAGTTAATCAAGGGAAGGTCTCTGCTGGTGATCAGGGGTCTCAGACTTTGTTTCTGGATTCAGAGATTTGTCTCCTGCAGTGAGTTTAGAAGGTACTTCGCAAATATTTGGTGAAAAAAATGAATGTATCCTCTTTAAGGTTGTATTTATCTTTCATTATCTTTGACATTATTATAATTATTGTTATTATTATTGTAGTACTGTTTTCCTCAGTTAAAAAAAAAGGCTTGTTGCAAAATTTTCCATACAGTAAAGTATGAAGAAGAGAATAATGATCACCTGGAATCATCCTACCCAGAGATAACTCACTGTTGTCAGTTTGATTCATGGCCTCCCTGACTTATGTAAGAATGTGTGGGTGCAAATACACAGCCACGACATTTGGCTCATAATGTACCTACATAGCCATGTCACTAAAGACATCATGGCTATCTTTACTTGTCAGCGAGTAGAGCTCCATCATAAATGTATATGAAATCATTAATGGCTATACTTACCAGTACCATTTTCTTAGACATTTAAGATGATTACATCCCTCCCCACACACACAATTGTAAAAAAAACACGGCCATAAACATCGTTAGTCCATACTTCTTTGTTCCCTAAGGTGATTAGTGCCATATGATATATTTCTATAAGTGGAATTCCTGGCTGCTGAGTATATGACTTTTTTTTTTTAGAGTATATGACTTTTGAAAGTCTTTTTATACTGTCTGTAATAGTTTGTGCCAATTTACACACTGAATCAAAGTGAATATGACTGTTTCTCTCATCTTCTCTGAAGCTGTGTGTTGTCATGTATTTTGCATTTTTATCAGTACATTCACTATTTTTTTGGAGACCGCTACTAATTCTGATAGAGACCTAACAGCAAGTGGTATCATATTATAGAGTTTATATTACATTATTTGAGATCCAGGCATATGCTGTGTATTGTAAATCTTCATATTGTGCCCATCAGTCAGGATTGTAGGATCCTTGCAGGCACAGATAGCTTTCTTTATCTTGTTGTCAGCACACAAAGCCATAGGTACAAAATTGTACGCAAATAGATCTCCAATGGCTTCTTCAGTGAAAGAAATTTCCCAATTATTTTTCCCTCTGAATGTTCCCATTCCCTATCTTTGGGCATTTTTCCAGTGACCATTCTCAAAAACCAGGAGTTATCACTCTCCTACGTTGTTCTGCTTGCTTCCCTCACGTTATTCTGCTGGACTTTTTACCCAGATTATTTTTATGTATTGAAGTGTGCTCTGTCTTCCTGCCATCTCTTGTCTATAACCAGCATTTTTTATGCTATTTTGGAGAATTGACTCTTTCTTGTTTCTGCTTACTTTAAAGGTCCACATTTAATTCATTTGCAATGGATATTCATTGGCTTTTATTTTGGCAGTTGGTGTGTCTATAGGGCATAAAAACAAAAGAAAACATGGATTTTTGAGTGATGAGACCACAATTTTTTTCCATCTTTGCTCCCTTGTGCTCCTTTTTGACTTTGGAAAGTCATATTATTTCTGAATGCTCTTTATTCATCTGTAAAATTACTAAAATAACCTAACTACTGCACAGGGAGTGGTGACGATTAGAAGAGATGTCATGCATATGAAGACCTTTAAAAAGAGCATGGGAGCAGATGTAGCTCAGTTCTGGGTTCAGTCCCCAGGACCTCCAAAAAAAAAAAAAAATAATAGAAAAATTTAAGGTTTTAATGTCTTCAAGGAAAAAACTAGTATCTAAACAAGTGTTGGACCCAGTCCAGGGATGCAGACAACCAGCAGGCTGAAAATACCAGAGGGTGGGTCAAGCAGGACGCCTAAGGTTCAGACAGTGGTTAATTGAGAAGCTCTATAAGAAATAGAGGATTAAGTTGTGTGAATAGGAAAAAGTTGGCAAACTGTCCTTGTGATTAAGGAAAAGTCTTGATTGATAGTGCCCTGGCTAGGGATATTTTATATGTTTCCCTCTTGGGAAGTGGTTCGTCTATAGAGTACCTGGTTTGGGAGCCTTAAGCAGAAGTATATGAGTGGGCTGAGGGTAGGTGGAAGGAGGAGGAAAGTGCACTTTTGTTCAGGGTCTTGCATGTGCCAGGCTTCATATTAAACACCTTCCTTTGAGTTCTACAATCTGACAAGTACACATTTTGAAGATAAGTACATTAAAACAAGGACCCTAAGTAAATTATGGACTTGAAGGCATTTAAATCTGGGTCTTCAGAGAAGAAAATTCAGTGTTATCTATTTGTTACACCCTGGGAAGAAAGTTTCTGCACCAGACTTTGCCACATGCTAGTAAAAGGAGCAAAGCAGCACACTTAGTCCTTTCCCACTTGCCAGATACTGTGCTACTTATGCATGCATTATTTCACTTAATCTTTATCTATTGTCTCTTTTTCTTAGAATAATAGGCATCATTTTACCTTGCAGCTTAATTCTCATGCCTTGTATCATTGTAGTTTTTGTTAAAACCAAGTGTTTTAAAAACAGTACTAAATCATTTTATGGGATGGCATTGTAATTTGGTTGGCAGTTGACATGGATTCCATTTCCCAATACTCTATTCAAACATTACTTTTCTAACAACACTCTTATTTGTTTGAAAGCCTTTAAGTGCTATATTAAGGGAAATTATGTCCAACCTGCAATAACACTGTGCTCCCCAAACAGTCAATTCCTATCAGGTAGAAAGAGAAACCAGGTCAGAAAGGTCACCTCAGGAGGTTTCTTGGTTTGTGATTTAGTGCAACAAGCTATTAAAATCTGTTTGGGTTTTTAATCCTGATTTTATAATATAGACATTGTAAGTAATAAGATTTTTTCCTTTTCTTTTTGTTAAATGATAGGAAATAAAACCTGTAGTTCTGAAGGGCATGTTATTAGACTATGATTACTATGTTAGTCTCATCCAATTTCAAGTTTCATCTTAGAAAAACAAAGTTCTATGAGCACTTGGCCTTAATTAAATTAGGTATAGAGAACTTATTCCTCACTTAAATTAATGCCACTTGACATTCTAAATTCTTCTACTCTTAATCTTATAATTACTTCATTTGCTATGATTTAAAAATTGTGAACTTGGACCCTACTGAAAACTCAATTGTACAAGACTCTATTAATGAGAAAGGAAAATTTTAATTTGAGAGTGAAACAGTTTTATTTTCAAACTTATTTTAATTATAAATTCTGATACTACACGTAGCACTGTAATTTTTAATTCTTTTCTATTTGAAGAAATCTTGGGATCTCACAACATAAATTTTAACCTTTGGAAAATGTTATAAAATTTCAGAAACTATTTTGTATAAAATGCAATTTGTGGGTCTCTCCTGGTTTTCAGACCAGGTGTTCCTGGGCTGTGAGTCCGTTTTGGCGTCCCCCGTGCCTCCCCCATCGTGCTGGCCTGGGTGGGCACCCTTTGCGGTCTCTGAGGCTCAAGCTCAGCCTGAGACACTCAGACCTTCTGAAGCTCTGGCTCTTCCCACTATTGATACTGAGAAAAAGCGGGATCTTTTCTCCCAATGTATCTTTAAAACCAATCCCTGAGACAGCAGTCAAAGGCAGAGACAAAGAGTTTATTTGGTTGCAAAGGCAAAGGAGGTTAGTCCCCTTAGATGGCCCCAAAACTGCCTCCCAGATCTGCAGAAATTCTAGTATTTTGTAACATCAGGGTGCTAACGAATAATTGGGGTGGAGCTGGACACAGGTTCCTTCATTAATAAACATTAAGGGGTTGAACAAACTGGAGGTGAACCCAAACCAGGGGGAGTTACTAGGTTATAATCATTTTCAGAGATCAAGGTTCTGGGGTAGGAAAGTACAGAGTAGAGGTCAGTCACAAGGTTTTCCATATGGATATTAAACAGAGGCGGGTGGAGTGGTTACCATCCCAATAGTAAGCTTACACAAGGGTGAGCCTAACCTGCAAACTAAAGGTAAGGTCATTCTGGAATTACCATCACAAAGGAAGCACCCAAGGGTGAGGTTAAGTCTAGAATAACCATAAACAGGGGTGGGCCCACTCTAGCTAGCTTCAGTAATTTCAGGTATTAGCCTTTTGCTACTTTATAATATAAAGATATCTATATAATGGTTTAGTAATCATAATTATTTGTTAATTCTTAACCCTCAGTTACACTATTTCTTGGTCAACTTTGACCAATGAGAGAATGGAATAGAAAAAGCCTGCAGATGTGTCCCTTGTCATTTCTTTCCTCCCTATCTTCTTTCTCCTTTTCCCCTAATGGACTATTTCTGGACACAGAGTTTCCTATGGCCTGTCCAAGACATCTCATCCTCTATGACCCTGCAACCAGCTATGTTCTTTGGTGGGACTGTGGCCACCTTTTTAAAAGACCACTTTGTATTCCTTTCCCTCCTTCCCTGATTTACTGCCCTTTCCCCCTCATCCTGCCTTCCCTGGGATTCCAACCCCAAATAAAAATTGGCATACACTTTTTTTTTTTAATGTGCTCTTGTTTTTCAGGTATGCCTATCTAAGCCATTTTGAAAACATAAATTTTCATCATTTTGTCTTAATACCAAAAACTAGATAATTTCAGTTGGTACAAGCCCTTACTCTTGATTACATGTCACAATTTCTTTATTTCCTGGATACAGAAGTAGCCTTTTAAATAATACTATATGTTACTATGCATTAATTGTATTATTGAATTTATTATTTATTCAATATGCAATTTATGATTAATCATCTTAATATGAATTAAAAGATTCTTAATCAGTAGTAGACATGTTATCTTTGAAGTGGTAAGGATGGAAAATATTATTTTATAGTGAAATAAGATACATAAGCATGATACTGAGCAAAAGTGTGTTTTTTTTCCTCCTGATGCACTTTAAAGACAAATTCCTGAGACATGGGTTTCAAAGAGAGAAAAAGTTTATTTTTTGCACAAACAGTGGAGCACAGTGGTCCAATGGCCCAAAACTGCCTCCTGAAACTGCAGTAATCCTGTTAATTTATAATATCCAGATTCAGCAGTTTATGCAAATAAGTAATTGTAGTGGGGCTGGCTCAGGTACTTTCATTAATAAACCTTAAGGGGCTGAACAGGATGGGGGTAGGTGCCAAGCCTTGGTGAGTCACAGGTTATGATCATTATCAGAGATCAAGGCATCTGGGATAGAGTATACCAAAAACAAAGGTCAGTTACAAGGTTTTCCCTATGGTTATTAAACAGAGGAGGGTGGAGTGGTTTCCCTTTCAAAAGAAACATTCATATACAAAGGTAAGCATGCATCTGGAATAATGATCATAATAGCATGTGGAAGTGATCATATATAAGGGTAATATCTGTTTGGAATAATCATCACAGTGGCAGGTTTTTAGTTGGAAATGACAATATACAAAGAGTGAGGCAGTTCTAGCCAATTTCAGTAATTTCAGATATCAACCTTTGGCTACTTTATAATTTACTGGAAGTAGAAAGGCATCTATATAATGATTTAGTAATCATAATTATTTGTTAATTCTTAACCCTCTGTTAAAAACACAGAAGATAAGGGAGATACAAAAACCCAGCTGTTTTTCATCCCACCCCATCCACTTTCATGGAGTTCTCTTCCTCTGAGTTGATGGTTTTGAAATGCAAATTTGATCATGTCAAGAAACTGTCCAGGGAAGCGGATGTGGCTCAAGTGGTTGGGCTTCCCTCTACCATATGGGAGGACCCGAGTTCAATCCCAGGAGCCTCCTGGTAAAGGCGTGCAGGCGAACCAGGCCCACATGGCAAGCCACGCAGCAGGATGATGGTGCAACGAAGGAGAGATGCAGGGGAGAGTCAAACCAGGAGCTGAGGTGGCGCACGTGGCAAGGCGCCTCTCTCCCACGTCGGAGGTCCCTAGGATCGAATCCCAGTGAAGTCTGGAGGAGGAAAATGAGCAGAGAAAGCAAAACAGACATAGAAGATCACCCAGCGAATGGACACAGACAGCATGTGGGTGGGGTAGAGAAAAAAAAAAAAAAGAAACTTTCCGTCTTCCCATTGTTCTGAAGGTAAAAGAACTAAAGAGATTTATCATTCACTGTATTTCTATGTCTTGGCCCTTAGTTCTTTGGGAAAATGGAGACTTGATTCCATTTCTCAGTAAGATAAAAATGAATGAGACAGTGCATATGAAATATCTGGCATAATGGCTGATATAGACTGTAATGTGAATGTCCCTTTAGAGTAGAGTTGAACCTGACCCTTCTGCTTGTCTAACACTGTATGGGACATTGAAGAGCTCCTTGTCCTCCCTTTTCCTATTCTTGGCATTTCATGAAGAGAAATGTCTAGTTAAGATAGAGGCTCTGATATCCGGCTGCCAAATGTTTTTTTTTCCTTCTTCTTAATTTTTCTTAAGTCTCCACAGATTAATACCATCAGCTTTAAGTCTTTGCTTTGTAACAACCAGAAGTCTTTTATTTAGCATTTAGTGGCTGTGAAAAGTTAATGTTTAAATAAAAATTTCTTCTTATATCAGTTTAACTCATTTTTTTCTAGCTCATGATTCTACTTAAACTTATTAACCAAACAAACTTATAACTGAGATAAATTATTTTATATGAGAGAGTATAGCTTACATCTTTTTTTTTTTTTTTAAGATTTATTTAATTTATTTATTTCTCTCCACCCCCTTGTTGTTTGCATTTGCTGTGTCTGCTTATTGTGTGCTGGTCTTCTTTTTTTCAGGAGGCACCAGGAACTGAAACTGGGACCTCCGATGTGGGAGAAAGGCGCCTAATCGCCTGACCCACCTCGGCTCCCTGCTTTTGTATATAGCTTATATCTTAAAGGTCCTTTTATTTATGACTTCAGCATGACTTTTGGTGATTCAGCAAAGTATTACTTTATTTTATGCTCAATTTAGAGTCTGTAATGACTCTTTAATTTTCTCCTAAGTGAATTTGTAAGTCTTTTTCTAGTAGCTTATGTTTCATCCCAGCTCCTAAAGGGCACAGGTTGGGGTGGCTGCAAGACCAAAGAACACACCTGGCTCGGAGTCAAGCCTTACTGGGACTTATAGACAGGAGAGATTCTCCTGTGGTGGCAGGTCGGATAATGAAAGTAGTGCTCTACGAAGAGGCAGGAAAATGAGGGGCAATATATAGGGTCTCAGAACAAAGTCATTATAAACGGAGTTTCAGTTTGTGAAGCACACGAGTGGGGTTTGGTGATGTTATTGTAGGAAGGAAGTAGACAGCCTGGAGAAAATTACAGTCCACAATACCATCTGCACATTTTTCCCTGTGCACGTTTTATCTTGTGTCCTGGGGCATGCAAGGGCTACGTAGGGACGGCTGAGTTTTCCCTTAGGGACGGGGAGGCAGGGCCCAGGACCCACTGGTCCCCCACAGCTTATTTTTATCACAAAGTGAAATTTACTATTAACTGCCCTAATTGAACTTAATTCTTTGCTTGTACTGTCCAGGCAGGCCAGGTCAATTTTTAAGTTATTCACACTCAGATGGCTCATCCATTTTGAGATTTCCCCCCCCCCCATCACTGTTCTGTCATCAGTAGTACCAAATCATCTGAACAAATTGGTTGTCAATTCTTAGTGAGAATTGGGCATGTTAGAGCTACGTATCAAGTGAACCGTGTGTAGTCAAGTGAATCAAGTGTCTTCTCAGTTTAGATACTTTTCTCCCCCCTAATCCAATTGGCCTGAAATATTTTTATTTAGTTGGCAGGATGAAAGTAACTTTCTGCCAGAATTCTTTAAAATCAACAGTTGGGGTAAATGTGGCACTCAGTAAGGTTCTTTGAGAAGGTTTTTATTTTCCTTGAGATAATCTCCATCTTGCATAGAGCAGTTTTCTCAAGCAGAGGGTGTTCTTGACATTTTCCCAAACTGTCACAGCTCCTCACGATTGCTCTGGGAATTTACATATGTTTATCTAAATCCATTGATTTGCTATTTAAGGAGGAGACTGTTTCAACACATTTGTGAATGAGAAATACTTCTTAAAACTCAATTCTGAATCAGGAAAATTTCCTAAGTCTACTTTTTTTTTCCCTATTAAAAATTGCACAGATTATTTACAGGTCCGTATGAAAAAACATGAAATTTTTTTGTGTTTTGCCCTATGCAAACCATATCATATTTTTTCTCTCCCTTCAAAGAGAGTCCCTGAGTTATAAATGTACAGCATCCCTGTTGCAATCATCACCATAAATCAGTTTTAGAACAATTTTATACTCCCAAAGTAATCTCTCCTGCCTATTTATTGTTAATGCCTATTCCTACCCCCAGCCTTAGCCAAACACTAATCTACTTTCTGTCTCTATAATTGTACCTTTTCTGGGCATTTCAAAAAAATGGAATCATATGATATGTGGCCTTTTGTGTCTGACATCTTTAATTTAACACAATTTTTTTTTTTAAAGTTTCTTCTCCCTCCCATCCCCTGTTGTTTTTGTGTTTGCTGTCTGCTCTCTCTGTCCATTCGCTGTGTGTTCTTCTGTGTCTGTGTCTTCTCTTTAGGCAGCACAGGGAATTGATCCTGGGACCTTCCAGAGTCGGGGAGAGGCTTTCAATCTCTTGTACCACCTCAGCTCCCTGGTCTGCTGCATCTCTTATTGTCTCTCCTCTGTATCTCTTTTTGTTGCGTCATCTTGCAGCACCAGCTCTCTGCTTGGGCCAGCACTCCTGCATGGACCAGCTCACCACACAGGCCAGCTTGCCTTCACCAGGAGACCCTGAGAATCTAACCCTGGACTTCCTGTGTGGTAGATGGGAGCCCAATTGCTTGAGCCACTTCCTCTTCCCTAATATAATGTTTTTGAGATTCATCCTTGGTAAAATATGTCAATAGCTCGTGACTTTGTATTGCTGAATAATATTCCTTTGTGTAGATATACCACATTTTGGCTATCCATTCACCAGTTGTTAGATATTTAGATTGTTTTCAGTATGGGGTTATTTTAAATAATGCTAATATGGATATTCACATGCAAGTCTTTATATGGACATATATTTTCATTTCCATAGGATTGAAATTGCCGGGTCATATGGTAACTCTATCTATTTGAGAAACTGCTAAACTGTTTTTCAAAGTAGCTATACAATTTTACATTCTTACTAGCAGTGTACAAGGCCACCCTTTTCTTTACATCCTCACCAGCATTTATTATTTACTGTTTCTTTTATTATAGCCGTTCTAGTGGGTATGGAATTGTATCTCATTGTGGTTTAATTTGCATTTCCCTACTAACTAATGATGTTGAGCAACCTTTCAGTACTTGTGAGCCATTCATATATCTTTTTTTGGTGAATGTCTGCTCATATCTTTTGCCCAATTTTGATGTGGTTTTTGTCTTAGTTTGTGTTTTAAAAGTTATATGTCCGCTCTGGAGACAAGTTCTTTATGGGGTATGTATTTTGCAAATATTGTCAACTAACCTGTCACTTGTCTTTTCATTTTTCTAATGGTGCATTTTGAAGTGCAAAAGTTTTAATTTTAATGAGTTTCAATTTGTCTGTTTTTCCTTTTATGGGCTTTCACGTTTTTAAAGAAATCTTAATCAAACTGAAGGTCTCCAAGATTTTCTCCTATATTTTGTTCTAAAAGCTTTATTGTTTATTGTTTTAGACCTTACATGTAAGTCTGTGTCAAAAGTCAATTGAGTGTAAAATATAAGATTTACTTCTGGACTCTCAGTTTGGTTCCACTGATGTATATAGCCATTCTTAGGCCAGATGGTGGGCAGAATAGTGGCTCCCCAAAGTTGTCCATGCCCTAATCCCCAGAACCTGTGATTAAGGATAGTAACCCTAACATGGAGAGATTATCCTGCATTGTTGGGTTGGTCCAATCTAATCACAGTAAAAAAGTAGAGAACCTTTCCCAGGTAGGTCAGACACATGAGACAGAAGGAGGAGTCTTTGAAGATGGAGGAAGAGGTCCACCAGTCAAAAAATGTGGATGTCTACTAGGAGCTGGGAACAGCTCTTAGCTAATAGTCAACAAGGAAATGGCAATCTCAGTATTACAATCCCAGAAAGTGAATTCTGCTAATAACCCAAATGAGCAAGGGGACATAGCTCCTCTAGAGCCTCAAGAAAGGAGCACAGCCCTGCCAACACCTCAGTTTTAGCCTGGCATGACCCATGTTGGACTTCTGACCTACAAAGATATAAAATAAAAACTTTTTGTGGTGTAAGCTGCTAAACATGATAATTTCTTATAGTAGCAATCAAATCTAATACATACCAGTACTACACTGTCAGGATAACTGTAGCTTTAAAATAAACTTTAAAATTAGAAAGTGAAAGTCTTCCTGCTTTCTTCTGTTTTACAGAATTCTTTTGGCCATTTCAGGTGTTCCACATTTCCATATAAATTTAGGATATTCTTGTCAATTTCTGTAAAAAATTAGCTGGAATTTCGATAAGAGGTTGTGTCGATCCTTTTTTTTTTTTTTTTTTTTTGAAGTACTGGGACTGAGGACCTCATATGCAGGAGACTGGTGCTCAACCACTGAACCACATTGGCTCCCCTGAGTTGGCTCCCATATCTGTTTTGTTCCTTGTCTGCTTGTTTGTTTTTGCTTGTTGTCAACTTTTGGTTTTTTTTTTTTCCTCATTGCTCGTTGTCTATTTGTTTTCTTTAGGAGGCACTGGGAACCGAACCTGGGACCTCCCATGTGGGAGGCAGACACTCAACTGCTTGAGCTGCATCTGCTCCCTGTGTTGATTCCATAGGTCAATTTTGGGAGAATTGATTTAGGGGAAGACTTAGCAATTTTGAGCCTTTCAGCAACGTTTTGCAATTTTCAGTATATAAGTTTCACATTTCTTTTCAAAATACATTTATTAAATGTATTTTTAAGAACTTTACTGTTTTTGATGGTATTATGAATGGAATTGCACTCATAATTTCATTTTCAGATTGTTCATTGTTTGAATATAGACACAGTTGATTTTTGTATACTTAATCTTGTGTCCTCTGAGCTTGCTTTACTTATTTATTAGTTCTAATAATGTTTTTATTGATTTCTTGAAATTTTTCTATATATGAATCAAATATGCTGTGAATAAAGATACTTGCTTTCTTTTCCAATCTAGAGGACTTTTATTTTTTTTTTTTCTTGCTTGATTGCATTGTTTTAAACCTCAAGTACTATGTTGAGTAGAATCAGTGGGAACAGACATTCTTGCCTTGTCTCTGCTCTTAGGGGACCATTTTCATTGTTCATTTACTCATTATTTTTTTGTTCTTCCATTTGCTTTTATATATTTTTTCATCTATTTGGCCTCCTTTCCATCTGTTCTCCCATCTATCCAAGTGATATGAATTAACATATGTAGCATGCCAGGTGTGATAGGTTTTGGGACCTGAGAGGGAAAATTTCTGCCTCTTGTTTGAAGAACTCACTTTAGAATAGAAGGTAGTAGAAAAATTACAAGGGATAGATTAAGCCTTTTCAGGTCTTATATAAAACATGTACAGGTCTGTGACCTGAATGATCTTCATTATGGGGCAAGTTGTAATCTCCTGGGAGATGGTCACAAGGGAGTAACTTACTTCTCTGTTGGCTGAGTTTAATTATTGTGTTTAGCTTCCTGCCCGTGAATCTCATCTCTAGATTACTTGGTTATTTTTATTTGACATTACTTCTGTGTAATTCTCGTGTATAATATAAACTTTGTTTCTTTGTGGAAAGTGGACATAAAGAAATGCTGACCATGAGTGTTGAGCGTAGAAGAAAAGAGAAAAAAATGGTGGTAGAAAGAGAAAATAAATTTTACATAGAAATGTTTAATTTAGTCGTAGCTCAGAGTTTTGATATCAAGGAGTCATATATCTGCTCTGTACCAAATCAAGAAAAAGTGATTTGTGAAGCTGCTTTTACCAGTATTCCAGTCCATACAAAAATTTTTAAAAATATGTTTTCCATTATACCAAGAAAGTTAAATGGCATAGTAAGAGTGAACATTTAGCCAGTGCTTACTTTGGTCCATGTACTTTGATAAGTCATTTTAATAAGTCATTTATTCATTAAACAATCTTTTGGACCACATCTTGTTATTAGTTTCATTTTACAGATGGTAAAATTGAGGGTCAAAGGTTATACACTTGCCTTAGATTAAACAGAATAGATTGTGGAGGCAGCCCTTTGGTCATTGGTCCTTGGATTTCATGACTCTTCTTACTAGTCTCACTAGTTCCAGAGTTTTCCTCTCAGATATGGGGGTTCATTCAGTAACTGCCCAGGATCTAATACAGAGTTTCACAAACTTGATACTATTAACATTTTGGGTCAGATAATTCTTTGCAGTGGGGTCCTATCCTGTGCATTGTGGAATGTTTAGCAGCACCCTTGGTCTCCACCCACGAGATGCCAGTAACTCCCCCCCAGTTATGACAGCCAAAAATATCTCCCGAGATTGCCACAAGTCCTGTGGGGGACAAAATTCCCCTGGGTTTTGAACCACTGTAATTACCAGGCAAAGTAGGATTATGTTATGGTGCACTGAGGGAAAAAATGATGATTAAGTCTGCTTTGGGTAGGTAGAGGAAATATTACTGAGATGATGATGTCTGAGGTTTCATCCCTAAGAAAAGGAGCTGATGTGCACTTGTATTTGAAGGAGAGGGGCAAGTTCCCGCCTCTGGTAACAGTTCAGTGTGTCTGCAGAATGGTGTGAATGGCAGGGATGGTGGTGGACAATGGGAGTAAAAAGGCTTTTGGTAACCAGATATAATAAGAAATGATGTGCCTAAGTTGGCCTCCAAACTGTAAGCTGTTGGTAACCACCAAAAGCTATTAAGCTGGGGTGTAAATATGATTAGATGTATATATGAGAGGGAGACATGTTAAGTCCTACTTGATCCTCTTGTGCAAAGAGGTTGCAGTCTAGTTGGGGAGACAGACATCTATGCAAATAGTTGTATCAAACTCATAAATGACAAATTCAATATAAGTGCTAGAGAAATTATGTTCTAAGAGTTTAGAAAATTTGATCTGGAATCAAGGATATTTTGAAATTTCCTCAAAGATATATTGAGATCTCCTCAAGGATATTTTGATATTTGGGCACCTTGTAAGAAATGATTGAATTAATGCATCAAGAAATGGGAGAATGAATGCATTTGCCTTCGTGAATTTGAGAATTTCAGGATTCCAGATGGGACTGGGGATGATAATTGAAAAGCTCAACAATCCTGTCATCTTTCCTAAATATGTTTCCAGTGTAGGTTTAACCTCCATAAATGCATTAGATCAGATTTAGGAATGTATTTCTGAAATAGCTTGAATTTGTTCTGAGAGCTTTAAATATTTATTTTTAAAAGATTGCTGCTCTAGGAAGAATGAAGCAAGATGATTTTAATGATTCACAGTTTGTTTTCAGAAAGTCACTTAAGTTTTCTTAAGACAAAGATAGAAAGCTTTTGTTTTTCTCATATTCTTTCTCTCATTTGTCTCTTTCTGGATTGCTATGGAATCTCAGTCTTACATAGGATCGAAGAATCATATTTTTAGTCTTTTTTACATTTTCATCCTTTCCTTACTTTAAAAATCTATTTGATGCTTTCTCTTCATAGTTGCAGTCAGCTGAGTCTTGCAGCCACCTGAATCTTGCTGTTTGGCTGAAAACTATGCCCCTTTCCCCCCTTTTTTCATTTGAGGGATCATTTTGGATTCTTTGATGTTACTTGAATATCCTTTTCTTTAGCAGATTCAAGGCCAACAATGAATTTTTCTTAAATTATAACAGTTCAGCAACTCATTTACCACAGTTCTTTTGCTGTCGTGGTCTTTCTCTTAGGCACAACAAAAGTCACGGAAGATTGGGCTCCAAGGTGCCCTTGTTTTACATTTTGGTGAAGTTTAATTTGTGCAGCTATTCTTGAGAGAGCTGATCAGCGTATGTCTTTATTCTTTGCTCAGGCGGCTAATAAGGTTGTCATCACCATCTTTTCTTTTCTCTCTTTCTCTTTTTGGTGGGTTTGTACAATTGAATTAACTTTCCAGAGTGATAGTTTCTGAAAACATTTTCACAAGAACAAAAAGACAGATTTTCTTTGTATATAAATAAAGAAAGTGTTTGTGCTGGGGGAATGAATCTTTTAATAAAACATTGTCCCTCTTCTACTTTGGGTTCATCTGGGAAAAATCAATTTTACGTTCTTCAAGTGCAAAGAAAGATCGAAGGAAAAGCTGACAGTCTAAACAGAGGGCAAGATGTGGACCTTGACTTAGGCTCCACTTCTCTGGTGGACTTTAAAAGGCATCTTTCCAAATGGAATCAATTAAAAAGAGACTAAAGTTTTCTTTTATGAGTGCCTGGAGAGGAAATCAAAGGTTACCATAATGTTTTCAAATTACCTTTTTTATTCTTTAAGCTCCTGACATAGGAAGTATAGTTCTGCCATATTAAATTGCAGCATTGCCTTATATTTAAGTCTTTTGTTAAGTTCCATTGATTTTTTTCCCCTCCCCTCCAAAGGATGTTAAATATATTGCAGTTTTGAGGCCAGAAGAAATCCATAATTATAAAGGAAATGGTTAATCTTTTGAAATTCTGTAAAGTTACATGTCTTTAAAATCCTATAAATTTACATGTTTTAACTTCCTTAAAAGTTTATTTTGTTCACTGTGGAGAGATACTAATGGCTCATGTTTACTTCTGGTAAACCAGTAAGATGTGGTTGAAAAGAATAGGAAGAGTATATTAGAAGATAGTAGAGGAATTGTTGGTTTGCAAAATCCACCATAAAATCTATTAAGAATGTATCCTCCCCCACTTTTTAAAAAAATACTATTTTCAGAATTTCTATAAATAATATAATATATAATAAAATATGTAATCTATATAATAAAACCATGAGGAATTATAAAGAAGAAAGTTTAAAAGAAGGAAATAAAATTCATCTATTTAATTTGTCTCCAGCGAGAAAATTTAGCTTCTCTCCTTTAGGATATTTTTTCTATGTGAAATATATATGTAAATGTGTATTTAATTTCATATAGCCTTAGTTTGCAAAATGGGGGTCATACTTTATATACCGTTGTATTCTAATTTTTTATATTAATATGATACATGAGAATTTTTCCATCATTAAGTATTCCCCCAAAATGTAATTCTGATGATTCTATGAAAGTCCATCAGGTAATTAATTATAAACTAATTTAACATTTTCCTCCTGTAGGATTTTTAGGTTGATTTCATCACTCTAAATCTACAATGTGAGAAGTAAAGACATCCTTATATAGTCAAAGATACGCTAGACCACAAGAACCAAAGGATTCATAAAAAAGGGCTCATCAGCTGCCTGATGCTTGAGCATCTTACTGAAAATCCTTGTCCTTTGCATGCAGAATCTTGTCTTAAGTGGACGGATCTGTAATTCCTTCTGCTAGACTATGCTTTCTCTGATTGATTCAGGGTTGATTCTGCAGTAACTGGAATAGCGTGCGCCTCAGTAAATCAAAGATTAAGAGGAGGAAGTGGTGATTTTTGGATATGGTAGACAGCTAAGCTGTGCCAGAATTTTAGGGCATTTCCAATTTAAGCAGTGAGTGTACTTTGTGAAACCTTTGGAGTGCTTTGAGTGACAGCTGCTTTGTGGTGTTGGTTCACCGCCTCTTACTGGTACACTCAGCAGACCGGGACTGAGTGGCTACAGCGTGCCAGCACTGGGAGGGTGCTGCTGTCAGGTCGTGAATGAATGAGGCATGGTTCCTGCACACGAGCTGCTCGTATGTTATGGAGGGTAACAAGTAACATGTAATAGTAAAATGTGATAAACCCAATAGTATTAATTTGCATAAATGTGGGAACAAGGGCAGTTACAGACTTTACCTGCTGAGTCAGGAGTCTCAGGCATTTCTCACTCTGATAGCTTATGAAGGGATTTGTTTGTATGCTAATTTTAAGTGATTTGGATTTGAGCCAGTGACTTGGTGAAATAGGTTCTTTCTTTTTTTTTTTTTGAGCTACCAGGCCGGGGATTGAACCCAGGAACTTATACATGGGAAGCTGGTGCTCAACCACTGAGCTACATCCACTCCCCTTTTTTGTTGTTGTTGTTTTTTGTTTTGGCCTTTTTTTTTTCCGTTTTTTTTTAAGCATGGGCATTTTTGTATTTTAATAGGTAATATTGTGTTTCAGGGTTGGGGTAAGACTGAAATAATAAAATAACTGGTTTTCACACAGATGACCATAAGCCATTATGCCTTGCCACAGTACATTTATTAAAATATAACTACTCTATATGCAATTGAGTTTTTTTACTGACTCATCATAAATCAGGAGCTGTTATAGGTAGTTATATGCATATAGATATATGCAACTACATAGGCTATTTTATGAAATTATCAGTGGGATGATTATTCCCCTTTGCTTCCATATCCTCAGCACCATGCCCAGGGCTGAAAAACAGCACATGTCCAGTCAGCACATTCATGCCAGATTTCTTTTATAGGTTTATAACATGAGGTACATTGTATTTTTACTGAGAAGGAAAAATGTTGTTCTAAGATTACAGAGAGCAGGGTATGCTCCTGTCAATTATTATTTTTTTTTAATTATGACACCTTTGCACTGGAGTACCAGGATTTCAAGCTGTAACTATTGTGTGTAGCTTCTAAAACACAGATGGTTAAGACGTGGATGTAGAGTATCCCCAGGATTTCATTTAGTTACTCTAGTCTGTTATAGTAAAGATAGAGATTGTAATTGTGCGTTTGGCTTCAACCCAATCACACTAATGTAGCGTGCCATGCCAACATAATTCCTTCCCTGTTTCAGCAGACTGCTTTGCAGGTTGCTGAAAATCTAAATCAAGTTCAAATATGAAATAAAGACCGGAGTGAATACTAGCCAAAGAAGTAAAAGCCAGTGAGCCATATAAATCAGCTCAACAAGGTGTGTTTTCCCAGATCCAGCACTGTGGATGTTAAGGAGACTTTATTTCCAGTGCTAGCTGTCTGCTCTGTGTACAAAAAGCAAGAGTATGTTAGGATGGTAAAATTACATTGCTAATGCAGATATACTTGATTTTTCTAGAAGCGAAAATTATAATCTTGAAATTTTCCTCCTTTTAAGCTGCCTCTAGTGTTATTTCATCACAGATAATTTTTAATTGGCAAAGGAGAACTTTGGGGACAGCTAGTACTTTTCTTCTTTTCTAGGATCTGCTAATAGTTCAAATGTATGCCCCTTACGAACTTTGATGAGACTTGTCTAGCTTAAAATGTAGTATAATTATACATTCTGTTCTGTATTTTTCCTTTTTTTTCAGTGAACAGTATCTCTTAGAGATGAGTATGTAGAGAGCTGCTTCATTTTCCCCCACTCCCCATGGTTCCCTCTCCCGTTTGCTTGTTGTTTCTGCTCATTGTCTACTTGTTGTTTTTTTTGCTTGTTGTCTGCTCATTGTCTGTCTGTTTCTTCTTTAGGAGGCACCGGGAACCTACCTGGGATGTCCCATGTGAGAGGCGGGTACCCGACTGCTTGAGCCACATCCACTCCTTGCTCATTTGTTTTTTTTTGCTCACTGTCTGCTTGTTGTTTTGCTTTGTTGTCTTGCTCATTGTTTTTTCTCGCTGTCTGCTTGTTGTTTTTGCTCGATGTCTGCTCATTGTCTGTGCATTGTTTGTTTGTCTTCTTTAGGAGGCACCAAGAACCAAACTTGGAACCTCCCATATGTGAGGCAGGTGCCCAACTGCCTGAGCCACATCTGCTCCCTTCTTCATTCTTTTTTAAAAATAGTTGCATAGTATTCTAGGTTATATATGTACAGTATTTACTTAATCATCTTCACTAGCCACATTTCCTCTGTTGCCTTATTAAAGACCTAAAAGTATTATTCTGATGTGCCTGAGGACTTGTAGTTCAGGGAAACAGGAGCCATTGAGCATTTTACAGATTAAGGGTCTTGCTCAATATGAGGCTTGGTTCTCCCTACTACTCTACACTGCTCTTCTGAGGAGTTAGAATTCCAAAGATTCTATTCCCTGTCATAGTGATTTCTGACCCTAGCTTTGGGAGAATCCATAGTCATTTTCCTTGGTTTCCAGTCATTCTTAATGGTATTGTGAGATTTTCAGAGAATATACAAAATACAGTTCATTTTATACATTATGAATATTATAAATTATAATTATAAGTAATAAACCACAATAAAATAAAAATCATTAAAATAAAATATACATTATGTACATTATAAAATATAAGGTATAAATTATATTATAAACATAATTTTTAATTTAATAGTTAAAATAACTAGTAAAGTATAAATATATAAATTATGCATTTTAGAAATTATGGTGTTAAAATATATAAATACATTTTTCATGTGTATGTTTATACATGTTTGGCCCACTTATGTTTGTATGTATCAGAGTTTTTTAGCCTTAATAAGAATCGTATTAATAGTGTTAATAGTAGAAGGGCCACATACTGAGCTCTTAATATGTGCCAGGTGTTGTATTAGAGCAGTTTATGAAAATCAAGTCATTTTAATGCTTCAGCAGACTTATGAGGTAAAAGTTGCTGCCCTTTATCTTACATATAAGGAAAATTATGTATAGAAAGTTTGTGTAACTTGCCATGCCCTTTACCATTAACCATTATACTGCCTCTTTATTATATATATTTGGGGGAATCTTTTGCCAAATATGATCTAATTTGAGGAACTTGAGCTCTTCAGGTCAAGTCCCCCAAGCATGGAATAACACCACCATTGTTGCAGATTACATAAGCAAGAGTTAACATTGAAAATTTTTCTGCTCCACTTATCTACCCCAAGGGAGGGTTATAAAGGTCGGTTGATGGCTTCAGATGTCCTCAGTGGCTCTTCATGCTTTCCCTCATCTGTTCACACTTCCCATGAGAGGTAGGGGTAGGGGAGTGGGAAGAGGGAGCAAAAACTGGGTGGAAACCAAATGTTGGTGTGGTCCTACTTTGGATCTAACTTTATGATCTGAAGGCCACATGGTTGACTGACTAATACATTAGAGAAGCAACCTTTAAAAATAATATACGGGCTTTTAAAACCTCTTTAATGTGATGCCTTAGCAAACTAGCAACCGCTAGATTTTTTTGTGAGAGCTCTTCACATAAGCATGTGAAATGTGTGCATCTCTTTGTATTTTAAACTTTCAAGTACAGGATAATAGAAACCAAGGATGCACATGATATTCATAGCTATTTCATCTGAATTTTGAGTGTGTGCCACTGAAAAGTGAGTACTCTCTAGGGATTCCTTTAGTCACTTGAATAGAGAAGATGGGAATAGGGTGGGGGGAAAAAAGAGAGAGAGAGAAACTAGGACTGAGTAATGGTTGGATGTTGAGTGTTTAACCAAGCATTTGGTTTTCCAAATATTTATTTTGCTAGAATATGAAGATGCAGTTAATCTTCCAGCTCGTTTTTGTTTGTATGTTCTGTGAGCAGAGCAGGTAGGAGGCTGCACCTGTTAGGCTTTGTGCTATTCTTTGTCAGACAAGATGGGATTTGTTTTTACAGTTGAGGGTTTTAACACTTGCCTACTGTGAAATGCCACATGTAGCATTGTCTTAATGTTGGCCATGTTTAATTGAAAATTAATCCAGAGAAGCAAACGATATCCAAGAACCCACTTTACTTTCTTGGTGTTCAACAGTGTCTACAACTATGGGAGTCAATAATTTCAGTGTACAGTTTTTTTTTTAACCCTTTGTACCAAAAGATAGCAAGCACAGTGCTTAATATAGTATTTTTACTCAGTGAAATTTGTAGGACGTACTAAAACAAGATAAAAGTAGCCTCTAGTAATAAGATAGATTGAATAAAACACTAAATGACAGAGTATTGTATTACTTCTTATAGAAAAAAAGTTCACTATCAAAGAGATTATTTTTTAAATTTCCTCTAAATATCTGGTAGGATCTGAAACCTAACATTCTAGACAAGCAAAGTATGCAACTGTGTTAACATTAACTGGCTGACTTTGTGTTTGTTGTGCTGTTTTTATATTTGCTTTGTAAGAGTGGGTGAGGCAGAAAGGGGAAAAAAAATGAAGGGTACCTTGACATTTCTAATTGCCCACTGCCACCTACAGCATCTTAAGGCTGGGCCGAAAGAGAGGATTATCAAGGTTTTGCTACTTAGTAACTCCTTGGGGAAAGAGAGGAGTTTGTCATTCCTGGGATGTGGATAGGGATGTGGATTGTGCTTGATGATGATCCCCATATGTAGGAGTTACTGAGAGGAGGCCCTAGATCAGGGGTTCTTAACCAGGGGTCCATGGAAAGATTTCAGGGGGTCCGTGAACTTGAATTGAAAATTTAGAAAAACATTCTTGTGGGGACGTGTTGGTGTGGGTGTGATATGTTTATTAAATACCGCTACATTCTGAGAAGAGGTCCGTGGTTTTCACCTGATTGGCAAAGGGGTCCCTGGAACAAAAAAGCCCTAGATGATGACCCGAGGCTACGGTGCCCTCCAAAGGGCCAGTTTTCCCTTGAAGTGAGGGGGCTGGTGAGGAGAAGCATGGGTATTGCACACACTTTTTATATGCTGAGCACTGTGCTTTGTGCTTCCGGGGCTTTAAATTAATGCTCATCACAGCCCTGTCAGGAGGGTACTGTCATTGCCTTGGTTGTTCAGGACAGAATATCCAGCTTAGAGAAAGATCTTGCCCAAAGTCACAAAGCAAATGGGTGTGAGAGTCACGGCTCGAACCCACATCTCTTGTCCTTTACGTGAGTGACCTGGACCGAGTTTCCTTTCATGTGGTCATTAAATTTCTATTGATGAAATTTCTGATGATGATTTCACGTTTTACCTCTGCTAGCAGCCCCCACCCCAAACAAAAAGACTTGGAGAGGGGTGTCCCGCTCATTTATATCAGAAGCTAAAGAGACCTCTGGCCTCTTGTATCCCACCCCACTACTCCCTTCTGCCACCCCTGCCCCTCTACGTTAGCCACAGAGAGGATTCATCTTAAAAAAGCAAATGAGGTTAGTCACATTTTCAGCAAAGCAGTTAAGATAGTCATTAGAGTAAATTTACACTGTGATATTATTTGCTCCCACGTAAAAACTTGCTAAGTGCACAGTTGAAAATGTGAAAGACTAACAAAATCGAGGATATTTTCTACCACACTGTTTATCTTGAATAAAGTTGCAATATGCTTTTTTTTATTTTTTAAGCCTCCCAGCTGATGAATCTGCCAAAATTGGACCCTTGAGAATTGACAAAATTATACCCTCTAAGTGTAAAAGGACCATCCTTTCAATTATCACACTAGCCTGTGTTTCCAGAGGGAGCGTCTGTTTTCCCAGCCCTCCCTAGCCTAGTACGATGGCCTCCACTGCTTCAAAAACATCACCTGTTTTATGGGATTGCTTATTTTTCCCCTTGACTCAGGCAGGTTGCAGCAGTGTTTCAACCACTGCCTTTTGGAAATGGGCCAGTAGGAAAATTCTATTATCAGCAGTCACCTGTTTCCAAAAGAAACTTAACTATCCTTTTTCAAGTCAGCTCACTGATAGAAAACCCCCGCACTTTCTCAGGACTGCTGTAAGACATCCTTCCAAGATAACAGCAGGAAGGAAACAAACATGTGAAAAGCCAGGTGAGACCATGGGCCTCACCCAATGACTGCCAGCAAGAAGCAGGGATAGCAATATCACACATATGGAGAGTGGAGCATCTTTCTAGAAAGCTACAGATGCTGTTGAAGTTTCAATTTTCTCTGTGGCATTTGACCCATATGAATGTGTGTGTGTGTGTGTGTGTGTGTCAAAGAATAGAAAATTAGTTTTAATTGTTACTTATGAGGTGCCATATGGCTACTCTATAATTTTGGCTTCCCATGGAGCTTCATGTGCATATGGAAAATGAAATTAATTGGAAATCACACCCTGAAATCTATTATTAAGATAATATAGCCAACAGCTTGTGGAGTGTCCTCACACTCAGCATGATGTAATTGCACATAATAATAAGTAACTATAAACTTATATAGGAGACAAGGAGGCATAAACAGAGGTCAAAGGGACAGGTTTTGGAAAGGAATAGCATTAATAATGGATGTCACAGCAAACATTTTAGCTCCTTGCTATTCACAAACCCTGGGTAGAGGAAAGCAGTTTAATTATATTCAAATGAATTAATAATTCAGACTTGTGGGTTTCACAGCCAAGGGAATGATTTTTATTTTGCAAAGTGGCATTGTAGTGTGCTAAGGTTACTCTAGGTAGAATTAGTGATAGTTATTTAAATCAAAAGTTCCTAAGCCTAGTTGTACATCAAAATCTACTGTGAAACTTTTAAAAACACTGAACTCTGAGTCTAATTCCTGGGATTTTGATTCATTAGGTCTGGATTTTTGAATAGGAAGCTGAACAGGTGATTCTTGTACAGCTCAGCCCTGGACCATGGAAACTGCTGATTTAAGTGCTTTTTACATACAGGTCCAATATTTAAATGATAAAGTATGCAGTCAGGGAGTGTTAAGTTTCCCTGATTTGGTCCTCAACTTTAAAATAGAATAAAGCAAATTAAAATAAAAATATAACCCAAGGTCTGGTGCTTTCTTTGATAAGTCTAGATCAGTGAAGAGATGTCATATGTGCTTTTTATGAAATTTGTTTGTTTACACGTTTGTTTCTACCTGAGACTGGGTCCTGGCTGTTTTACCCAACTTGGTGTTCACGGCACAGAATGGTAGGAATTCAGCAAACATTTGTGGAATATAAGTTTGAATGTGAGAGGGGGCAAAAAGTGTTACCTGTTGGATGTCCCCTTCATTATAGACAGCAAGAACAGTCTCTGTTCATCATATACAATGGCGACTCTAGCAACCATGTTATAAATGGTTATATAATTTGTGACATTAGTATTTCTCAAAATGTTCAACCTGATGACCAGGTCATTAAAGACAGAATTCCATAACTGTGAGGAAGGAAACTTTGCCAACCCTTTTCTAGTCTCCTTATTCTTCTTCCAGTGAGGGTTAGCTCTGCAAACATTGAAGAAACATGTCTAGAAATCTAGATGAGAGACTCATTGACCAGGCTTTTTGGGTAACTACCAGTCCAGTCCAGGCCTTTGTCCTAGACATGGATGGTTTTTACACTTGGTAGAGTGGTGGGTGAGATGATCATGGCTATATGCTCTCATTTCTCTTTTCTCTTCTACAGTTTATACAGTCACATGGGCCTCACATTGCCTGGATATTGCATTTGTCCTCCGATTTCCTTGGGTGCGTTACTTCCATTTTGTTTTTCTTGTTTAATTTCTGTTTCAGGGCAGTCTTTGATCTTTTGTTTCTGGCCCAGAGCATATCATCCATGGTAACTGACTGATTTGCATATAAGGCAGGTTGGAATCTCATGGATAGGGCAGAGGGAAAGACAATGGTGTGACTGAGGCAGAGATAATGGGAAGAAAGATTATGATTATAAAGCTGTACAAAGTCAAGAAAAATATGCAGATATGATTGTGTCCTGAGCAAAAGAGACTACTAGCTGACTTCCAGTATTTGGGCTCCCCTTCTTCCTGAACAATAGAGCCCTGATTTTTAAAATCTACTTATTATTTTATTTTGAAATAATTAAAGACTTAGGAAAACTTCCACGTACAATACGGACACTCTCATATCCTTTTCACCCAGATTTCCCAATTGTTCATATTTGAGAGCAAGCTACAGGCATGATGCCTCGTCACCGCTAAACCTTCTGGTGTGTTTTTCCTCTAAACAAGGACATTCTCCTATGTCATCACCCGCCCTCCATGTCAGGAAATCAATGTTGCTATATCACTGTCATTCAATCCACAGTCCCCATTCACATTTCACCAACTGTCCCCTCAGTGTCTCTCTCTCTTTTCTGACCCAGGATCCCATTCATGAACATATGTTGCATTTATTGTCATATCTACTCATTCTCCTCCACTCAGAAATATTGCCTTCTTTTTTCCCCCGTCTTCCAAGTCCTTGGAAGTTTAAAAGAGTTCAGCCTTTCATTCTGTAGGGTGCCTCTCAATCTGGGTCCACCCAGTGTCTTCTCATGGCTAGATGAGTTCCTGCATTCTTGCCATAGAAATGATGGTCAGCTGTTTATAGTTGCTCACATCGGGAGCCACATGATCAGTTCCACCACTGGTCAGGTTGGTGACCTTAGGCTTGTCATTTTCTCCTTGTCATTGATTAGAATTTCCTGGGAAGGTATTCTGAAATTACACCACTATTATGTGTCTCATCTAACCTTCTCTCACCAACCTTGGCTCTCATTGACAACTTCCACCTGAATCAGCCCACCTCTATGCGAGGTTGCCAACTGGTAATTCTCATTTCCATCATTTATTCTACTTTTATTAGTTGGATTCTACTATAAGGAGAAACTTTTCCTTCTGCTTGCTTGCTTAGTTAATTAATTAATATATCAGCAAGGAGCCTTGAATTCTATTTTATTTAATGCATTATTTTTCATTGCTAAATCTTTTGAAATAACTTTATCATTTCTTTGAGCATTTCCTTACTTTCTGGCTTAAGATATTCCAAGTTCAACTTCTCCTTTTTTTTGTCCCAGTCCTGAGACCAAAAAAAAAAAAAATCCTCTTAGAAACCCTGGTTCTTTTTAGTAGAGATACTATTTAGAAACCAAGATTTGGGTATTTGGTTGTACCCATTATTGTTGAGATATCATTACTTTCACATACACACAATGTATGATTACACAAATATGAATACTTAAAAATATATGAAATATACTAATTCATATTCATACACATGCATCTATGACCATTTCTTTGTCTACATATGTTTTTTAAAAAGTGTTTTACATTGATACCTGCAGTTCCAATGCTAAATCTCAGAGTTCTTATTCCATGTTTGGAAATAATTCCTCCGACAGTGAGAAACCTGGTTCTCACTCTCCTTTTCATATACTTATTTCCTCAATCAATTTAGTTTAACCAATTGTTATAATCAGTTTCCCAGCTGCACCGTGTCTTCTTTCCCTGGGGTGCTGTAAGGTATACCACTGACTTGTCTCTATGAGGCACTCCCCGCCTTCCTCATTGCCCAAGTCCTTGAGCTCTAGCAGGAATGCCACCAATACCTTTGTGGCACCCCACTCCCTTCTTTTTTTCTGTTCTCCTTGTTCTTAGGTGCCAGGCATCCCTCTGTTTTTCGCCAAATATGTGGGTGTCTAGGAGAAAGATTATAGTTCAGCCTCTTGTGTAGCTCCTGTGGACTTGTGACTGAGTTATGGCCAGTGGCTGCCAGTCTGACCATGAAGTGGAAGTGATATGTTGAGGGACCATGATGATTGTGGGATTGTGACGCCAGCTCCAAACAACTCACATCTGGACTTTATATGGGAGGAAATTAAATGTCTATTTTATTTTAAAATGTGACTTTAAAAAATTTATTTACATTTATTTTAAAAATTTGCTCCTGATACCTCTGCTAGACAAGAGAGAAAGGAAGGTAATTCTGAATTCAGTCAGGCAGTAAAGAAGTTCTTCAAGGAAGCCAGCATCCAATTTATTGAGGTACAGTAAAGCTGCTGAATTTAATCTCCCTAAATTAAGTGACAAAAATGTATAGAAAATTTTAAAGAATACAGTAGAGTGTGAAGAAGCTCATGGAAAGGCATTATAGCCCTTAAACTATAAGAAGGCCATTGAAATTTCTTAAAAGCTAAAAAAAAAAAGCATGACTCCAACCTAACCTAGTAAGTACAGTCTCACAGAGAGTGTAGCTGACTTCTGTCTGCTCAAATCAGATGGAATTCAGCAGAATTAAAATCCAGGGATGCAAGCTTAAAGGCTACTCTGTTTGGGGGTCCCCATTTGTCCCAGCAACCTTTAAAAATAGTTCCAACCTGACTATGAGAAGCACATGAATAATCACTCCTACCCTGGGTACCTGTGACATGGACTTTAAAAGGACTTTCCTTAATGGTTATATTTCTTTTACCCCAAGGAAGGTTTACTTAAGAATTTGGTATACAGATCTTGAAACCTATATGATTTGTTCTTACCAATTGTGGTTGATATGGTTGTAATGTTCAAGAGGATTTGGTGTATTTAGGTAACTAACACAGTAGACATTGATTCCACTTTAATATGTTTAATTGAGTAATTGACATTACTCTTGTGGCTTTTCTGTTGAAAGATTTTTGACAAAGATTATAAACAATTTTGTAATGCTTTAAGAGTTCCTTGTGTCTTTAATTTTCATTTGTTACGGAACTACTGGTATAGTTTAGTACTTAGGAAGGTTTTGCTTTTTGGGTCAGGCAATGGTAGTGCTTAAGAAAAGAAAATGTACATAATAAATTTGTAAGTGCAGTTTAAAATATGTAAAAATATTAAATTTGTAAATTGTACTCATTGCTTAAGGGGATTTTAGTGTGTCCCACTTGAGTTATGTGAACTTATTCAAACACCTCCTTGAATGTGGGTGTTCAAATTTTAAATTTATAAGTAGAATGATAAGAATTGCAAGTTCAACTCAAAGGCTTATTAGAAAACCTGATTTTTTAAGCAGTTGTCACTTTACTATAGAAAATATCTAATTTAATACCCAAAGTAGACTCTTCTTTGCAGAAAAGCCCCACTTGGTCTCCAAAATACTTCAACAGTGGCCGTCACCGAAGATCTGTGTTGGGCAAGGCAGCAGTCCTGGCAGGAACTGGATGCCAGACAGGATGCCACAGCCCAGTTCTGGTGACACTGCTCAGGCCAACATGGCAAGGTGGGGGACTGCCAGCCCTCGACAGATGAGCAGCTGCCCTGGGCAGCGATATCATATCCATGTCCTTTCTCTTGGTCTGGATGGGAGGAGTAATAGAAGAAACCTGGGCTAGAGGTCAGACCCCTCAACAAGTCACTTAATGTCTTTTGAGCACAAGTATTTCATTTGTATGATAGGGACAATAATTTCTAAATTTTGAGACATATTGGGAGGATTAGAGATAATAGATATAAAGCACCCAGTATATTCCCTGTCACCTAGGAGGGGCTCAAACAACAATGGCATTTGTTAGAAGAAGATGATGAGGCTGATGGATTAGTTCAGGAACTCTTTGGGGCCAAATCAGAGGGCTTAAGGCATGACAGACAATAGATGTTCACATTATCAATCACATACTATGTTGCCAGGCATTGTGTGAGGAAGACTTTACATGGGTCCTTGAATTCCCACAAACAGCCCCTTGAAGTATTTAATATTATTGTCACCATTTTACAGATGAAGAAACTGAGGTTTAGAGCGGTTAAGTGACTTTTACAATTTTGCACAGCTAAGTAAAAGAGTAAAACCAGATTTTATTTATTTATTTGTTTATTTAATTTATTATTATTTTTTAGGAGGTACCGGGGAATGAACCCGGGACCTCTACATGGGAAGCAGACACTCAACCACTGAACTACACCCTTTCCCCAGAACCAGATTTTAAATGGAAGAAATCTAATGCTAGATCTAGTGGCTCATCTGCACATGCTTGCATTTCTATGTTCTGATGTACAAAACGCCATCCAAGCTTTGGGGTCTAGCTTGCTTCCCAGCTCATTTTCCCTCCTCTGGCAGGCTGGAGAGCTCCCAGCATAATGTTGGAGGAGGAATGCCCTTTGCTGGTACAAGCCTCATTCTGCTAATGAGGCCCCAAATTAAGCAGCTCCACATGGAGTCAAGTGATGTGTTCTCTGCCAAGAAACTTGGCGGATGGACCAGGGCCATTTGTGCCAGGTGACAGCCATGGATTTCAAAAGGGAAATGGGCAAAAAGAAAGGAAACCTGCAGGCCTTGGGACTAAACAAACCATCATAATGTAAATATAAACTTGGTGTGCATTTGTGGCAGAATCTGGGATCCAGAGATATTCATTTTACTTACAAAAGTGATAATTCATCTGGGGTTGGCAAGGCAGTGCTAAATGGGTATAGAATTTGGGCTGCTTTTGAAGGTATCTAACATTTTTAAACTTGATATAAACCGGTATGTTCTTAGCAACCATGAGCACATTTTATTTATTATTTATGAATGATTGGAAAAAATATAAAATATAATTATCATGTATTCTGAACACTTGTAAAACTCAGTTATAATAGATTTATTTTTTTATTATAAAAATTATTTTGTCCAATGGACAGTATATTCATTGTTATCATCTACCATTTACATGATATTTTCGATGTGCCGGACATTGCCTTAAATATTTTATATGCATTTTCCCCCTCATTTCATTCTCACAGCAACTCTAAAAGGTAAGCATCCTGTTTTTCAGCTTCATTTTGTAGATAGGAATATTGAAGCGCTGTTACCTGGCCAAGGCCACTCGGGTGGCTAGTAAGGGGCAAAGCCTGAGTTCTAACCTAAGACATTCTGGCTCAGGGCTCATGAATTTAACCACTACATTCTAGCCATCTCCAATACATTTACTTCTTTAGGAGGAACCTAAGAAGGATGGTGAATCTGTATACATAGACAGGACATAGCTTTAACAATTAATTCCCCATGTACATTTTAGCATGTTGTTGCTGGAGTGCACCTCCAGAGGGCGCTCCACCCCTTTATGTCACATGAAAACCAGTCCAGAGAGCTGCAGTGACTTGTCCTGAGTCTCACAGCGACAAATCTTGTTAATTCTGGCAAGTGTAGAAGCATGTGCCCCCAGGCCCAAGTAAGTCTTTGCCTGGCTTTAAGAGGATTAGCTGCTGAATTGAAAAGTGGCCTTATTTTTTTCCTGTTCCTCCATTTTAAGTCACACCTCCCATAAAATTAAGAAGTTGTGTTAAGCCTAAAATAGCTGATTGGCAGCATTCTGTGTACACTCAAAAACCTGATTTTATCTAATGCAAGGGTTCTTAACCTTTTTTGTTCCATAGACCCCTTTGCCAGTCGGGTGAAAACCACTGACCCCTTACCAAGTTCATACTCTATTGTGTATTATTTAATAAATATATCACACCTGGACCAACATGTTCCCATAAGAATATTGTTTTTTTGAATTTCCATTCAAGCTCATGGACCCCTTGTTATGAACCCTTGATCTAATGTATAATATTTTAGAGAAAACTGTTGCTTTTCCCTTATTTACAGAAATAATACCTGTTCCCTGCAGCAAATTTTCAGAAAAGAAAAAATTTTCCCGTAATCTCCACTCCCCTGTGAAATAACCAGAGTTAATACTTTGGACTGTTTCATTCCAGCTTTATCCTAAATATACATATTACATGTATTTATGTACATATAGTTAATGGTTTATTTTGAATTATGGCAAGTCTTTTGCACCACTTATCAGTATATTGTTAACATCTTAGGTCAAATAAACATATATTTTATTTAAATATGAAAATAGTTTTCCTGTGATTATAAAAGGCATAAACAGTCATTGTAAAAATTGCAGGTAATCTCAAAACTATAAAGAAGGAAGTAAAAATTGTTTGAACCCCCATTCCCTATAGATATCTGCTGTTGATGTGTGCTCTATATCACTTCAGACTTTTTAAAAAGGCATTTATATCTGTATTTTCTAAATTTTGCAAAAAGAACTCTCTAATTTTAACAAAGTTCTGTTTTGGCTTTTATCTTCTGAATGCTTTCTGGTGGTTTTCTTTCAAAAATCCTGCAGGCTTATCAAAAGTCAGGAGTCCCAAGATGTTACGCTTCAGGCAGGTGACTGTGACATTGACAGCATAGAAAAGCTTTTGGTTAAAGATAGTCATTTTCATCTCTCCATCACTTAAGCAGTGGACCATTCTTCCAAGCATCATCCTGGCTTTTCTGGAGGTTGCAAGTATCCCTAGGGGAATTCAATTTCCTGTTCCAAATGGAGTAGCCATAAAAAAGTACCAGGGCATGTATGGTGGAAAGAAACACCTTTGCAGATATTATTGATATTTTCCCCCAAGTTTACAAAACATCACTTGTGAAAAAATTCATGTTTTATAATAGTTGTTTCTATTTTCAACAAGTTACATATGCTTATAGTAAAAATTTTCTTTTGAAATCAATACTTTGCATGCCATTGACTCTGTGTGACTTAGGAATGGTTCTCACACAGGACTCTGATTTGGAGGTGGTGGGGGTGGGGGAAGCTGTTCCCTCTTTGCACACCCTCGAGCAGTCATCTATCTTCCAGGCATTGGGCTTTATTGTATTTAGTTTCAGTTAAAGAAATGTGTGAGAAGTGTGGAATCCTCATTGGCAATACTGTTCTATTTAGATGTTTTGTCCTAAGGATATGCTTGTAATATGTTCTTAGAAGCAATAATACTATTTCTTGATTGGGATTTGAGTTACCCAGTATATGCTTTTGTCGAAACTTGTTGAATGGTACTCTTTTGATTTAGGCATTTCACTGTATGTAAATTTTACCTCCTCCAAAAAGAAACTGTAAATAAAATATTGAGCTTGACTTACTGATATGCCTGCTGAAGAGTTTAAGGTTAACTGTACTGATGTCTGCAGCTTTCTTTGAAATGCATGAAAAAATAAGATGGGTTGAGAGAATATGTGATAAAGCAAATAAGGCAAAATGTTCACAGTTGTACAATCTGAGCAGTGGTATTATGGATGTTTTCTATACTAGTCATTCCATTTTTCTCTGTGATTGAAAATTTTCATAATAAAATGTAATGAGTAGGGAAATGGATGTGGCTCAAGCGATTGGGCTCCCATCTACCATATAGGAGGTCCAGGGTTCGATTCCCGGAGCCTCCTGGTGAAGGCAAGCTGGCCCGTGTGGCAAGCTGGCCCACACGGAGTGCTGGCCCGTGCAGAGAGCTGGCACAGCAAGATGACACAGCAAAAAGAGACACAGAGGAGAGACAATAAGAGATGCAGTAGACCAGGGAGCTCAGGTGGTACAAGAGATTGAGCACCTCTCTCCCACTCTGGAAGGTCCCAGGATCGGTTCTTGGTGCCGCTTAAAGAGAAGACAAGCACAGAAGAATACATAGCGAGGAGACAGCGAGTGCAAAACAACGAAGGGCGGGGGGCGGGATAGAACAAATAAATCTTTTTTTAAGAAAATGTAATGAGTAGTAATGAAGCTGTATGTGAGGGGGTTAAAAAGCTCAGTCTCTGGAATGATCCATCTGGGTTACATTCCTGACTCTGCATGCTAACTGTGTGACTCTGGGAAACATGCTTCGTTAACCCCAGTTGGGTGATTTGTTAAAAGGGAATAATGTAGACGCTTAGCACAAATCTTATTCCATAGTAAGCTCCTAATCCACACAGTGAGTATTATCTTACAGTGCTGAGGAAGCAGTGATTATAAGCAAATGGCCATGTGCTGAGTCCCACTGCTGCCTGCCCCCCTCACTTGGTCCTTTTCAGGGGAATCATGCAGTCTCATCCCACCTCACACTTGGGTGCCCTTCAGGAGAAACTTCCACAGTAAAGGAGGCGTGAGGGACGTGATTAGCCCAGCTGGAGAGTGGCTTCATTAACTTTGACAGAACCCCTCCCTGGCTCTGTGGATCCCCCTTTGTGTGACATCTCCTTTCAACCAAAGGACCCTCAGAGTAGAGCAGGCATCCGCTATGTTCGACTCTGTAGCATTGCCTAATCGATGTTAACTTAGTTGATTTAAAAAAAAAATTGCTTCCTTTGCATACGTCTAGGATATCTCCTTTTGGGGAATTATCCTGTTTTTAGCTTTTTTTGACAGGTGTCTTGCGGAATTGTTCTAGAGTAGCGAGAACTCCCCCATGCCCCCTGTCAGTTCATGTTTGTGCATTAGGACAGACTGCTCCAACCTGGAGCTGGGAGGCAAAGAGAAAGGGTCAGAAAATCTGGAAGAGGCTGCAACTTGGGTTTGAGGGGGGAAATGAAAGGAGGATATTTCAGGTAATTCTATGGCTGTGCTGTTTGCTTCTGGGCATCTGATATGCTGCAAGAAACTAAGGTGGAAACAGCAAAAAACTGTGGTGCTGAGGGAGAGTTTGGCATGTAAAAACAAATACTGGCCACATTCTGAAAGGAGAAGGCGCTTTTAGTGGGTAGGAGGAGTAGACTTAGATGCGGGCTTTCTAGCTGTGGTTACAAAATGTGAATCTTGAGCATACATTTCTTGTAATGGTTGGAATTTCAAGAGTATCCTCATATAAGATGGTTGCGGTCATCGATATGAAATGGGACTTGATTTCTCTGCCACACTAATGCCATTGGATAACTATTTAAAAGCTACCCAGATTTTCTTTTAGGTTTACCAGATATGGATCCTAGCTTTTGATTAGGTATTGCAATTCCAAACTCAAATCAAGGAAATTTGTTAATTTCCTAATTTCCTGCTTATAGCACTTGACCTGGCTTTCCCTAGTGTGAATTCTAGTTCAAACCAGGCATTTACAAAAAAAAAAAAAAAAAAAAAAAAAAGGTAGAAAATCCCCCAAAAGACTATACTAGCCTGGTTGCTTTAAAGATAATCAGAAAAGCTGTTTTGAAAACAATCCAGGAATATAGGTACAGGTTTTGTGGCATCTGAGGTCAGGTGTAAAATAGATTGATAGTGCATGCTCCATATATGTCTTTATTTGGGAATGGTTCTGACGCAGGGTGTAATAGAAGGTGAGATTTGAGGTCAGTGCTGCTTTCTCTGGCTGTTGAAACTGAAGTTAGTTATCTCAGATGTATTTGAACATGCAAATTAAATAACGTTGGAAGCATTACAAAGAAAGGAAGTTGGAAGGAAAGAAAGGAAGGAGGGAGGGAGCCAACTAAAAAAAGCTGGCGTAGAGTAAAAGGAAAAAGTAACCATTCCCCAGGCCTTCACAGCTCTTGAAAGTCAACTGAACTATACACTTTTCCCAGTTTACTGAAATTGCACAGTTTCATCCTCCAGGATGCAATCCAAAGTCCCCTCTGTGTTTAACATTCAAGCAATAGACTTAGATTTCAGACACAGTGAATGGATCAGGACAGGCAATAAAAGAGCAAGGCACTGCAATTTAAGACTCCGTGCAATTTGAAAGCGACATAACAAATTACGCTGGACCCCAGTAGATGTGTGTATCATGGTAAAGTGGTTCTGAGGTCTTTCCTCTCTCTCATGGTAGGTCATAGCTGGCTTCCACTTAACTCCAGAGTGTCATCAACTACTTTAATACTTTAAAATGGAAAAATAAAAATTGCCTGGGTTCCTTTTTGTGGCAACATCATCAAGCTGTTGTTCAGAACTCTGTGTTTCCTGTATTTGGAATTCTAGCGGATTTCAAGTGTGGTATGTGTGTTTGTCTGCAGATGGGGGATGGGGTGGGTGGATGTTGACTTTGTTATTGCTACTACTAAACAACTGGTTAGTTTTAAACTCATGGACGCCTTGGGGAACTTTCATAGGAGCCCTGTTCAAGAGTAAACTTAAATTCATCTGAAGTTGCTTTCACATCCCCATGATAAAATTACCGGAGGTCTTAAAAAGCACTTAGAGTGAAATATCTAAATTTAACAAAGAAAAACAAATGTGTGTTTATTTTCTGTTTATATGCTGTTTTTTTTTATTATAAGGAGATAAACTTTAATATCTAGAGGTTTTCTGAAGATCTGAAATATCAAATTTGTGTGATTTGTAGTTCTGAGTCCTGGCATGCTTTATTGGTTTATTTGAAGTGATGCTATAGTGATTTCTAATTTAAGTAGGTGACTGAGAGAGCCAAGCAAATACAGATAGAAAAGCAAGTAGCCCTTCTTAGTTGTTTATCCCCTTGTGTCTTTGTTCCCCAGCCTCATCTAGCTAGAAAACTCTCACCTCTTCCTCATGATCCTGACCAAGCATCTTCTTAGCATTGTGGCTAATCTCTCCCCTCTGCCCGGTGCCCAGCTTGACTTGACGCCATTTCCTCCTCCCACTGTACTTTGGGGTTTTTAAAACTTTATTTTTAGAGACGTTTTAGATTTACAGTTACAGAAAAGTTACATGAAAGTAGAGGGAATTTCTCATATAACATCCGGGCCACCTCCACCCCCACACATTGATCTCTTAGGTGATCTCTTAGGTGAGCGTGGTACGTTTGTTACAGTTGATAAATCAATATTGAAGCACTATAAACTACTAACCAAAGTTTATAGTTTACGTTGTGGTTCACACTTTGTGCTGTACCGTTCCAGAGGCCTTGGCAAAGGTGTAATGTCATGTGTCTGTCATTGCACTTTGTTTTTATGTTTACTATAGCACTAATTCTTTGTGTGTGTGTAACTTGTGTATGTGTCTGTTTTCTCTAATAGATTTAAAGTTTCTGAAAGATGGTGACTCTTTTTTTATTCTTATTTTTTGGTCTGTGACTTTCCACATGGAAGGTGCTCTTTAGATGTTTTAAAAGGGTAAAACGTTTTTCTGCTACTCTCGATTTTCTTGCATGGCACTTTAAGAGGTCATGATGTTAGATATTGTGTATGTTTTCTGAAGCTCTATTCTGAAGGTCCCTTCAAATACAGGCATCTGTGACCCTGTATAATAAAATTATAAAAGCTTATATTTAAGGGACATTTAAATTTTCAAGATAGACTACTATGAATAACTGCCTACATTGATCTCACTTTCTAAGCTCTTATTTTTTATTTATTTTTCTGATAACATATGATTATTGCCAAAAAAAGAAATTTAAATCAATACTAAAAATAATAGAAGGCTCTATCCCTCATACCACTTTACCCCCCGAGAAAGCCTCAGTTAATAGTTTGGTTATTATTCATATAGATTTCATTATGACTATGCAACTATTCACAGATATAAGTATTCTTTTAAAAAAACATTAATCATTAAGATATTTTAAAAGCTTATAATGTTCCTCGGGCATTTCCCATGTTCCTACATAAACATTTAATCATTGTTAATGGCTATATAGTATTTTATTATTTCATTATATGGATACATAAAATTTATTCTCCCAATCCCAAATATCCAAATATCGATGGATGTTTAGATTGTTTCTCATGTTTCACTGTTATAATTGCATTGCAGTGAGAGTCCTTACATCTGTAGTCAGTTTCCATAGAAGTTGGGTCTTCTGGGAGCACTGAGCAGATAAGCCTCCTCATTGTCCTAGAACATTTTAGGTCCCTCTTAACTATTGTGAATTTTTCAGGAACATGGAACAGGTGTCCAGCCTTATTCCATGGTTTATATTATTGGACTCAGGAGTCAGTGAGACAGATTTTAAGCTCAACCTGCTGTTGGGAAGTCAGTCATATATGGGCCTGTCTGGGGAATGGGACTCTCTAAAGATGGAACTGGTGAGAGAGGTGAGGGCTTCCTGAGAGGTGATCACTGTGTGTGGGGAAAAGAACATGAAAGGGAACAGAGGCTGGAGCTCTGAGGGCACAGAGGTTTCAGCTTTAGTTTGAGGCTGTACCTGATGAGCCTTCCTTGGAGAGCTTGTGTCCTCTAGAATGGAGACTCTTGTTATAAAGAAAAATGATGAATCACTAGGGACTCCGTCACTCTGCTTTAGACCCTGTCTGGAACGAAGCACACATGAGAAGCTGAAGGATCTCCCTTGATTGTGGAGACAGAGAAGGACCCCAGTGTTTGTAGTCTAGAAGGGACTCCAGGTAGTAGCTTTGTGAGATTACAGAAAACTTGATTGCCTAAGCGAACACCTTTTACCAATGGAGAGTTGAGAGAGGGATTGATTTATATAAGAGAAAATGTGAAAAAGATAAGATTGCTAATCAACAAGGTGTAGGAGAGCTTGTTGTATTATAATATTGGTTAAAAAAAGAAAGAACATCTTTAAATATGGATGCAGCCAGACGATGTAAAGATTACATACACTTCTAAATCGAAAGGCATTTCAGTTGGCTCTGAATAAAAACTGCCTGAGTGCATGAGAGTGCACACCCACCCACATTGACATCTTTCTGGACATTGACACCTTTTCTTCCCCTTGTTCATCACTGGTTAAGATAAAAAAAAAAAGAGCGGAGCAGGAGTAGCTCAGTGGTTGAGCACCTGCCTGGCATGTACTAGGTCCCAGGTTCAATCCCTGGTACCTCTTAAAAAAAGAGAGAGATCCTTTTTTATGTCTCTCTTATTAGGTAACTTCCAATTGTCTGTAACTAAACGATGGCCCAGGATGGGTTCTCAAGCCACTCAAAAATTTCAGAGCAGGTAATTCTGAATCTGCAACCGTAGAGGGCTCTGCCCTCAGATGTCTCACATCTGTGGCGGTTTATTCTGTATCAACATAATTAAGCTGGAGCCATGTTTCCCAGAATCCCTTTCCCTGTATGTTTTCAGGTTAGAGTTGCCCGAAAAAAGAATTTGCACGAAATTTGGAATGCAGCCATAGCTCTCTGAAGTTCTTCGTGATGGATGTGGTGATAGACAGGTGCAGAGATGCTGGCAGGGTCCAGCTTGTCTTCACTCTTCTCAGCTCCAGGTCCACTCTTTTTCCTGGCTGCTGACACTGCTGATGAACTCAGACTGAAGCCCATCATGAGATGCTTGGCAACAAAAGTCTTGTGTTCTTCTCCACAGCTCTTCCTTTGCCTCCCAGGTCTGGATGTGCTAGTTTCTCTGATGAGCTGGTCGGTGGTTTCTCTGACCCTCCAACCCCTCCTTTTAGAGCTTCCTTTGCTTAGCTCCTCCCACAACTGTGTAAGGTCTAATTCCTATAATAAATCCCTTATTCATAATGCATAGTGGTTCTGCTTCCCTAATAGAACCCCGACTGAAACACATCTTTGGCTTGAAAGTCAGAAAAAAAATTAGTTTGTTTAGCTAGTTTTCCTTTATCCTTCCTTCCCTTCAAATGTATAACAAAACACAGTAGAAATGCTGTTGGTGTTCCTAAGTGCTTTTATCTCCCATGACTGTTTCCAGGATCTGCTGAAGTTGCAAATGCTATACAGGTGTTTTTACTATCAATGTCTATCACTAATCCATCCTGCAACCTGTATAAAACACAACAGAATATTCTTTTGGAAATTTCCCTGGAAGAAAATGGTTTTCTTCTGAAGGGTTGTCATTTTTCCAAGTGGCTCCATTTGCAGAAGTAATTTGTTTAATGTCTTTTGGTTGCAGTCGTATGATGTTGGAAATTCGTTGATGAGCTGGAAGTGCTTGAATAAGGACATGAGTACGTGTATTACTGCCGTCAGTGTTAGAAAGTTCTGTCCTTGAGCTTCCTTGTAGAAATGTATCTTTTAATCTAATTGGCACAATTTAAGATTGGTTTATTAGTATTAACCTACATGAAAAGAGCAAGATTGTATCTTTTACTGAGAAGTAAGAGTAAGCTCTTAGAGCTGGATGGAGCCTTTCTAGAAGTAATTTTTATCTAGCTTTAAATGTTTTCACTTAAAGAGGTGTGTAGCAATTACTAACAGAACTGACAAGATCAGAAGGGTGGACTGATGTACTACTATTATAGATTTTAATGAGACCTATAATGTAGTAATAAGTATACATTTTTATGAGTATAGCAGTATGAACAAACAATGATTTATCAAAATTTAATTTAGTAATTTTTATAGGGACTAAAATTATAATCATTCCCTTGAAAACAGAGGCATATTTTGTGCTAGATAATATTATTACTTTATAACCTGTATGCTGTTCAAAAGTGGCATTATCATGCCCCAACAGCCAGCATGCAAAGGAATATTTTTGATAATGTGGAAATAATTAGATACAATATTCAAGAGGAAATTTAAGATTTAACATTTACATCAAAGTTTTATCAGTAAAAGACTTCTTTTTGTGAGATAATGTTTCCATGGACAACTTCCTATTTGCACAACAAAATCCCTGTCCTAGATACATAATCCTGTTTCCCTCTTTTATTTGAATTTGAAAATTGCTGTTTCCAATATGTGCAATTTAAATTTTGGGTGGGTATCAGTGTGGTGGAGAACCAAGTGGTGGGGAATCAGTCAGTAGCTCCAATCCTAAATCAGTCAAGAGGATGTGACCAACAGTGAAATGGTTTATCCCTGATATGGTTGAAATTTTCTTTCCTTAAGTTGGCAAGCCCATGCCAGACAGCTTGAAAGTTGAAGTAATTGTTTCAGTTTCAGTGATGCCATTGGACATATGGAAAGAGTCGTCCCAATTTCATCTTATTGCCAGTGACCTAGTTGCAATTTAAGGAAATATAAATCAGTTTGTAGGATATTTTACAGTACAATTGAAGATGGATAATTCTCAATTTTGAGTTTGCTGGGGTCATAATGAAAACATAGACATTAGCTCATTTCGTTTAGGATATTGGCACTTAGGCTTCTGATTTATCTCCTGGTAATTGTATGTTCTTTCTTTCCTAGAGATGAACCTACTTGCCTCTTCCTTTTCCTTCTAGTAATAGGTAAACCTGAAATGCATTTTAACTTTCGTAATGAGGAATTCTATCAAACCTCATAAAAGGTGATCACTATGCTAGAAATTGCACTATGCCATTTTTGCTCTAGTCAGTGAGGCACAGAAATCATAGCTCCCCCAAACAAGTCTAAAGTTATTGAGTTGAAATAGATGATCATTGTAGTAGTCAGTCCACTGCATCATCAGTGTACATAGCATTTCATTTTGCATTTAGAAAAGTATTATATTTTAGAAGAGAGCAATGCTAGATAAATACCAGGTTGATAATACAAACATTTGTTTCATCTGTTATATCTTTAGAAAGATAATTGAAAATAACTTATTCTTATTGATATTCTTGATTAACATTTTCAGATATTTACTATGGTCCATTTGCAGTATGGCTGTGATGAACTATGGCTTGGAAACATTATTTTGCATAAATATATTTTCAGAATGCCATCTATAAAAATTGAAGTGAACCAGTTATACAAAGCTTGCCTAATTTAATATGTTTCTTACCTATTCTATTTGGGTTGTGCTTCCCTTAATGAATTTAACTTATTTTCTTTCTTTCATATTTAATAATGCTTCCAAAAACATTTATTACTCAGCACGGCACTATTGGGGGACTTTAAAAATTGGTATAAACAATTGTGGTAAAGAATGAAAGGGAGGGGAGCAGATATAGCTCAGGTGGTTGAGTGCCTGCTTCCCATACATGAGGTCCCGGGTTAGATTCCTGATACCTCCTAAAAAAAAGAAAAGAAAAAAAGAAAAGAAAAGAAAGGGAAACATTTATTTGGGAAAGCATTATTTTAATGCAGCTAGTAGAGTAAAACAAGTCCATGGGGGTGGGGTTTTATTTAAGCTTTGTAAATGGCTATAAATATTTTCTTAAGTGATATTGTATTTGAGAATCTTACATATTTATAAGTTGATCAAATCAGTCTCTTATAGAACTTCTTCTCCTAAAATGGGTATACCAGATACTAACTAAGAGCCCAGTTGAAAGGGTTATTATTATTGTTTAGGTGCAATCTATTTCCATACAAAAACAATGAGAGTTGCTGATTTTTTTCCCTCTTCTTTTAGCCTGTTATCCTGAGAGTATGGTTAAATCATCTTACGTAATCAGACAAAAATTGCATTTCTTGTGTGGGATATTCTTTTGTAATTGTGTTTGGGAATAGATGAAGGAGGTAATATAACAACAACAACAACAACAACAACAACAACAAAACGCAGAAATTTGAGTGAGCTTTTGGAGAAATCAAATTTTTAAATAAAATGTAAACAGTGACATTAAGTGTCAGTCAACTTGTAAATACCAAATAAAAAGGCTAGTTACTGTTTAGTAGAATTTGGCCACTTAATTTTCAGGGGCTTGAGTAAATAACCATTGAAGTAAATTGCTTCATGCGGGTTTCTCTCAAGATAGGAAAAACATACTTTACCCTGGGCTGCCGTTTTGCTGTATTGAGTTGGCACTTGAGATCTAACCAGAAGGGATGATTCTAATGAACTTATTGATTATTTTAATGGCCTGGCGTATGAGCTGCAGAAGATGTATATAGATTGGACTCAGTCTTTTCCTTTCCCTTTTTCTGTTTGCCCCAATATATGGCTTCATTGTCTCCTCAGCTCCTAGGCTGCTTGGCCACCAGCTGGGTGGTAAGGGAGTCCTTTGTCACGTGGTTCAGTGGTGACAGGTGTAATTGATGACACTTCATTGAGGAAAGGACTGTTTTCTGGTCTCAATAGTTAGTGACTAAAGCTGATCTAATCAAGCCTGTGTAGTGCCAGTTAACAATGCCCAATTAGGAATTCTGCCTGGCTTTCTGGTGTTGCTGCTGGAAAGCTCTGAGAGGAAGGCATCTCATTCTTCTGCATGAGAAGGGTATGAGAAAGGATAGTAGCTGTGGAATGCTGGTTATCCTTTTTAAAGAATTTAAATTAACCACAATTAAAAATTTGAACAGACAGCAAAAGTGTTTTTTCCACCACTTTGTCTTTAAAAGAGAAATAGGAAATTCCTCCCCATAGCCCATTTTTTGGTAACTGCTGAAAATAATTATAATGATGCTATCTATCATTTTCTGACTTTAAAAAAAAAATGTGCCAGGCATTGAACTAAGCAGTTTACTTACCTACTATGTTTCATTTATTCTTCACACCATCACAACACTGGAGATTCCTATATTAGTACTATTTTGTAGATGAGCATGCTACTTTTACCTTTGTTTATCTCAGTCTCTTCAAAGAAAGTGATAGGTGCAGTTGGAGTTTTTAACCCAGTTCTTTAAAACTCCAAAGTCCTTGATTATATGCAGCAGCCTAAATATGCAATAAATTTACTTTATTTTATTTCTTTTCTTGGTGAGTTTCTTATAATGGGCAGTGATTATGACTAGCCTTCCACTTAATTTGAAGGGCTGCAGTTTCTTATAAAGGCAGGGTTTGACTCATGTTCTGATGGTTCATCTTCAGACCAGAAACTAATGGGAGAATGTAGGGAGCAGCAAAGAAGGGGCTGTGTTTGCTTCTGAAGAGGAAAGTGAGCCCTGATTTTCAGAGTGTAATAGAAGGAGCAAATGTAGGAGAAAGGAAGGCCAACTTTAATTCTGTAACTACATCAGCTGGGGTGATCCCATGCCTTCAGAGTGTAAAATCTGTGGCTCCCTATTGCCTTCTCTTAAAACCTGCTGTGGCTTTCTCTGTTTGAACGTCTGCCTGTTTGCCTGTAGGTAACTGCCACCACTTTGACAGCAGTAGCTTAAACACCCAACACTTAATGGAGCTCCTACTTATGTAAGTGGTGACAGATACCAGCACATATTAGTTTTGTTACATCTCTGCCCCAGTGGAAAGGATCCTTTTGATTCCTTACAATATACACAGGTAATAAATGAACTTACGGGTGGTGACAATAGTTTCTTTTAATAATATGAGTTTTCATACCCTGGGATAAAAACATTCACAAGAATTATGTCTTTAATTCTTCTGGCAGCCCTCATCATCATTTTATAATTGAGTAAACTGAGGGTCAGAGACATTAATTAATTTGCTTAATGTCATACAGGTAGGTAAGGGGTGAAAGCAGTTTTGAAACCTGGATCTGCAGATTCTAAACCTGGGGTGCTGAACCAGAAAACTATTACTGCCTTATAGAAGATTATTTAATTTTGTTCTCTGCTTCATGGGAATGTGAGTCACAAACAAAGGATGCCAGCTGTGGCTAAGATGTATATTGTTTAGTTTATTAAACATATTTGATTTGGGGCTTCCCTTCCTGTCTCCCTCCTACCCTCCCTTCCATCCATCCATCTGTCCATCCATCCATCCATCCATCCATGGCTGGGAGGGGAGTTCTTCTGTTTGCTAGAGGCCGCCCTCTCCCTGGACTGCTTCTCACACCCAAGTTCCTGCCAGATTGACAAAGATATTTGAGTTTATGACTCTGGTCCAAAAGGTCAAGAAAAGACAGTTCTTTCTTTCCTTGAGTGTGCTTAGGAACAAAGATTCTACAACCACTTTCTATTGGGATGTTTTGTTATCCTGCCAGATTTTAAATGTATTATTTGCTTTTAGTTTAGTTTTTTTTTTTTTTTAAAGAATTATTTTATTTATTTCTACCCCTACCCTCCTGCGTTGTTTGCACTTGCTGCCTCCTCTCTATTTGTCTTCTTCGGAGGCCCTGGGAACCTAACCTGGGACCAATGACTTGAGCCACCTTCACTCCCTGCTTGTCATGTCTCTCATTGTATTTCCTCGCTGTGTCTCTTTGTTGCATCATCTTGTTGCTTCAGCTCGCCGTGCCAGCCCACTGTCTTGCTTGTGTTCTTTAGGAGGCACAGGAACCTCCCATATAGTAGGCGGGCACCCAGCTGCTTGAACCACATATATAGACCAACTGCTCAGAAAACTGTTGTTTTCCAAGAATACAGCCTTTGCATCTTGTCTTTAAAACTTTTCCCCATAATCCAGTCTTTGAAATCTCTGGTGGCTGACAGGTAGTTAGTTCCTCTGCCTGGCAGATTGGTGTCTTTGCCACATGGGAGTGTCATACATAGTAAAATTAATACTCTGAACTGGATTTATTTAGCATTGTTCATGTGCCAAACTCAGAAGAGCAAGGGACCACATGCCTTCCTTTCCCTTGGGATGGTTGATTATGAGCTTGTTAAACCATAGGAAAAATTTGAATGTCCTCAGTAAACAGGGCTTGTATTTAGGCACATAGATGTTTTTTGAAGTTCTTTATTGCCTTTATTTTCAAAGTTGATTTGAGAGAGCTTTTACTGGTCACTTTTGAAAGTTCTATGTCGTTGCCACTTTTCTTGTTGCCTTTTTTTCTTTTTTTTTTTAAAGGAGTATAAAATCAGCTGCCAACTCTGTATATTTTCTATTTCAGATGCAAAAGAAATCGTTTTAAAAGCCCAGATCTTAGCTGGAGGAAGAGGAAAAGGTATCTTCAATAGTGGGTTGAAAGGAGGTGTTCATTTAACAAAAGAGTAAGTCTAGAGGTTTTAATTTCTTGTCTTTGGGTCAAGTAATTATGGAAGCTCTTGCTCATGAGTGAAAGAAGCCCGGAGAAAGGGATTGGGGTGGGAGTAGCAGCAGGAGGCAGTGAGTGGAGGGAACTGATATTATAGGTAGAGGGCTTGAGCAATGGCCTGTTAGTCCTCCGGCCATAAAAGGATTTTTCTTCACTAACTGGTCAGTGAGTCATCATAAATGTTGGCAGTGGTAAACTTATAAATTAAATGCTACTACCATAAGGTCACTCCCCTGTTTAAGAACTTGCACTGGTTCTTCCTTGACAGTGGCATCAGCTGTACTTAGCATCACCTGTACCTTCTGATAGGCCAAGCTTTCCTTTATCTAAGCCTGTTTTTTCACCTTTATCTCCCACTCTCCCAGCACAGAACACTTTCCTCCCCTCCTTGTTCTTGTCACATTTGTCACATACCTTTTCATTATTTACTTTGGTCCTTACTCCCCTCTCTTGCATTTCAGCTTTGTCTCTTTACTATGGCTTAGCTTATTTGGGGGATAGGGTAACTGAGGTAAGCAAGCATCTTCTATTCCATTTATTCATTCTTTCTCTCTCTCTCTCTCTCTCTCTCTCTCTCTCTCTCTCTCTCAGCCTCTACTTAGTGTTAGACACATAGTATATGATCAGAAAGACCTGTCTAAGTGAGGGTGGAAGTCCAGCGTGGAAATGATTATATATTGGCTCTGCTTTAAAATGAATTTCAACATGGACATGATTTTTTTTCTTTTCTGTTTTCTCTCTCTTAGCCCCACAGTTGTGGGACAGCTGGCTAAACAGATGATTGGGTATAATCTAGCAACAAAACAAACTCCCAAAGAAGGTGTGAAAGTTAACAAGGTAATATGAAGACTTTGGGTAATTTTCTATGTATATTTTAAACAAAGAGAAAAAAGAGAATCATACTTCAGTTTTTTTTTTTTTTTTTTTTTTAAAGCTTGCTCATTTATTTATTTATTTATTTATTTATTTATTTATTTATTTATTTAATCCCCACCCCCCGCCCCTTGTTTTGCGCTCGCTGTTTGCTCTCTATTTGTTCTTCTGTGTCTGCTTGTCTTTTCTTATTGTCTGTGCTCTGTGTCTCTTTTTGTTGCGTCATCTTGCTGTGCCAGCTTTCTGCGTGGGCCAGCACTCCGCATGGGCCAGCTCTCCACTCAGGCCAGCTTGCCTTTCACCAGGAGGCCCTGGGAATCAAACCCTGGACCTCCTATATGGTAGACAGGAGCCCAATCGATTGAGCCACATCTGTTTCTACATACTTCAGTTTTGATAGAATCTAATGAAGAACTGCTGTTTGACAAGGTGCCACTTTGTTTAACCTCTTATGAACTGTTAGTATTTAACAGTATGGATTTAAGGAGGAATGAAAAGGTTTCTGTAGTATTAATATATATTATCATCTGCATTTAGTAAAAGTGGGTGGGGGTGGGTGACCAAAGCAGTAGCTTTTCCTTTCAGAACACACATTTCTTCTGTTAAACACTGAAAAGGACTTGATTTAATGGTCCAGCTCTTATACTCAGTGAAGGATATTCACATCCATCCACAGCATCGCTGTCCCCCACTTCAGCCCTGTGTATCAAAATTATTTGTTATGGTGGTTCTTTCTCTAACTGTACTATACATTACTTTGAGATCAATTTTGTTTTGAGTTACCACTATTGCTGAGTATATTGTATTAGCCAGGTCTGCTGGGGCACCGAAGTGTGAATAGCATGCACACAAACCAGACACATATGCATGTGTGCACGTGCACACACACACGCAGGAAATGAAGCCCAGAGAGGCAAAGGGGTCTGCCTCGATCTTGAAGAGGTGAGTGGTAGAGCTGAGGCCAGAACCTCACTCTCCCTCCTTGCCCATCTGCTCGCCTCTTACCATCCGGCCCCCCGTGCCACAAGACACCAGGACTGGCTGCGTGGTTTTCAGGGCCCAGGGCAAAATAACAATGCAGAGCCCCTTGTTCAAATTTCAAGACATCTGCAGCAGAGCAATAAACCAAGCTCGGCGCCCTTCTGGGCATGGGGACCTATGTGACTGCAGGGGTCACACAGCACGAAGCTGACCCTGGGGAGCGCAGAGGGTTTGAATCCCATTACAACAGCAGATTTGTGCCCGCCATTTTGGGGAGGCAGTTGTCTGCTCTTTGAGTTAGCATCATGATTCAAGGATCTCTGCTAGTGGGCTGTGCTTGGGGACACTGAGGCACAGTTCATTCAGTGTTTACTTTTCAAAGAGTTTTGTAGAAAATTGTTGACGTTGGCTAAAGTAATCACCTGCAGGTTCCTAGTGTACCATGAGAGGCTCTATACAGGCCCAGAAAAGGACATTGAGCTGGAAGGAGACTGGAATACTGAGGGTCATTGGCTCTGTCACTCTCAGAACACAAAGGCTTTCTAAATGCTAAGGGAGCAAACACACAAAACTGATTATGGTTATTTCCCTTTCCCACTGCTTCTTGGGGAGATGCAAGAACTGTTTAAAACTCAGTAAGTGTTTCGTTTTGTTCTTGCTCGGCCGGGCACACTACTTTTTATTTCCCTTTAAAATCTAGTTATGAGACTTTACCTGTGTAATTTACTCAGAATTCATTCACAGAGGAAACTAGTTTCATGATTAATATTTTTGTTTGTAGGAATTCTTTGTTTTATGTGGACACATGGATTTTTAGATAAAAGAGTTTGTGATGCTTTTTAAAAGCAAATAAAACACACACGTAAAACAGATTCTCGCTGAATAGTAACAGAATAAAAATGTTTTGTAGATAGGTTCCTGATACTAGAGATAAGTGCATGCTTGTAAATTGAGCTATTGCCAGGGAACTACAAAAGTAATTTTTTTTTCTGATTGCAAAAGTGATTAACACATGTAAAAAAAATCTCAACAATACAGAAAGATGAAAACTAGAAAGTAAATGTCCCCTCTATTCTCACCACCTAAAAATAATTCCCATATATTTAAGTCTCTTTTCTGTGTCTAATGTATATAACCACATTTCTATAACAAGAACATATTATACACAATTTTAAGGAACTTGCTTTCATTTATGGACTCTTGGACATTTTTCCATGTCAGCACATATGGTTCTGTCACTTTATATATATTTTATTGAAGTATATCATCCATACATGAACATTCATAAACAATAAATTGTATTGTAAAAGTTGTGAACTTAAAAAATAAACATGCATAACATTATACAGGGCCCCCATACATCACTCCTCCACCAACACCTAGCCTTGCTGTGAAACGTTTGAACTATGCGAGAGCATCATCAAAATATTACTAACTATAGTCCATCTCTTACATTTTCTATCTCTTTTTGATGGTGGCATAATGTTCCAGTGAGTGAATGTACCTTAATTAGTATTTAACCAAGCACCATTGACGGACATTTGAGTGTTTTGCAGATAAAGTGACAGGAAGCATCCAGAATTCTTTGATATGTGGGAAGGGCCTTAGGCATCATGATGACCATCTCTTTTATTTTCAAGATAAGACAAACTAACAGCTTCATACCAGGTTTTTCATTGCCCAGAATATTCTGGTGTTCACTGCAGAAGATCAGGAACTGAGCTGAAGTCAGGATGTAGTGTTATTTAGTCTTTACCTTACAGGTAGAGCAAGGATAAACTTTTAATGATATACAGGGCTCATAAGTGTGAGAATCTGCATGGATTTGATTATTCGTTTAGCAAGTATTTATTGAACTTTTTTTTTTTTGTGCCAGGCATGGTACTGAGTTCTGGGAGAGAGCAATGGAGTTTTGAAGTGGAATTTTTTTTTGCTTTTTAATATTATGTTACTGGTATTCTACCATTTAATAGCCCGTGCCTCACTTTTGACTGGGCAGGATGACAAAGACCTGCTGTATCAGTCACGGTTCTCCAGAGAAGCAGAGAGAGTGAGAGCTTTACTACAAGGAACTGGCTCCTACGATTGTGGGGCCTGGAAAGTCTGAAATCTGTAGGGCCGGCCAGCGGGCTGGAAACTCCTGGGCAGGAGCTGATGTTGCGGTCTTGAGGTGGAATTTCTTTTTCTTCTTGGAAACTTCACTTTTGCATTTAATGGCTCTCCGTTGGATGAGGCCCACCTACATTATTGAGGTTTAATCTCCATTCCTTAAAGTCAACTGATTGTAGGTGTTAATCACATCCACAAAATACCTTCACAGCAACACCTAGATTAGTGTTTGCCTGAGTAACTGGGTACTGTAGCCAGGTTGACACACAAAACTAACCATCACATCTGCCTGATAGGATTGTTACAGATTAAATCAGTTAACATATGCACAGCATAAGTGCCAAACATAGCAAATATTTAACACCTGTTGTTATTATAACTTTTATTAGGATTGTCATTAGGATTACAGAATTTTTTTAAATTTAAACATTTTATTTTGAAATAATTATAGATTCACATAAGAAATAATACATAGAGCTCTCTTGTACCCAGTTTCTCCCAAAGATAACATATTGCAAAACTACTGTATAATACCACAACTGGGATATTGATACCACCACGGTGCAGAATATTTCCTCCACACGGATCCCTCCTGTTGCTGTTCTGTGGCTCCACCTGGTTCCCACCCACCTCATTCCCTCCTTAACCCCTGGCAACACTAATCTATTTTTTAGTTCCATAATTCTGTCATTTCCAGAATGTTATATAAATGAACTATACAGTATGTACCCTTTTCAGATTGGCTTTTATCATTCAGCATCACTCTCTGGATAGCCATCCAGGTGGTTGCATGTATCAATAGCCCATTTCTTGTTATGCTGAGTCGTATTCCATGGCCCAGCTGACCACAGTTTGTTTAACCATCACCCATTGAAGGACATCTGGGTTGTTTCTAGTTTTAGGCTATTACGAATAAAGCTGCCATAAACATTTGTAGACAGGTTTTGGTGTGAACATTAGTGTTCATTTCTTTGGGATTAATGCCCAAAAGTATAATTGCTGGGTCATATGGTAGTTGGAAGTTTAGGATTTTTTTTTTTTTTAAAAGAAACTGCCAATCTTTTTTCCAGAGCATCTGTACCATTTTACATTCCTAGCAGCAAAGGATGAGTTATCCAGTTTCTCTGCTTGCTCTGCAGGATTTGGCGGTATCACTAATTTTTTGTTTTCGCCATTCTGGTAGGTGTGTAATGATATCTCATTGTGCTTTCATTTGCATTTTCTAATGGCTGATGATGTTGCACATCTCCTTTTGTGCTTAATTGCCATCTGTGGACCCTCTTTGGTGACATGTCTCTTTATGGTTTTGCCTGTTTTCCAATTGGATTGTTTGATTTCTTTTTAACTATTACATTTTGAGAGTTAATCTAGTTATGATATAGTCCTTTTTTGGATGTGTGATTTACAAATATTTTCTCTAGCCAGCAGCTTGTCACCTCACCCTCTTACAGGATCTTTTGCATAGCAAAAATGTTTGAATTTGATGAAGTTCAGTATATCAATATTTCCTTTTATGTATTATGTTTTTGGTATCGAATCTAAGATCTTTTTTTCCCTAACACTAGGTAACAAAAGTTTTCTCATTTGTTTTTTCCTAAATGTTTTGTAGTTTTACATTTTACATTTAGGTCTCTAATCAGTTTTGAGTTAATTTTTATATGTGATGTGAGAATTAGTTTGAGGTTTATTTTTATTTAATTTTTTGCCTGTAACTGTCACCTTACTCCGGCACCATTTGTTGAAAAGGCTTTCCTTCCTCCACTTAATTGCTCTTGCACTTTTGTCAGATACTATTTGGGCACATTTTTGGGTCTATTTCTGGCTTCTCTTTTCTGTTCCATTCATCTGTGTGCTTATTCCAAGTGGATAAACTGATTCCTCTCACTTGTTTCTGTTTTCAAAACATTTTTACCTTCTCTAGTTCCTTTACCTTTCCATGTAAATTTTAAAATAATCTTGTCTTTATCAACAAAAAATCTTGTTAATTTTGACAGGAATTATATTAAACCTGAAACTCTATCCTCTTTACTATGTTGGATCTTCCATGAATATGTTATGTCTCTCCATTTATTTAGATCTAGTTTTATTTCTTTCTTCAGCATTGTGTAGTTTATAGCATGCAAGTGTGGTACATATTTTGATAGCTTTACATTTAAATACTTTGTAATTTTTGGCAAATATAATTTGTATTGGAGTCTTAATTTCTGTGTCCATATGTTCATTGCTAGTAGGTAGAAATTCAGTTTATTTTTTATGTTTATTTTGTATCTTGCAACCTTGCTGACATACTTATAAGTTCCAAAAGTTCTGGGGGGGAGGGTTGTGCACGTGCACGTGTGTGTGTGTGTGTGTGTAGATCCCTTGGGATTTTCTACATAGTTGTGTGTGTGTGTGTGTAGATCGCTTGGGATTTTCTACATAGTTCATCATGCCATCTACAAATAGGAACGGTCAATTTTCTTCTTTTCCAATATATGTGTCTGTTTCTTTTCTTATTTTCCCAGCTAGAACGTCCAGTACTACGTTGAATAAGACTTGGGAGAGTGGGCATCCTTGCCTTATTCCTGATATCAAGTCTTTCAGCATTAAATATAATGTTGGCTATAGATTTTTTGTAGATGCTCTCTATTAAGTTGAAGAAGTACTCTTCTATACTATTTTTCTGAGATTTTTCATGATGTTGAATATTGTTGTCTTAGTTTGCTCAAGGCTGCCAAGGCAATATACCAGAAAAGGTTTGGCTTTTACTATGAGGATTTATTAGGTTGCAAGCTTACAGTTCTAAGGCCATTAATGTGTCCAAATCAAGGCATCATCAAGAGATGCTTTCTCCCTGAGCTGCAGCTGTGGGCGATGAGCCTCTATCCCTTGTCCTCCAAGCCTTGTTGCTTTCAGCTTCAGATTCCCAGGGCCTTCTCTCTTGGCTTTTATGGATTTCTCTCTGTGTCTGTGGCTCTGCCAATTCCAGTTCATAAAGGACTCCAGTAAAAGGATTAAGACCCTCCCTTGGCTACACCTTACTGGATCTAATCTAATTAAACTTTCACCATAAACTCATACCCATAGGAATGGGCCAATTTAAGAACATAATTTTCTGAGGTCCACAAAAGACTCAAAATACCCACAATTGTCCAATGCTTTTTTCTGCATTGATATACTCATGTGATTTTTCTTCTTTAGTCTATTAATATGGTGGGATAAATGGATTTTCTCAACAACTTTGTTTCCCTGGAATAAACCCCACTTGGCTGTCAGTATATTCTCTTTGCCAATGTTTTGTTAAAGATTTTGCTTGTATATTCAGAAGAGATATTAGTGCATTATTTTCTCTTTGTTTAAAATTGTCTTTGTCTGGGAAGCGGCTGTGGCTCAATCAGTAGGGCTCCCATTTACCATATGGGAGGCCCCGGGTTCGGTTCCCGGGGCCTCCTGGTGGGGGCGGGCCCGCCCGCACGGCGTGGTTGGCTGACCCAGCGAGCACAAGCAGCAAGGGGGGGATAAATGAATAAATAAATAAAATCTTAAAAAAAAAAAAAAAATTGTCTTTGTCTCATTTTGGTATCAGGAAAATAATAACATCATAAAATAAATCGGGAAGTGTTCTTCTTCTTCTGTTTTCTGAAAGAGGTTATTTAAAGTTGGTGTTAATTCTTCTTTAAATATCTGGTAGAGTTCTCTAGTGAAATCATATGGGCCTGGAAGTTTCTTTGTCTGCGCCCATTGGCATTTCTGGGGTGCCGGGTTCTCCGGCATCCAGTCTGAGCTATGAGGCAGAAAGAACAACCAGGGAACTCAGCATTGCGTTGTTCCTTAGATCCCTGGCTCCTTAGCTAGTTTGCTTTTGTCTGGCTGTGACTACAGAATAAGTTCTGCCAAAGTTTTATAGGCACCTAAGACCAAAAACTGAAGCAGGCCACTCTATATAGCAAAGCTGTAACAGTTTATTAGGGGACTTACAAACTGGGAGCTGGTCTTGGGCAGCTACAGGGCGTTCAGAGTAGCGCCCCATACCACCCAGGGGGTTACAGGCTGTTATATGGGCAAGAACAAGGAAGGCACAGAGCCAAGTCGGGGTTTTCAAGACTGTGAATATGTTTCTTTGAAGTTACTGAAATGCATCCGGAGTGGTTCTGATACAGACAGCTATTCTGCTTAGGAATGTGCACCTGTACTTTCACGTGCACCCATGGAAGTGTGGGGAGGGTCCCTTATCTAGGAATTTATGGCTTCTCTGGTTTATGGTCTCAAAGCTATCTTCTCTCTACGTTTCAGATTCTTAAATGTCTAGTCTAAGGAGTTTATTTGTACTTAGTGGGAGATCAGGAAATGTATGTCTACTCTATCTTCTCAGAAGCAGAATTCTCTAGATTATGGAAACTTGTGATTTTTAAGTTTTTTTTAGGAAAACTACAGGTTGGATTCTTATTTTTTTTCTTAATATGCTTGGACTAGTAGTGGAACACGAGTGGACAGCTCTCATTTTGTGGTCCATGGTTCTGGGCCGGGCATGGTTATTGCTTGCTAAGTTCAAGTAATGAGAGTACACACTTAACCTTACGTCTTCACAAGCCTTTTAGAGATAGTTCGTGCATTGGTACTCATCCACCGAAAACAGTTGAATTGCATTGATATTATGAAACAAAGCTGGTTCAATGGGCAAATAGGGGAAAGGAAGTTAAGTTCACTCTATACAAGAAGACTTAACAAAAAAAGACGTGTTGGTTTGTGTAACTCACTGATGAAGCTTTTTCAAAATGTGTCTAACTGGATTGTGGGATGATGGTGATGGACTGATGACAGGTAGAGCTGAATGTTCTCACAAAAAAACACAGAGAAAAAATCAACAACTGTCTGAGGGACCTGCTTTGGGGGTTAGCAGAGCAGGACAGTGCTACACAGCTCCCAGGAGGATGAAGGACAGAGAGATGACGAAGCCGAAAAGACAAATGTGAGTTACCAAGTGCCCGGCGGCAGTTGGGAAGGGCTTCCCTCCCCTACCCTCAAGATATTAAGCTGGGGTAAAACCCCTGTCTTATTCTAGCAGACTGAAAGGGGAATAGACATCTTCCTCCCTGTCAGCTGTTTCAAGGGAAAAGGGAAGGGAGGCCAGGGTGCTTTTCTTCAGTGAATTCGGCCAGCAGAGCCCTCTTTGAATCTCCGATCTGGAGATTCAACACAAGAACACAGGAAAGCCCAGACTGAAACACCTCTGTGTAAAAGGGCACTGACTAGTGCCATCTGCTGGCCGGTCTGGAAACTGCATGGACAAAAACTGCTCACGCTTTCTCTTTCCAACCCCTGGGAGAAAATCTGCACCCCACTAGTGAGTCCCTGGCCCAATTTTGAAAACTTAAGCTGGGCAATTTTGAAGTCCGAGACTAAGTTGAATCAAATATCAAAGAAGAGCTGTGCAGAAAAAATAAAACTATAGGCAAGAGAGAGAAATTAGCCATCAGAGTAAATACACCAACATATTCAGATGCCTAGACACCAGCAAAAAATTACAAGCCATACTAGGAAACAGGAAGAGATGGCCCAGACAGAAGAACAAACCAAATATCCTGAAGAGATACAGGATTTAATACAATTAATCAGTGATAATCAAACACCTCTCCTAAATCACTTCAAAGAATTTAAAGAAAATATGACTAAAGAAACAAAGGATATTAAGAAGACATTGGGAGAGCATAAAGGACAATTTGGAAACCTGCAAAGAAAAGTAACCTTATGAGAATGAAAGACACGGTGGATAAGATTAAAAGTACATTAGAATGCGAATATTCTCGCTGTCCTGATTTTGTGAAAATCAAGGTAGGCTAAACATTCACTATATTAGAAACCATGCATGTGTCCCCAGACCTAGTTTTTCTCCCTAGGTCTGGTTTTTAGAATGCTGGTGATAAACTAAGCCTGATTTTTATTATATGACCATCCTGTATGGAAATGACTGTAACTCTAGGTATCTTTGGTCAACCTTAGGAGGTATAGCAGGGAGGCGGATGTGGCTCAAATGGTTGGGTGTCTGTCTCCCATATGGAGGGACCTGGGTTTGATCCCCGGGACCTCCCAGTAAAAAGAAAATAAAAGAAAAATATAGAATGTGCATGGGCCACCAGGCCCCATGAGTGGGTGAGCCCCCCAGGCCCCGCGCACGGGTGCACCGTCAGGCCCCACCGAGCCACGCTGCAAGATGATGACGTAACAGGAGAGTGGCATAAGGGAGAGCCAAGATGAGACGTGCCGAAAAACCAGGAACTAAGGTGGCGCAGGTGGTAGGATGCCTCTCTCCTACATCAGAAGTTCCGAGGAAGTTCCGGTGAAGACAAGAGGAGGAGGATGAGAAGAGAGGGCAGGAAACAGACACAAAGAATTGCCCGGCAAATGGACACAAAAACAGCAAAACCAGGGTCGGGGGAGAGGGAGTAAAAATGGATAAAAGTAAATAAATAAAAAATAATAGTGTGGGTTCGGAGAAAGATACAGCAAATGTAAGGTATGGACTATAGTTAGCACTGTAGTAATATTTTAACGATATTCTTTCATAGATGTTTCACAACAATGCAAGGTATTGGTGGTGGGGTGATATATGGGAGCCCTGTATGATGTTATGCCTTTTTGTTTTGAAAGTTCACAACTTTCACTATATACTTACTGTTTATGTATGTTTATATATGAATGATATACTTCAATAAAAAAATTTTTTTTAAAGTACATTAGAGGCACATAAGAGTAGATTTGAATTGCTTGAAGACAAAATTAGTGATTTCAAAGACAGAATATCTGAACTGGAAAAGACAGGAGAACAGAAATAGAAGAGAATATAAAAAATGGAATGCAGTCTCAGGGAATTGAATGACAACACAAAATGCACAAACATTCGCATTATTGGTGTCCCAGGAGGAGAAGAGAATGGAAAAGGGGCAGAAAGAATATTTGAGGAAATAATGACCGAGAATTTCCCAACGCTTATAAAGGACATAAATATCAATATCCAAAAAGGACAATGCACCCTAAACAGAATAAATTCTAATAGACCTACCCCAAGACACCTACTATTCAGAATGACAAATATCAGAGATAAAGAGAGGATTCTGAAAGCCACAAGAGAAAAGCAAACCATCACATACAAGTGCCGACCTCTCATCAGAAACCATGGAGGAGAGATGAAAGTGGTATGATGTATTTAACGTACTGAAAGAGAAAAACTGCCAGCCAAGAATTCTGTATCCAGCAAAGCTGTCCTTCAGAAATGAGGATGAGTTCAAAATCTTCACAAATAAAAACTGATAGAATATGTTATCAAAAGACCAGATTGCAAGAGATTCTAAAGGGGGTGCTGTAGCCTGAAAGGAAAAAGAAGGGCAAGAGATTTGGAGAAGAATTTAGAAATGAAGATTATTAGGAAGGGTAAATTAAAGGATAAGAAGACAGACAATAGAATGATATGACAACAGAGAGCCAAAGGACAAAATGGATGAAGCAATTGAAAGGTTTCAAGTAGCCCTTCACATCTATTTAATGAACCAGAAATATTGAAAGAAGACCTTTCTTGGGCAAGAACACTCCATTTATTCTGTAGAAACAGGGCAAAACTCCTTTTTGTAAGATAAGTTTTTCAGATGAAGCATATAAATCTAAATGGTAGCATTATTGTATAGTGTTTGGATTATGCTTTGATAAGTTATGGTTTATACTTAAGATTAGAATTCTGAGCAAAATGTTTTTGATATATAAATTTAACTTAATCCAAATATATAGATGGATACATTTTAAAGACACAACTTGAAAAGCAAATTCTTGAATCGCAAATAACTTGGTCAGTGTTATTAAAATGTTGACTCATTGACTTTTGTTTTATGATAAAGGAAATAAGTGATTGTTTTCTCTCCTAGAAATATACTGCTGTTACTATTCACTGTTTTCCTTGTTTCTGTAGAATACATTTGTCACAAGGATTTAAGGTTTTTATTATTCATTTTGATTCAAAGTTGTGGTTTTGTTATATGTGGAATCTTTGAAATTTCAGCCAAAAATGTATGCAAATGTGAACATTCTGAAGTTTCTCTTAATTCTGATTTGTGCTTAAGTTTTTAACTTTAAAGAAGTTATAACAATGGTAGTTGCCTCCAGTATATGTTAGATGTGTGAAGTACTGATAATTGTCACAATGATGGCTTTATTTTTTAGATTATTATTATAGATAGGTTAGTCCTTACCACAAGTATGTCATTTTTTTAAATGTGCATTTTTTTTAATGAGTGAATTTTACAGAAACATCATAATAGTTTGTACTGCTACATATTAAAAGATAGGGGATGATGTGGGAGAAGGAGTTGGATATGTGGGAATCCCTTATACGTTCAATGTAACTTTTCTAAATCTAAAACCTTTAAAAATAAAGTTTATTATATTTTTAAAAAATACTTGAATGCTAAAGGGAACACCGCTACTAAAAGAAGGAAAAGTTAACAAAGACGGCGAGGATATCATACTGAAATAAAGATCCTGAGTAGATGTGGAAGAATGAAGCTGACATTATAGATGCAACAGGCATTGTCATAATGCGGGAACTCTGTACTTTATGCATGATTTTTTAGTAAACCTACAACTTCTCTAATAAAAAAAAAAAGACACTGTCCAAAAAAAAATGTATCTAACTGAGCTTGCCATGGGTGAGTGTGCATGGAGTCCATTTGCATCCCCTCTATAACAATTCCTGAACTATTCTGACATTCTGGCTTACACGTGGCATAAAAACATTTTTTTTTTTTTTTTTTTTTTTTTAAAGAAATGGTCTCTATGAAAGATTTCTTGGATTATCTACTGATAATCTTCATTTTCCTGGGAATTTTTTCTGAAAGAGTGATACATTTTTTCTACCAAGAAGGAGATGTTTGAGACAGCAGCTGGTCTTTACAAAAGAGAAATTGGCCGGAAAACAGAGCACGTCTGTCAGCATTTTAGGAGATTAAGAATAGAACTCTTGAATGACACCCTAAAAAGTTATAATATTGTGTGTCTCTAGGAATAACTCCTAAAGATCTTTAATTCTTTTTCTCTAGACTAATTCTGCCTTAGAAAGTGAACAGTAGTTATGCCAGTAGACCTGAAAACGCAAACAAAACATGTTCCTCATTTTGTATTCTGTGCCTACCAAATTCCTTAAAAGAGCTCTCTCTCTCCTAGAGAAATTTTCAGGGCAAATGATTGTCTTAATTCCTTTTAATGTTTGAATTAATGTTGGTCCTTAGGAAGGCATACTTCATGCTATTTATATCAACTGTTAGTTGTTACTATATTTGAGGAGGAAAGAATAGTGCTAAGTATTTTTGCTTCAAATATTCTCACTCCTAAATTAGAAATTCTGAGAGTTGACTCTGTCTCAGGTAACCTGAAGCCTGAGAGGGCAATTAGGTATTCATTAGTCATTTGACCTTCATTGACCTGCATTGTTGGAAGGAGCTACCAGTTTGAAATCAGAATGGTTCTATGATTATGCTATCACTGTGTGCCAAAATACAGTTTTTTTGTTCTCATGAGCTACCAATTCATGATAAAACAATCAATATGAAGCCTCTTATAAGGTATTCTATTTTTAACTGGTGATAATATCCATAAAGATTTGAAAGACACCTCAAGAGGGAATTCTATATTCATTACATCATAGCTTTTAAAATCATCATATATTTATCCCATATCATGTGACTTAAGGCTTAGCATTTTGTGGCATCTGGGTAGCTAAAATCTAATACTATTTAATACATAGCTTTCTGTGAAACCCATCACTGAACTGCTTTGGAAAAGCAATCTGAATGCTTTTATTATTTTCAGTTTTATTACTAATTATTTATGGGAGTGTTCTTCTTATTATTACCTTTTAATCATCTAAGACAATTTTCACCTCTCTTGTTGGGAGCTAAATTGGCATAACTTCTCTGGAGGGCAAATCGGTGCTATGTATCAAAATTTTAAATACAAATTGTCTAATACCCAGCCATTTTACTTGTAGGTTCCTTTTCTACAAGGATACTAAAGCAAATGAACAAAGCTATACATGCAAAAATATTCCTTAAGTAGCAGTTCAGAAAAATTGAAGTCTCCATAAAAGTCTGTCAGTAGGGACATGGTTAAATAAATGTTGATATATAAGCCCTGTGTAGACATAATGAAGAGAGAGGACCTTGAAAAGAGTCCAAATTATAGTGTTCTGATTAATAAAAAGACTGAAAGGCATTCTATTCCAGTGGGAATAATATGCTTCCCTTTGTAGGATGATTCCCTTACTGTAGTGCTTGCAGGTGCGTGGGAAAAGGATTAAAACATTTGCAGTGGTGTTTTTCCTGCAGGGCTGTTGTGTTCAGTTATTGAAGTCGTGCAGAGTAAAAATGCACCTGGCTGAGCTAGTGAGTGGGGAATGAAGTCCATCTGGCCCAGCCATGGTTGTGGCACATGACCATAGCTTCCCAGAGGAAGGGGTGCCTTTTTCTAATTGTCACAGATGCTCCATAAGGACTAATGGTCTCCTTGACTACAGGAGCCTCTGTGTGTGTGTGTGTGTGTGTGTTTGAGGGGGGGTTGCTTTTTGCTTTCTAGTTTTTACCTTTTGGTATAATTTGTTTTATTTTTGAAAAAGCAGGTATTATGTTTATAATTTATAAAGGAAGTACACAATGAAATAAAATGCAGTGATCCAAGAGACAGTATACAAACATATGAAGCATCAGACATACTGTAAAAAGAATCCTTCTTTGGCAGTCAAACTTGGTTTTCTACCCGTGCAATCTGAGAAAAATCAGGGTAGTAATATATATGTACTGTTAATGTCTCAAATTAAAATAACAGCTGCTTCCCTGGAGTTGTTCTTAAATGACAGGGTTTCTCAAGGAAGGAAAAAAAAAAGATTAAAGTGGGAAGGTTCCTTGAGGCAAACCAAATACCTGTCTCTTGTACAGTTTAGCAGGATCAATTATGGAGGTGAAAATGGGTGCTGTGCACTGCAAGAGCAGAACTCTCAAATCTATGGAAGCTAACTTGCAGGGTGGTATAAGCCTGAAAATGAAGCCGTTTGATATGTGTAGCAAGTTTGTATAGATTTCCAAGTGTAAATCGGTTTGATACTGAATTAATTTGACTTTCCCCCTAACGTGGTAGGTGATGGTTGCTGAAGCCTTGGACATTACCAGAGAAACCTACTTGGCAATTCTGATGGATCGGTCCTGCAACGGCCCAGTGCTGGTGGGCAGTCCCCAGGGGGGCGTTGACATTGAAGAGGTGGCGGCTTCTTCTCCAGAACTTATTTTTAAGGTATGGTTAAATTACTGGTTGTGCTGTGTTAATTGATGGCTATTATAAAAGCTGTGGAGTCTGAGGCTGGGAGCAATAAGTTGGTTTCTAGGCTTTAATGTATGAAGATGCCGAGACCTTTTTCTTATGGGATGTCCAGCTGAAGTCTGGGTAGGACCAAGGACTTCATGATTCAAGGGGTTGAGTTATTCCTTTTATCTTCCCTGCCTTCTCTTCTTCCTGCCTCTTCTTCCCTTGTTCCTTTCAATATATCCTGTCCCAAGAATTAACCATTGGGAGAGGACTGTGATATTTCCATTTCCTCATGATTAACTCTACCCTATTAAACAGCATCTATGATTCAGAAATTCTCTGCTAAGGGATCAGATTTGAACTCATGGCTGTATTGATGTCTCTCCATACTATTGGTATAAAATAGAATTCTGTTAAGGTCCAGATTCTGTCAGTTTGTTTCAGTCCTTGCTACCTTGTTCCTTATATTGATATTAAGATTAGCTTCTAGTCAAAAGATATGAGTTCAAATCCCAACAGCAAGTTCCTTAATGTCTTAGAGCCTCATTTATTAAACCAATAAAATGGAAATGGGGGTAACTTACACCCACAGAATTGTGAGGATTAAATGAAATGATGTGTATAAAGTGTGTGTGTTTTTTTAAACAATTTATTGAAGTATATCATTCATACATGAACATACATAAACTGTAAGTGTTCAATAAACATCGTAAACTTACAAAACAAATATGCATAACATCATACAGGGCTCCCACAAAAATCCGCCTCTCCCCCCAGACACCCTGCATTGTTGTGAAACATTTGTTAACATTCATGAAAGAGCATCGTCAAAGTATTACTACTAACTATAGTCCGTATCTTCCTCCCCTATACATTTTTTAAAGGATTTATTTATTTTTAGCCATTTTTACCCCCCTCCCCTCTGTTTGTGCTGTTTTTGTGTCCATTTGCTGGGCTACTGTCTGTGTACATTTCCTGCCCTCTCTTTTCATCCTTCTCCTCCTGTCTTCACTGGGATTTGAGCCTTGGAATCTCCAATGTGGGAGAGAAGCGTCCTACTGCCTGTGCCACCTTAGTTCCTGGTTTTTTGGTGCTTCTCGTCTTGGCTCTCCCTTGTGTCAGTCTCCTGTTACACCATCATCTTGCAGCGGGGCTCAGCAGGGCCTGGCGGCTTACCTGTTCGTGGGGCCTGGCAGCACACCTGTGCACGGGGCCTGGTGGCCCATGCGCTTTCTATATTTTTCTTTTTTTAATTTTTACCGGTGGTCCCAGGGATCAAACCCAGTCCCTCCATATGGGATACGGACACCCAACCACCCGAGCCTCATCCGTCCCCCTGCTATATCTCTTAAAGTTGGTCAAAGATACCCAAAGTTACAGTCTTTTCCCATACAGGATGGTCATATAATAAATCAGGCTTAGTTTATTACCAGCATTCTAAAAATCAGACCTAGGGAGAAAAATTAGGTGTGGGGACACATGCATGGTTTCTAATATAGTGAATATTTAGCCTACCCTGATTATCACAAAATCAGGTCAGCGTAAAGTGTTTCTTAATTTGCCTCAGAATTGCTGTAAGAAGAAAAATCCATGGTCTTTGGAACTATAATTCTTATTTTTTTTAATTAGCAGATTTAATTTTATTAAAAATTTTCAAGATATGCCAATTCAAATACAAATCACAGATTTGGAATAGTTATTTACAATGAAGAAAACTGACCATTAATTATATCAATCATTTACAAAGAATTCCTGCAGTTTAGTATGAAAAAGCAAGTAGGCAAATGGGCACAACACATGAAAATGCCATTCACAAAAGAGGAAATGTAAATGGTCAGTGAAGACATGAGAGCACATTCACCTCAAACTATCAGAGATATATAAATTAAAATAGCAATGAAATATCATTTGTTACTTACCAGGTTTGCACAATCCCAAGCAGTTGGCAAGAATGTGGAAAATGGGAACTCTTATAGATTGCCTATGGGAGTATGAATTAGTAAAATCCTTTTGATTGCAATTTGGCAATGTTTCATAAAACTAAATATTCATTATATTCCCTTAAATAAGCAATTATATATATATATATACACACACACACACACACACACTAGAGAAATTATTTCATATTTACCCAGAGAGACATGTAGAAGAATTTACTGTGTAGCACTGCATGTAAGACCCCAAATAATCAGAATTAACTTAAATTGGAACTATAATTTTTAATTCTGGGTTCTTAGTGTCAAAAAATTTCCATTCAGAATTTCTAGCAGAAACATTTCTTTTAAAAAGTGATCTTTTTTTTTTTTCCTTCAAAAAGAGGGAATTTTATTTCTTGAATCTCTTTGTCTAGATAATATACTCATACCTTGGTTACTGGTTTTAAAATATTTTCACCAATGTTACATATTTAAGTTAGCTAACTTGGAATTTAAATTGAGACTTCACATTCACACACTGGCTTACCAATAATACCTAGCCATTTTCAGAACATTTAAAATAAGCCATTCTACTTGTTTGTTAGGAGAATATATAAAATAATGTATATGAACTGTGCTCAGTGTGTTTGGAAGAAAGGCAGTTTGTAGAGCAAAAGTGGTATTAGTAATTATCATCATCAATGTAGTATTTAAATCATAAGGTAATATTTAACCTATGTTTGACAAGCTCTAAACTTCATAGCAATATTAGACAGGAAAACCTTACTTTGGAAGCCTTCCAAAAGATGTCATAAAAATTAACTGACTAAATATTCATCAATGCCATCTGTATAGTAATTAAAAGTGAAAACTGGCATCAGATTGTCTTGTCAGCATGCCACCCTGACGAATTAGATAGTTTTGGAAGGGCTGCTTCATAGATGGTCTGCTAATTAAAACAGACCCTATAGGCAGCTGTGCCAGCCCTGCTCTGAGCTCTCTGGAAAGGTGCCATATTTTAATCACTCATTTGCAAATATATACTAAGCATTTTCTTTTGAGGTTGTGAATCTTCACAATTGGCTGTCTTAATTTTGTTTATTTGATTCATTTTTATTAGGAGAAAATTGACATTTTTGACGGGATAAAGGACAGCCAAGCTCAGCGGATGGCAGAAAATCTTGGCTTCCTTGGGCCTTTGAAAAATCAGGTACATGAGCAGTTGGAGTACAGTGTGTCTGACTTGTTTTAGAAAATATTTGGTAACTTGCTTAATTGCCTCTAATGTTTGTGATTACCAGGAGCAAGGATTGTTTATTGTTCTATAATTTTTTCCTCTAGTTGCTTATGATGAAAAATATTTTCCTGGTGTTCTATAAAAGGATGTTTATGATGTGTGCTTATTTGTATATCGGGAAGTATATGTGAGTGTGAGACAGAGAGTGTATGTGTATGTACACACATTTGATAGGTTTGTTTGTTTATTTTCCCTGTAGCATTGCAGCTCTAGTCCATGAATTATAAGAGGTAATGCTGCTGTTAAAAGCATAGGCTGTAGAGTCAGGCAGATCTGATTTGAATCCAGATCCTACTACTTAATACATGTGTGGTTTAACCCATCTGAACTTTAGTTTCACCACCTGTAAAGTGGGAATGGTGACAGCTCCTAACTAAGAGGGTTATTGTGATAATTGAGTTGATGGTGTGTGAAAGTCCTTATTGCAGTGCTCCATAAAGGTTAGTTTTTATTATTAATAATAATACACATTACTTAATTAAATGCTACTCTTTCATAGTCAGTGGGAATTTGCAGTGAATATTAATGGTGTGGTGATATTTCACTGAAACAGTCTAAATTATGCCAGTTTAGTAATGACATCTGTTGGCTTCAAAGACAGAAAAACTGTTCTCTGAGCTATTCTCTCTTGCCCTGCATTTGGCCCTTTCCCTGGAGCCTCACTATGTCTACATAGGCATGCTGGCTTCTCTCCCACTGCCTATTTTTTCCCTCTTCTGTGGCTCAGAGAGAAGTCTCCTTAATAACCCTTAATAATAATAGAACTTGTGTATGTGTGTAGAACTTGCACGTGTGTGTGTATGTTCCCCTAGCCTGGGGCTCCAGAATGGTTATTGAGTATCTCCTTTAATTTGGTTGGGCAGCACTATTACAGTAAAATGGTAGGTTTTGTACTCTCTTTCAGGCCTTACTTTTTCTTTTGCTCCACTCCATCTGTAGCAGTTTGAAGATGAAAATAAAAGCAAGTCAAAAAGGGTGAAGCAGAATAAGGCTTAAAAAGATATATGTATGTTTAAATAAAGATAGATGTATGTTTCACTTATTTGAAAATAGGAGGAAAGGTTTCTTTGGAATGTAAAGATTTTAGATGGCAGAAAGGGACAGAATCATGTCAGACCAAACTGCATTAGGAGGTAGAAAGGGCCAGAATTCAGTGGGCAATTAGAGGAATGAACTGCCATTTCTGAGATGCCAAGTCAGCTATCTGTTGAAAGGAGAAGATACTGGAAGGTTCCTGGGTATGTGCTGCAAAGGATGGTTTCACCTCCTGAGCAAGAGGCTACTAACTACACCAGTAATTCATTTGACATTTATTAAGCAGCTTCTTGTATAGGGGTGGCAGCCGCTGAGAGCCAGTCTCCCATACAATGACTTGTTCTAGTTACACTACCCTACAGTCAGCCCAGAATGTGTTTAGTAACCCTGTTTATTTCCTCCATATCACTTTGCATGCCCATCTGTATTTCTCTTATTTATTTGTAGTCACCTCTCTAGATCCTAATTTGTACCACAGCAGAACTTTGTCCATCTTGTTCACTGCTGTGTTGCCAGCAACTAGCAAAGTACTTGCGTATATATTAGGTGCTCAACAAACATTTGTCATATAAATAAACAAGTGAAACAGTACATCTAGGACATCCACTTTGAAGAAATTCTTAGGGGGATCAGTGATAGATGATTATAAGTGACAGAAGAATGACTCTGACCACATGATTTTTGAAAGCACAGGAGATCAACATAATTGAAAGTTCTAGAGAAGGGAGTAATAGTATTATGCACATTATAAGCCAGGCAAATTTCCCTCTCTACATTATGAGAAAATTAAGAGTTATTTATAGCCTTCAATGGCTTAATAAGCTTTTCCCAGTTCCTGAAGCACTCTAGGTTTTAAATAAGTTACCTATGGAATGAAGATTAACATTCAGGTACTCAGGGGTCATTAAGTTGTTATATTGTTGTTATATTTTAAACTTAATTTATCGAGGGAAGTGGAATTACATTCAAAGGAAAGAGAAAAAACGGAAAGAAAATTTTAATTCATTTTTTCTTTTTTCATTGCCAGTTATGTGCAAATCTTTAATCCTTTATTCACTCAGCAAACGTGGAGTGAGCCCTGACAGCGTGCTGCTCAATCTGCTAGGCCTGGAATAATGGAGAGAATGAGTCCTTGTTCTTTTTTTTTTTTTTAAAGATTTTTATCCATTCATTCATTCATCCCCCCCTTGCTGCCTGTGCTCGCCAGGTCAGCCAACCACGCCGTGCGGGCGGGCCTGCCCCACCAGGAGGCCCCGGGAACCGAACCCGTGGCCCCCCATATGGTAAACGGGAGCCCCACTGATTGAGCCACAGCCACTTCCCATGAGTCCTTGTTCTTAAAGGACTTTCAGACCAGGGGCAGTCAGCTTGGTGGTAGCACCTACCAAGATAGTATATGGAGGAAGAGAGGCTGATGAGGGAATGGGAAGGAGAAAGGAATGTTGGTCACAGTTGTAGAAGTGTTGGAATTTGATCCCCTAGGGACACCAGAAAGTAGGAACTATGGAATGTAGCTTCAAGGAAAGATGTAGGCTAGAGTTGTAGATTTGGGAATCCCTGTCTCACGATGGTTCCTTAAACCATGGGGATCTATGAAATATCCCAGAGAGTCAGTAGAGAATGAGCAGAGGAGGCTCCTGAGAATAGAAAAAATATTTAAACGATTATCACTGTTTGGTCCTTTGATAAAGAAATGGTATCTTAGTGGCTGATTAGATTCAAGGTGACTTTGAAAGTTACTTAATTTTCATCTAGGATATGGTTTAGGCATTTAGAGATACTCACTCATGAATGAGCAACACATAAAATGATTATCTTGTAAAATCATTGTCTTTCCTGTGACTCATTCCTCTTGCCTCCAAAATGTGATTTATTAATATTAAACTTAACAAATAATAAATATCACCTTGAATAAAAATTACCAAGTATGTAAATGTAAAATCCATTTCAGCAAGAATTTATTGAAAAAAGTAAAGCCATAGGAAAGCTTGATATGATTAAAATTTCACAAGTTTCTCAATTGTATCTTAATTATCATTTATACTATTAATTTCTGAAAACATAGGCTCCACAAGTTGTCAACATGTGAATGTAGGATTTAGGCTGATAAAAAGATCTGATGGGCCAAGTCAATACAAGGCCACTGAAACACTGGGAAGTGGTTTGTACCTCTGGCGAGCTTTGAGAACCATATGTGATTGTTGATAATATTTTCTAGAATACAAGAAAAGTTTTTAATTGTTTTTAACCTGTTGAAATATTTTTGAAGAAGGAAAAAAATTTTTCTGTAAGGAGTGATTTTATTTTATTTTTTATATTTTTGTTTTTATTTTTGTAAAGGGTAATTTTGAACTGAGAAAATAGGTGACAGTAGGAGAAACTGGCTGTGACTTCAAGTTAGCCAGCAGAATGTTTTCTGTGACATGTACTTATTTTCTTTGTTTTAATTTGAACACATTTAAAAAGCAAGAGAGCTAGCCTCAACTTTGCCCCAGGACCCACCATTCCCTATTTATCCCTGGTCAGGTTCTGTCTGCCTAGTCCTTGTAACCCTTATAGCCTTTAAATTTATAGTCCATGGGATAAGGTACATCCTGTCTCCAGGCCAGGCTGGCTTTCCCTGGTAGATTTATTTATTTATTTATTTATTTATTTATTTTTAGGTACTGGGGATATTGACCCCAGGACCTCGTATGTGGCAAGCCAGTGCTCAACCACTGAGCCACATTGGCTCCCCTGAGTTGGTTTTTTTCATTTGTTTGATTATTGTTTATTTTTTTGGTTTTGTTTTGTTTTGTTTTTAGGAGGCACCAGGAACCTAACCCGGGACCTCCCATGTGGGAAGCAGGTGCCTCAACCACTCGAGCGACATCTGCTCCCCCTTATAGATCTTATAACAGGTTTTATAACACATATTCATTGTAAGATCTTATAATACTGATCTAATAGCCTCAACCCTATTCAAAAAATGTTTATAGTCTACCTTTGTACAACAATAAAACATTATAATGGTGAACACCCTAAAAATGCTATGTTGATGTAAAATTACAGTGCCGTTAAAATGTGCTGGAAACTCTGGCTTTGTGATAAGCTAAGCTGATTTAAATTTGAGAAGTTTTGAAGGGATAAGATCTTATATATATTTGCAGATAACCTATAAGTTCTGTTGTGTAATATATCTCCCTATTATTAAATTAATCACTAATCCAACCAAAATGTCTTATGTTGGCTCCATGTAGATACTATGTGAGTACAGCAGGTGCCACAGTCCACGGTGGACAGATGCTTCACTCACACACATTCCTATTGCCAGCTCACACCGATGGGCTAGAAAACCCCCAAAATATAAAGCATGCTGAACAGTGAGTTGTCTCCATTACTCTTTAACCCAAATAAATTCCATTTGGGTTAAAAAAGTTGTAAACCATAAATAAGGAAAGTCATAAAAGAGTACTTGAAAAAATATTGAGTGTTTTTTTTAAACACTCTCAGAGTGGAACTTGGCCTTTTCTAAGTCTGACACAAAACTTTTGTCATAAAAGAAAAGAGTGATATAATTTTTATCAAATTTCCATGTGGCAGAAGTATCAAAGACATGGTCAAAGGATAAAGGTCAAAAGGGAGAATTATTTGCAGTTTATGAGATAAAAAGCTACTTTCCTTTATGTGAAAACACTGCCTATAAATCAATTAAAAAAAAAAAAAAAAACAAGACCAAAATCACATTAGAAAAATGGGCAAACATCACAGAGAAAGAAATCCAAATTGCTCTTAAGCTTATAAATGATGTTCAAACTCACTCATGGTAAGAGAAATTCGAATTAAAATTATACATGGGATACCTTTTTTTCCCTAACAAACTGACAAAAATCCAGAAGGCTAATGGTCATGAGTAGAGAAATAAATTCTGGGATACCAGTTTATGGGAGTGGAAATTATAGACAGCTTCTACCAAGAACAGTTGAACAGTATCTATCAACATTTAAATGCCTATGCCCAGTTTTGCTTCACTACAGTGAATTTATCCTGTAGATGCTTTATCACAAATATGATACACATAAAGATATATGAAGGGCAGCATTGAAATAATATGAAACCATTAGAAACTAACCAAATAGCCACTATTTAAGTGACAGGTTATATAAACTATAGTACATCCATACAATAAGATACTGTGGCAGTTTGGTATTGTTTATGAATTCCAAAAATAGATATTGGATTGTGTTTGTAAACTGGTCTATTCCTCTGGGCATATTAGATTGTATTAGATTCAGAGGTTTCACTTTTACTTTATTAAATCAAGATTAGGGCTTTTATTTGACCACATCATTAGGGCGTGCAGGGTTGAGTCCCCACCCTCTTGGTAGGGATAAAACAGACTCTCACACAGAAGTAAACACATGGAGGAGAACACAGAAGCAGATACGCAGGAAGAGAGAATACTCCATAGACATGGCCCCAGGAAGAGAGATGAGCCTAATAGTCTACAGCTGACCTTGTGGAGAGACCAGATCAGCTGAGCCCAGAAATAAATGAGCCCCGGGGAGAGTGATGAGCCTTATGCCAGCCTATAACTGAGATCAGAAGAAGCTGGGTCCACAGAGCCTTAAGAGGAAGGAAGAAGGCTGGAGGCTGAACCCTTGCAGACATTGCCCACCATCTTGCATCAACACGTGGTAATAGACTTTGGGTGAGAAAGTACTTCTTATGGTACCTTGAGTTGGACTCTTTACGTCCTTGTGACTGTAAGCTTCTACTCCAAATAAATACCCTTTATAAAAGCCAACCAAGTTCTGGTACTTTGCATCAGCACCCCTTTGGCTGACTAATGCAGATACTATGCAGCCATTTAAAATAGTTTGTAAAAAAAAAAAAGAAGAAGAAGAATATGCATACTATTTACACATGTCCAGAATATTTCTCAGATGAAACACAAACTGGTAATGTAGCTGCTGCAGGAAGGGTAGCGAGTAGCTGTGTGACTGGGGAATACAGTCAAGATTCAATGGGAAACCCTGGTGTACCTTGGGAATTTTATACCATGTGCATGTAATATCTAGCCAGGAAAAAATTCATTATGTATGTACGTTTAGTTATATCCATTGGGTTTCAAAGTAGGATTTAAGGGAATTCATGAACATACATAAAGTCCATTTACGTAACATGAACTAAATCTAAATGAGTTCTTCAGTCAAATCTGGAACAAAGAAACCACCCTCAGTATTTATCATAGTGGGGATTTATTTTAGGGGCTTGATTACATAGGTGCTGCAAGAGCTAAGAAGTCTAAACAGTGGACAGAGAGGCAACTAGAGCCAAACAACAACAAGAAATAGTTACTATCCTTAGGCTCCTGGAACACAGTGAAGTGGTGGTGTTACTGAACCTCAGGGTGCAGAAGGCAACCCTAGTGGGCCTTTGATGGGTGCTGGAGCCAGAGGAGGAGATGCTTCCCAAGGCAGCATCTTTTCCCTTCCTTCCACCTCCATTCTCCCAACACTGCTTCCCAGGAACCTTGGAAACTCAACCCTTAAGAGTCAGCTCCCTTGATATATGGATTAAAGGTAGGGAAAGCCAGAAATGAATCTGATAGCAAATAATGCAGGCCTGAAACAATGAGCAAAATATAGCAAAAGGTGAACCATGGCCAGGAAAGAAAATGGAGCCAAAAATGATACTGGTCCTCCACATTCAGCCATGATTGCTCTGTTATATCACAGGCTCTCTTCATTGTAGTTGTGAGCTCTCCAGAGTGGGCCATGCTTCCTTCATGTCATCTCTACCCTATCTCACAAAATGTCAGCCTGCTGTAACATAGGTGATTATCAACATTGATTGCTAAGAAATAATGGCAGTGAATTTCAAGCAGAGTGTGAAAAATGAAGCCAAATGCCCATCATCAAGGAAACCTTGGATATTCTTGATCTTTGTGGTTTATGCTTTTAGGATAAGCTGTTTTCAATTGGAACTCTGCTGTTGAGAACTTTCATCTTCCTGTCTTACGACAGTTTCCATTAGACACTTGGTAATTGTTGTTTCACAGATTATGGGTTTGCCTTGATGAATATAATAACCATTTTATCCAGCATAATAGGGAAAACCTAGTCCAAATCATATTTACCTTTTACTTAAACGGAACTTGTTTTGTATTGATGATTGTAGTTCATATTGTGGCATAACTAGGCTAACAGGGACATGATAATTTATGAAAAGAGTAACAGTGTTTCTAGTCTACTGAAAATATTTTGTCTCTTCTGGTATCTGGAGGAAAGTTGAGCAATTCCTCTAATGAATAGCAGTGGAAATTGAAATAATTATGCTTTTCTGTTTCTCTCTTCAGAAAACCTAAATGAAAATAAGAATGTAACTTGCTATTTTAAGTTTTCATTAATACAACAAATAAATTTTCTTCTTCTGCTTTGGTGTAATTCCATTTCAATTGATCACATTTAGGCTGCAGATCAAATTAAGAAGCTGTATAATCTCTTCCTGAAAATTGATGCTACTCAGGTGGAAGTGAATCCCTTTGGTGAAACTCCAGAAGGACAAGGTAAAAAACAAAAACAAAAAACAGAGAGAGAAAACAAATGAATATACTATAATTATTTATGCAAACTATAAATTAAATTGCACAAATGACTGTAGCAGCCGCTTTCCATTAATTTCTTTCAGCAGTTTAATTTCTGCCGTAGTTTCAAATGCTCCCATGATGCACTTGAACATTTCAGTACTTGGGTTTATTTGCAGCCAAATGCCAAGCCTCAGAGGAGGCTACTTGTTTTACTTAGCTACATCCATCCTCTTCCTCTCATTTTTTTCAGGCCTGACCCTGCTACTAATGTTACAAAGATTTGGGTGGGAATGGGAGCCATTGAACCCGGGTATAATGAATATACCTGCTTTTATGGACCTGACCTTGCTGAAGCTTTTTAGAAAAAATCTAGGTCTGCATGCAGTCTCAGCCTGTACCCGTCCTGGTGTTACTTCATCCTGGTGAAGCCCCTGTGCCCCAGAGTCTCACTCTTCACTTACTCTTACATTTGAGTATCTGTAGAGTATATCTTGGCACCTTATCTATCTTAGCACCTTCCACCATTACATTATATCTTTCATACAGCAAATATTCAGTGAATTTTTATGAATTTAACAACAAAAAATTGTGAATGTGGGGAAGCGTAGTTGAGAGGGTTTAGTAGGTGGATGGGAGTGTCCTTGTCCTTTCTATGACGTTTTACCCCCCAGTGTCTCATGTGGGGCCTCGCATGTTGAAGGCAGTCAGTAAATATGGATTCCCCACTGGATTGGCAAATGGAGTGAGTCACTATGTACAGACACAAACAAGTTGTGGTACCAAAGTGGATGGTACGATATTTTGTTTTCATCATGTTTCAGAGACCATTTAGTCAGACTCAAAAAACCTAAAACCCAGAGACTGGTTTAAAACCTGGATCTGCCATTTTCTGTCCAAAGGCTTGGACAGGTTACTTAACCTGTCTAAGCCTGAGCTCTTTTTTTAAATCCAATAACGTGGTAAAAATGGTAGCTATCTCATAGAGTGATTATAAAAATGAGGAGAGATGGTGCATGTGTAAGCATCCAGTATCAGACACCAAATAGGCCAGTCCCTAACAGTAATAAAATATAGTTCCTCTCTCTAGATAGTAAAACAGTCGTCCAGGAAAGGTATGGATTTCAGATTAGGGCAGGCAAAGAGTTCTTGTTTAGGAAGCCTTGGGAATAATATATTTCATGGTTTATTCAGTTGGCTGCCAGATAAAAATCTGTACTAGGCCAGTTATAGTTACCTTTATTCATAAATATTTTAAAAATTATTTGTGACTATAAAGTCATCAGTGTTTTCTAGAGGGGAAGGAAGGGGAAAATGACTATTTCTTAAGCTCATGTGCCAAGCACTATGCTAAGCTTTTATATACATTCTTCTTTACTCTTTATTGCAGCCCTGTAGAATTAGGAGTTCTTAAGCCTGTTTTATAGTGGCTAGAAAAATTAATGTGACCACCACATGGGGGACCAGCTAGTTACTGAAGCTGGGATTTGAACCCATGTCTTTCTGATGCCTGTTTACATGTTGATTCTGAAATGCCAGAATGACTTACAGTGACCTGCCTTCTTATCTTTCTCTTCCCCCTACCCCCTTTTAAATAATTGTTTGTTTTCATCAGAGTGACCTAGAAGTGGTCTCCGGTTTGGGAATACCAGTCAAAATTCATGCTGCATTGAGTGGCTGAAAATTAAGTCCAAGAAATGAAAGAGAGGAAGTTCAATATAAAAGATTTTAAAGGGCATATATTTTTAAAATTGTATCGCAAGAAATAGGGTTATTTTATATTTTTTTAAAAATGGAAATTCAACCATGGAGTGAGATAAAAATCAGACTGTAATACTATATTCATTCAGTCCTTTGAGGACTAGTGAGTCACAGGCTGTGATCTGGTGGCAGAGAGCAGGGGTGCAGAGAACCTTTTCCTAAAAGGTGTTTGCAAAATTTCATGTCATCTGAATTTTTCCTTTTAATTATTAAGATAAAGGAAAATTATTGAGTTTTTGTTTGGAAGGAAGCATCATAATATACATTCTTTGTATGTAGTTCATTAAAACCCAAGTCTTATGTGATATTTTTAAGAGCAAAATTATCGTTAGCTGTTAATTTGCTCATCGTACCATAAAAGTTCAGCTATTGAATTGTAATCACAATTAAATGAGTGTATTAGTTTATAACTCTAATGAGCAGTAGTCAAATTAAACCCAATTAGGAAATAGTGATTAATGGCCAGATGTACAAATTGGTTTTCATCATTGTCACAATCCCCTAAAGCAATCCTTTATTTAAGGACCTATAAAAGTAGTCATTTCTACCTTAGCAATATTGATAATCTTAATATTTAAATTATTCCTTTTATATCGGTACTAGTAGAACATACACCCTTTCACATTAAACTTGGATTTAATAATTATTCTTTTAATTAGAAGTGTAAAGAGCTCAGCATTATGTCACAAATTTTTCCTTTATACCTGTTCATCACACAGCCTCTTTGTAAAGGGATTTATTTAGTCTTCCATTGCTCATTGAGCAATGTTTTTCAAAAAATTCTGGTTATTGGTCATATATTTGTATAATAGATGCGTTCAAAGAACTATTTTTTCAATATGCTAATAATCTGATTCAAAGAATAAAATTTGGCTCTTCTGACTGTTATGTAGATGAGGGACTGTTAGTTAGGACTATATTGGTTGCTCACCTACATCGGCCGAGCCTTTGTTAAAAAATGGGGAAGGGTCTACTTATTTGACTCTTAACAGGGGCATCTTCGGAGTGGATTGGGTTCAGGCATGAAGGGAAGGGAATTGGATTCTCTGGGGCTTTTCACTCAATCTGCTTGCCTGTGAATTGGCTTCTTCCTCAGCCAGGGTGTCTGGAGCTGGCAGCCAAGATGGCCCCTAGAGCCCATCATTCTCCTCTAGCAACTATAGCAATCCTTTCAAATGATTGGCCCTGCTTGGGTCACATGCTCACCCCTAGATCAATCACTGAATGAACATCACATGGTGTAGGAGGGAGGCAGTTTTGCAACAGAAAAAGCAGCCATGTCTACCAGAATGACCTAATTTTTTACTTTATTAAAATGAAAGTAAACTGTTACTAGAGAGAACTTTAATGTATTTTCCTCACTTGTGTAATGACAATGCCACAATTAATCCATTAAACCTATGGCCAAGTAAGAAACAATGTTTTCTTTCATATTTATTCATTCATTTATTTTGCAATCCATGGTAAGCTTTTGCATCACATTTCATTTCTTCCCACCCTTAGCTGGCTCTGCCTGCATGCACGAAGACTCCATTCTCTGGTGTCTCTAAGGCACTGGCTCTCCGATGGGGAGGCGAAGGATCATTTTGCCTCCTAGGAGACATTTGACATTTATGGAGGCATGTTTGGTTGTTATAATTGGGAGTGTTATCTAGTGGGTAGAGGCCAAGGATACTGCTAAACATCCTTCAATGAACAGGATAACTCCCACAACATAGAAAATCTTGCCAATGTGTCAGTTGTCCCAAGCTTCCTGCTCTCAATTAATTGGAGCCCAAATTCATTCACCGGGCTGAAGGAACGAGACACAATTTAAAACAGTGACTATCTGGCCAAGATTCCTTGAGAATTAAGGCAGGGTGATCCAAAGTTAACTGGCACATCAGATTCTTTTCTTTCTTCACATTCATTTCCCTAAATAACCACCCTGTTGCTTCGTGTTTGCAAGTGCCCATGTTGTTGGTGGGTGTTTCTCTCTTCATACACATGACTCTATTTTCAAGAATATTTTCAGTTCTCTTCCCTCCCCTCCCCAACTCGTATCTATTTTTCTCTTTTTACAGCAACTAAAGAAAAGTTCCAAAAAGTATAAAACTCTTGGAACAGCAATATTTAATGGAAAGTGGGACTAATTTGAAAGTATCCGTATTTTAAGGCCATCCTGGGAAGGCATGTTTCAATAGCACATTATGGTTATTCATCACAAATCAAACGCAGTACATTGCTTGAAGACAGATTATTTTTCAAACTAATTATGACAGTCTTATTTCCTGCTGTTTTTATATTTATGTGCGAGTCTCCCCTCCGAAATGTATTTTTCTTTTGTTTAATTCTGTGGCACATTCTTCTGTTAAAACTCTAGGGTCAGAGGCCTCTAACTGCCAGTCATGTTCTCCATCAAGGTTGTTGAATTAGCAGCTCACAGACTCTCACACCACTAAACAAAACAACAAAAACTCCCTATGAATATAAGTACCGCAGCATTTTTTGATATTTGTTCAGAAAGAAAATTCAATTGTATAACCTATCAAGAAAGTAACAATGTGCTTTTGATGGTGAAAATTGTTTTATAAATATTAATAGGTATTTTTTTTCAACCACTTTGTGCACAGATTGGCCTTTATTCAAGATGAATTTTCTATAGAATTGAGATTTTGTTAATGTGACATTGAAAATCTTAATGTCTAAACCAAGCTCAGCCCCTCCAAAAATACATTTTACCATAGTTGTTTGTTGTTTTACTAAATGACAAAGCTAGGGCTTTAGCGAGCAAGTTACTATATTGCCCTGCTGTTGACATAGACATCAATCAATTTTTAACACACCAGTTCTAGAAGTGTGTTTGAAAGGGAGTAACTTGGGGTCTTATGAGGGGAAAATAAGCATCTAAGAGTCAGTCAGTATTCAGGAATTCATCTACTCCTTTTGTGTAAGTTGCAAGTTTTTGTTTATTTTGTTTGTTAAGATTTTGTTTGTTTTCATGCTAATAGGATGCTCTTTTCTAAGTTTCTCCTTCACTGGAGCAAATATGATACCTGTGACTTTTATATCATTTGGTTAAAGCAGGATACAAATGACTGAGAATTGTAGTTTAACAGGGATTGACAAACTTTTTCTTCAAAAGGCCAGATAGTAACTATTTTTTTGGATTTGTGGACTGTTTGGTTTCTTTTGGAACTGCTCAACCTAGCTGTTGTCTTGGTAAAGCAGCGTTAGACAATACATGAATGAATAGGCATGACTGTATTCCAGTAAAACCATTTACAAAAGCAGGCAGTGGGCTGGCCTGAGAGCCATAGTTTACTAACCCCTGGCTTAGCTTCTCACTTGGGGCTCTCTGGTTTGTATCAATCTGTAGCCACCCTGGCCCTAATGCAAAGGCAGACTTGCTTCTTTTTGAGGGTCACCAATGACTTCTCCCTTCATCCTGCTCTTTTAGGCAAAAATCTCCTGTAATGCCAACCATTAAAATCCCTCCTTTGAGTAAAGCCTTTTGTATTTAGAAGATGGCTTTTTATTGAAAACCATTGGTAAGCTGTACATATGCAAAGTCTAGTAGACTTCAGTTTAGGCTTACTGTAAACAAAGGCCTAGGGTTGTAAGAAAATGAAACAAAGGACAGTAGTATTTTGTGATGGGAAGAGATATGTAGAGCTTCTAACCCTGGGCCCCAAGGGTTAGAAGTCCTACATATGAGAAAGCACTGGGCATGTGGGAGGATGATGGTGGTGGTGAGTGCTGTTAGGCTAAGTGCTTTACATAGTCTCTTCTCCCACCAGGACCAAGCAGTTGAAAATAGTCTTTTCCCTGTTTTATAGACACTGGGGCTTAAGAGAGATCCAGTGCCCAGAGTCACCTGGCACTAGTTAGAATTGTAAGCCATAGCCAGGGGTTTTTGATGCCAAGGTTGTAGCTCAAGTGGTCAAGATGAAGGAAGAGCATTTAGGTTGATGGAACATTGTAGAACGAGGCAGTAAGACAAGGAATCACTTATGTGTTTGGGATGCTTTTACCACTATTAAGCAGGTATAACCAAAATGTGTCTGAGAGAGTCCATATACCTCCTTAAA
>JAKSZT010053825.1:10159465-10247854 GCA_026826555.1 Tolypeutes matacus
GTTTATGTAGTGTTTTTAATTTCCCAAACAGTTGGCAAGGGGCCATTGTAGATAAACAGCCCTTTTATCCCATAGTCACTGCCTTCAGGCCCTGGGTTAACTATAAAGTTCTCTCAAGGTGGTCTGTAAACAATGAACCCGTTTTCTGTACTTGGCACATATATCATAGCTGTGGGTAAGTATCTTTTGAAAATCTGGCTTTGCAAGCATTTAGCTGGGACTGCTTTCTGAAGTTTGCATACATATCCATTAATTATGTGCTCTCTCAAGTAGCTTGTAACTGTAGTCTTTATTAGGGGCAAAGATCAGCTTGAAACTATTTTGATTTACTTGTTTATTGATCTCTACCAAGAATTCTTTTATTTGGAACTCTTCACTTGGGAAGTCAATTTGATAGCTTTTGCCCATTCATTTTGAAGGTGTCAGTTACAAGTACTCTTGCCAGTGAGTAATGGAGGAGCAAAAATTACTAATAAATTCATTAAAAAGTATTTTTAAACTAGTGGAAAGCCAAGAATGAAGTTGTGTTCCTATTGATTTTTACGCTGGTCATTAACTGCTGAGAAAATGCTGAGGTAGTGAGCGGAGAATATTGGCCGGTTCCTTTGGTAATTTTAGATTTCCATCATTAAGATTTCAGTGTTCTGAAAGTAATTACTCATTCATTCCATGTATTCACAGTGTGTGGTCAAAGTGTTTGGGCATTTTGTGGCAAGATGAAGTACTCAGGCGGACATTAACTTCTATTGTTTCTAGATTGTTTCTTGTTAGACCTTGTTAGACCTAGACCAGTGCTACTTTAAATAATCTGTGGTTTGGACTTTTATTTATGTCAAGTATCCTTAGAAGTTACTATGCCAACTCTGCACAGGTCACAGGTTTGTATCAAGGTGTGTTTTGGTTTCCCAGCTGCTAAAACAAACATACCATACAATTGGTTGGTTTAACAACAGGGATTTATTGCTTCACTGTCTCAGAGATTAGGCTAGCCTCCATCCTGGGTTGGTGTCTTCTGGCTGGCCGATAATCTTTGGGGTTCTTTAGCTATTCTGTCACATGGCAAGGCACATGGCAGTGTCTTCTGTCTTCTCCTTTCTCTTCCAGGGTCTGTTAACTTCCAGATTTTTGCTGCTCCCCATTGCTTCTCTCTTGGTCTAACTTTCATTCTGCTCATAAAGGACTTCAGTAATCCAGGTTAAAGCACAGCCTGACCCACTTGGCCACACCTTAACTCCAGTAACATCTTAAAGAGATCTTATTTACAATGAATTCACACGCACAGGAATGGATTAAGATTAAGAACATGTTTTCCTGAGGCACACAGCTCCCAGCCACCACAAGGTGCTCCAGTGTTGTGGTGGGGAGACCCTGGGAAAAATATGCTACATAGGACCTGTAACCCCAGGATCTTGTAATGCAAAATATTTTCTTTTCATGTGAAGCAGGTGTGACTAACAGTCTCTGGCCATTGCTTTTGAGGGAGATAGGCCAGAGTTGATTTTTCCATTTCAAGAGTTAGTGCTTGGCAGCATTGCTGGAGGAGAATGGATAACATTTGTAAATTCTTGGCTAGAGAGTCCTGCCTACCAACATCCAAATAAAGTAAAAGAATGTTACTATTGAGTATCCTTCACAGACAACTAATTTCCACCCTGAGGGACATAATAAAAGGGGTCAGAATCAGAAACCCAGACATGCTTCTCTGTCCCTACAACCTCTCTCTGGTTGTACGTACAGGCAATCTCCTGTCAAGAAAGCACCCTGTGTTCCATCCCTATCACCAAGTGAGTCTCACTGGTTCCAGGGCTGTTGGTCATTAAAATAGTTGTAGAAGTCTACCATTGAGCAGAAACGACACAATAGTGCTGATACTGCCTGGCATCCTGACCAGTCTTGGTGTCGTAGTGTTTTATGTTTTAGGTCAAGAGCCATAAGATGGTTCTGTGAACACCAAGGGAACCATCCTAATTTTAGCAGACCCCAAAGCAAGTATATCAGCAGACAAGGGCTGGCTATTCCCATTTGCCAAATAAGAAAACCAAGGCCCAGATGGGAAAGTGCATTTTATCAAAGGTACAGAGATAGTTAAGAATCAAATAGAAAACTTTTGATTTTGGTCCAGTCTTCTTTCCACTAAATCTTTTGGAAGTATTAGTGAGGATACCAATTAAATCAATGTTTCATTTTCCAGTCTCAGAAGAAGTATAAAGAAGGACAACAGGATTAAATATTGTTTTCTAGTCTCTCTTTGCATTAAAGAGAAAGGTGATGATCAGCAGTTAAATGTTAAAAACAAGACATGAAATTAAAAATGGTGAATTAAAGCTGTGTGAGCAACTACCAGTCTATAGCTTTTCATGGATGAAGACACTGACAGAGACCAACAGATGTAAATTACTATTCTTTCTACTAGAATATGGGTCCCTTGAGAATAGGGATCATGTCCTATTTGTCTTTGTAACCCTAAAGGTTAAAGGTCAAGAAAGCCAGAATATCTTCTCCTGCCTGTAGCATGAATAAAAATGACAATATCTTAACTTTTATTCTCCTGTGCCTGCCAGCCTGGAGAACTTCATTTGTAGATCCTCAAGAGATATTTATGTGTGTTCTTTTTTCTTTATTTAGTTGTTTGTTTTGATGCCAAGATAAACTTTGATGATAACGCAGAATTCCGACAAAAGGACATATTTGCCATGGATGACAAGTCAGAGAATGAGCCCATTGAAAATGAAGCTGCCAGATATGATCTAAAATACATAGGACTGGATGGGAACATTGCTTGCTTTGGTAAGAAAATAGTTACATCAAAAGAATGCTTTGTGGATTTTTACAGAGTTGTGGAACCTCTGATTTCTGAAATGTTATTTCCTAACAGCAAGTAAACATATATCCAAAAATCCTTAGGAAAAAATCCTAGGTTTCTTCCCAAAGTTCATTTTGGTCAGTGATCACTGGTTTAAAATAGGGTTTCTCAACCCTGTCACTGTTGACATTTGGATGGGATAATTTTTTGTTGTGGGGGCCATCCTGTGTATTGTAGGATGTTCGGCATCATGCTTGGCTACTTCCCACTAGACTTCAGTTGCCCTTCACTCCCCCAAAGTTGTAGTAACCAAAAATGTCTCCAGACATTGCCACCTGTTTTCTGAGAGACAAAATCACCCAGATTGGGAACCACTGGTCTAAACCATCTCAGTTAAACTTTGCATAGTAAAATCGGAATCTTTGCTACTCAAGTCAATGTTAATGCTCTAGGAACTATTCTGAAACTTGTACTTAAAATTGCTTTCGCAGAGGAGGTCAAAGAGAACATATACTATAATCATTATACTAAAGGTTCAGATTCTGAGATAAGCAAATGATAAAATGTTTAATCCATTATGCCAGTTTATTAATAAAACCAATTGATTTCATCATTCTTATCTAAATTTTTGAAAATGGCTTATTCAACTGAGAGAAGAATGGGTCTGTAGAAGCAATACAATCTCTGTTACTGTCCATAGCATATAGTGCTGAGACTTAAGCTCTTCTGACAATTGCAAGAGGCTGTGTTTCTGGTTGAACCAGTTCATTACACAACTGAGGTTTTCATCTTAAAGGAATTAAAATAAAAAAGATTTGTAGTTTATTAAACCAGTGGTATCATTATATTCAGAACTAAAAAGACCTCATCCAACTGTTTGCTGATCAATACAAAAGAAAATGGCATCCCCTTGTGAGTGATAGTAAAAGACCTTGCTTTGTATTGGAGCAGTAAAGGTAATGTACCAGATCACTCACTTCCTTCTGATCCCGATAAGCTAATGCACTCTCAATGTTTGCAAGCATTAGAAAGGGGACAAATATAATGGTGTGTTTAGAACAGACTAAATACAGACTCTTTGTAGTCTCTAGGAATGTTCATGACATGACCTAGTAGAAGCATAGAAAGCTGTGATGAACACATTTTAAATTGTTTTAAGATCCTATTTAAACCATTACCAATTTGTTTACCACAGACTTAAATTAGTCACAGTTCATGGGATTGTCTGGGGAATTCAAGAGTCAGAAAAAGTGAAGGGGGGAGGGAAAGAGGTGGGGTATATGGGAACCCCCCTATATTTTTGATGTAGCATTTAAGTAATCTAAAGCTTCTTTCCAAATAAATTTTTTTTTTTAAGTGAAGAATACTTTACCCTGAGAATTTCTTCTGTGCTCAAGAGAATTTTTTTTGCTTTTTAACTTTAGGAAAATTATTTATATAATTAAGCATAAGAAGCAAGAAAAGTACAGTTGACCAGTTAAATTTAGCTCTGGAAAACAAAAATTTCTATGTCAAAAACTTTGGGAGCAGGTATGGCTCAAGCAGTTGATCGCCTGCCTCCTACATGGGAAGTCCCAGCAACGAGCAAAAACAATGAGCAAACAGATGAGGGAGCCAACTCAGGGGAGCCAGTGTGGCTCTGTGGTTGAGCACCAGCCTCCCACATACGAGGTCTTGGGTTCAATCTCTGGTCCCGGTACCTTTGGTGTCTTAAGGAAAGCTCCTAAGATGTTAGCACACTTTGGTTCTAGTTTTAATGATCAGAATGCTTGTGAATATCTTTAATATTAATGTGAAAGAGGAACAAGGGGTAAAAATACTATTTTGGCACTGTCATTTGTTCATTTGTGTTCTAAGTTTAGGCAGATAATGTTATATAAACATGCATGTTTGCACTAAGTGTAAAAATCTTATTGAAGGTGGGACATCAAAGTTCAGTCCCAGAGGGATGCCACATTCAAAGGAGCATCTGCCAGTAAGCAAAAAAATGAAAGGAATTACATTCTTTACTTGAGTCTTTTAAAGGATATTAAAGATTGTAATTCATAGGCCCTAGCAAATTCACATTGCTTTGTTTGCTCTTTCCCAATTTTTTTACACTCTATACTTTCCAGAACCTGAAACTCCCTCCTCTCTACTAGGTCAAGTTTGTTACTTAAACTCTTTCCTTATTTTTGTTTACCAGATCTATTTAACTTCTCAGTAGATCCTTCTTCTCATATTCAAGTCTTTTGGGTTTATTCTTTGCTTTGCATATTTCCTGGTTCTTTATCCTGAAAGTCTATGAACCTAACTGGTTAAACAGATTCCAAACAGGGCAGAAATAAGACAGGCAATGAAAGGGTTTTCTTTTAGCAATACATGAGAGGGAAATAGTTTATGCACCCTGTTGTGTTACAAAATGTATCACCTCTTTCGTTGCATTTCACAGTGAATGGTGCTGGGCTCGCCATGGCTACCTGTGACATCATTTCCCTTAACGGTGGGAAGCCAGCCAACTTCTTGGATCTTGGTGGTGGTGTAAAGGAAGCTCAAGTGTATCAAGCATTCAAATTGCTCACAGCTGATCCTAAGGTAACCACTCTGTTTGTAGGGATATTGCAGAATATTGTGTTTACTCCCATCAAGAATTGCCTTTTTCCTGCTGCTGAAGGTTAATTAGCTAACTCAGGTACTTTGCCGCCCTGCGTGCAAATCTTGATGTATATTACGTTGGAATCCAAGATGATTTAAATCATCTCGGGTGCAAGGATTATAAACTCTCCCCAGGATCTTACAAAGTCCCAACAGGTAGGAGTAAATTAAAAAGGTACAGCACTCTAAACAGTGAAACATTGGCATGAAACGTTTTGTGGATGAGTTACAATGAAGTGATTCGTCCTGTGCTTATGTGACTTAGGGAGCACCCAGCCTTAGTCTCCTCCCACAGAGATGCTGAAAATATTCTCAAAATATGGAGAGGGAAGAAAATTAGAGTGTCATATATCACTGGAAAATGACCCTATGTCCTTCAGTACCCTTTAAAATTTTCATCTCTATTACAGGTTATGACATTTTCATTAAGTAGCATGCAACTGTACATGGTTCCATAGTTTCCACTGTTGCTTCATATACATCATTTCCTAGGTAGAATGTAGATTTCTTGAATGTGGAGGTTTTATGTCCCAATCTGCTAACATACCCATGCTAGTATATAGTAGGAATTCAATAAATATTTAATCAGTTAGCTTAGTAACTTAAGTTAAATGCCAGTATACTTGTTTCAACTATAGATACTTCATTGTCTATAATAACAAGATTTAGCAGATGCTTATTACATGGAAAAGAGTAAAATGTTTTGAATGTCTGATAAGCGTGATTCTCACTTAATTCTTTTAACAGTCCTAACAGGTAGATATGATGATAAACTTTATTTGAGAAACATTAGCTTGGTATTGTTAGATTATCTGATATATTCTTTTGGATCCTGACACATCTGAAGACATGGGAAATCAAAACCTCACTAAGGAAGTCACAAATGAAAACAATACAAGATAATATCTTTTTAAAGAAGTGTGGTCTGAATTTAGTATGGAAGCTTCTCGTTAATAAGTATACTGCTAAACAGCTTATTTTGGTTCATATGCATAAAATTTCATTCTATGTTACTAGTGTGCTTGTCTGTTTTCATTATGACTTGGATAGTTGATCCCTTACATTTTCACTAACTCTTTTCTTCTGATTCACACAATAAATGGTAAGCTATTATCAGCAGTGTATCTTCGATTTTCTAAGGCTGTTCAGGAATGCAAAGTCATTGAAGTCCAAAGTCACTCAGCCATGAAGAAAGTGTTTACAGTTGATTGTTTTGACATAAGGACCTTGTTCTCATTAGTTAGGTAGGAACATTATCAGTAGCCCCCTATTCATTTATTAATTCACTTACTCTTTCTTCCTACTCTTTTCTAAGGAAAGAAGCATATTCTTCCCAGAGATTCCCAAACCAGTTGAAATCTATAAATACCATGTACATAAAAACATTTAAATGCTTGAACCACAAAATACCCAGAGGACTGACCACTGTAATAGAAACTGAACTTTTAAACATTTACTAAAATTAAGTGCTAAGAATACCTGAAAGCTATTTGGAAAACAATCATTGGGTTTTCTTTGAAACATCTTTCAGTGACTGATCCTAAATTAATTTTTGTCAAAATACTGGACTGGAAAGGAAAATCACTTGCAGAGCCATTTTTATTTTTTTTATTTTTTCAACATTTCCTTCAAAAATTTTAACTTTACCCTATGGAATATTTTCAAATGCTTGGAGTATTTAATTTTTTATTTTATTTTATTTTATTTTATTTTTTTGAGATTGGCTGTCTTCTTGGATAGATAAAGGTTTGTGGGAGTTATTTTTCTCAAGCTATATCAGGTAAATGAATACATAGCTCATCTCAGTACATTTTCCAAAATTGAAATTTCAGAGAAGGTTAAAAAGATAGAAATGTAATATGTATTTTCAATCCTGGCGTGCTTCACGGATTTCAGAGAACAGCGGCTAAAAAACAGTATAGATGAGTTGATTTGATTTTGCAGGGAAACTGCTTGTACTTTTGGCAATAATTGTTTCAAGTAGAATCCCATCTAGCTGCCCAGAAGTAGAGGTTCCCAAGAGCCCAAAGCTAATTATTTCAAAGGTATCGATTTTCTTGTTAGATGTAAGGATTAGTCAGTTGAATACAAAATCTCAGAATTACAAAAAGCCTGTTGTTAAACTTTAATCAACTGCTACTAACAACTACTTGTTTGTCATATGTACAAGATAATTCTATTGATCAAGTAATAAAAACAGAATTATTCAAGTAAAATATTATGGATTAACATATATTTGCGCTCATAATATCAGTTGTAGAGCTGCAACTTAATTTATATTTATTTTGCTTGATTTTCAAAATATTGATTTTCATTTGGACGTGACACAAGTGACTTTATAACAAATGTGTTCCTTATTTGTTTATAATATATATAAATGGAGTTTCTCTGCCAAACTAAACTGTTTAAGTCTTTTTGATAGCTTACTTACTAAACTGGATTCACATGAAGTGTATCGTTAAATATTTTATAATTCTCTTATTTTCCATCTGGGCTTAGGACAAGAAAAGGTAATAGTTTGTTCTGCTGTTTATAAAATACATCTGATATTATCTTTATCATTTTTACTTAAAGGATTCAAGACTGTTATTCTTAACATTGTAGGGAGAAAGAAATGATATAAAATAGGGAGTAGGAGTAGGGCTTTGTGGTAATCTGTTAAGAATTTGAAGACATTTAAAGGAAAAACATTATATACAATATTTTTCATAGGGTTTTGTTTTCCTGAATTATGCTTTGGCTCTTTTTTCTAATTCTTAACTTAGAATTTCAAAGGTGTAGAAAATGAGTACCAACATCTGGAGTATGTAAAATTTCTTTTGTAAATGAATAAAAAGAAAGTTGGCATGAATAACAATAACCCAACTCTTTTTGGCCAAAGTTAATACAAATCTGTTGCCCTCTGGAGGCCTGATTTTGAAAAGCCATAGTATATGATTGACATTGGTGAAGTCACCTCAGTTGATTTGACTGTACTTCTTTGTTTGGATCAAACTTATAGTTATATTTTCAAAGCCCTTTATATATCCAAGAAGAAATGTACCATATAAGTACTAAATATTAGATTAAGAATGGAGGAATTCTTAGAGGGGTGTTGAGGCATGACCGCCTTCGTTAAAATCCCATCTTTACCAGTTATTACTTGTGGATCTTTAGCATGTTAACGTCTGTGTGCCTCGGTTTCCTCATTTGTGAAATGGAGATAATAGTACCTCATAGTGTTGCTTTATTACATGAATTGAGAGACACATACATATTTAAGAAGGTCAACAATTACCCAAAGATAACCACCATCCTAACTTAGATTATCATAGTATTTTATTGTATGACTCTCAGAATTTATTTATCCATTCTTCCTTTGATAGACATTTGTGCTAGCCTCAGTTTTCACTATTATGAACATCCTAATGCATGCCGTGGAATATATACCTAGGACTAGAATTTCCAGGCCCTAGGTTGTGCGTATGCTCAGCGTAGATTTATACTGTCAAGCAGTTCTCCAAGTGCACAGATTTGCATTCTCACCGGTAATACATGAGTCCCAGTTTCCTCCCACCCTCACCAACATCTGGTACCACCAGTCTTTTTAATTTTAGTCATTCTGATAGATGTATAGTGGTATTTCATTATGGTTTAAATGTGCCTTGCCCTCATGACTAATGTAGTTAAATACCTTTTCATATATTTATTAGCCATTTAGATATACTCTGTATCTTCTATCGCCTCATCTGTAGAGTAGGTAATAAAATAATACCCCAAATCATTGTTCTGAGTATCCTCTGATCAGATCATATCATATGTAGAAATACATGACAAAATTTTTAAAGCATAATGAGAACTTTAGTTTTTGTTGGTTTGTGTGTGTGTGTGTGTGTGTGTTCAATCTATCATTATTTCCAGAGCTTAGATTTAAAATTATCAAAGCAGTAGAAAATAAATGAGCATCTACAGAAATGAGAGGTATCTGAAGCAGGTTCACAGACACCTGTGTTACTGCATATGCTGTTTTGAAATTGACAAAATATGTAAGTGATTCAGTAGCTTGTAGTGATTCTGTGTTTAGATAACCAAGAAAACATAATTTAATAAAGGGAGGGATTAATTTCAGATTTGAATGAATCATCAAATACCATTTGATATAAATTTGAAAAGAGGCCAGCTCTTTTAGTTCTGTGGTATATACTTCAAAACCATTAGAATTTGAGGCCAGAGAAGTAAAACCACATGTCCTATTTTCAGTACCAGGTTTATACAAATGCATTAAGCTTTAGTAAATATGTTTTGGGATTAATGTGTGCTAAATGCCTCACATTTTTAAAGTATTGTATATTTAGAGGTTATTTAAATGCAAAGCAGAATATCTTCTTTTTCTTATAAACACTCAGAGGCATGAAGCAAAAACTAGTTCATTACATACCACATGTATTTGCTGAAATACCATATCTACAAGGGAATATTTGCTTGCTGGGCTAATAGAACTCTTGCAGGGATTTATTTTGAAATATAATGCCCGATACTTCACACGTTATGAGCATTATTTTTGAAATGACTGCCTGCCCTGCATTCCTATTCTTAGGAGCCTATTTGAAAACAAATTTTACTATCATGTAGAGCTGAATATTAAAAGTCCAGGCAGCCGTGCTTTATGATGATACTCTACTCGATAGTCTAGTTGGAGAGGAATAAAAATGATTTCGTTTGTATGGATTCACATCCTGTCATTTGGCTTCCCCTTTCGTTTAGAATAGCCACTATGTGCTGTAACCGCTGTGCTTAGTTGGAGAATGTAAAACCACCTGCCCTCATTTTTCTGACTCAGTTTTCTTCCTGCCCTCGTAGTGATTTTCCCACTGTTGTGAATGCATACTTGTTGCTTTTGCATTTCTTTTCCTGATGTCCAGTCGATGAGAATTTCAAAGAATTTCTGGCCCTCCATGCCCAACTCACACTCGTCCCATTTTATCTGCCAGTATTTCTCAGTAATAGCTGAATTCTGGCAATAGCAGTTTGTTCCATATCTTACACACAATCGGTGTGTCTGATAGCTACCACATTTTAAAAGCATCCTTAATGGAACATTCTATATCTACTTTCACGCTCCTTATTGACAAATTCCCAGAAACAAATGAAAAACAAAGGTTTCTATTCTCTGCCCTACTTCTCAAAATTTAGATTTTAATATGCCTTATTTTGTTTCACTGTAAGTGATGTGAAGAATTTAACGGACTTTGGGATGTCTTAGTAAATTTTGTCATTAGTCCCATTGTGCTCTGTAACTGATTATGAATCCTCTATAGATAAGCCTAGGTATACTGTTAAAGAGAAATGGAACACAAATCAAATGTAGATTGGAAATAATATATAATTGGAAGAGTTAAGTTGTTCCCCTGCTCCTTAATGTTATTCCATTGAGAAAAGAAGTAGGTGAATTTAAAAATTAAAAGACAGTGTATTTTCTAGCAAGATGGAGTCTAAGAATAGTATCAGTGGTCTCTGGAGCTCAAGGATAATTTTATGATAGGGAGTGATGAAGGCATTTGAAAATTTTACTATTATTATCTTTAAGTTATTTATTTTATTACTTTTTAAACTTTATTTCAACTTCAAGAAATGAAACAGACAAAAAACAGTTTAATAAATTATGGAAGCATTATTTTAATAAATCCTGCCCAGGCACATTTATCTTATTTAATCCTAAAAACAAACTCAGTTGTTTCTTCAGTGTTCTAGAAGATGAATAAATGAGCACAGGAAAAACAAAAACAAACAAACAAAAAACACAGGTTGGTAAAATGACATGACCAAGGTCTCCTTGTTAATAAAGATGATGGGGAAAAAAAAAAAAAGCCTGATCATATTCACATCTCATAAAATTAAATCTCATATTTTTTTTTAACCTTTAGCATTGATACAGTAACTGCCTGTATTACAATATTTCTGTAATATTTCAATTATTTTGTAATTGAAATAAAGCCTGATAGCAGAATCACTAGATGTGGGGAGTAAACTTAGAAAAATTATTCAGATTAAGGTTAAAAGCTTTTCGACTGTGCAGGTCTCTGTTTCTTCTCCACAGTGGTGAGCAGTGTGGTGGGAGGAGCTCTGGTTGACTCAGGAGACTGAGGGTACAGGGAACCCCCTCTCCCCCCGCTCCCCACCACAGCCTCCCCCAGCAGCCAGAGAATGAGGAATGAGTGTCTTGTTCCCCAATGAGCAAGGTGCCTGCTGGGTTTGTCTAAGCAATTGGCTTGACTCACAATTGGATTCTAAATAGCTTTTGTCTTTGTTTTAGGGAATTTCATAAAATAGCATTCCCTTTTCTCTAATTATTAATTTTGTTTAACTAGGGAAACATAAACCATAGAAAAATACAAAAATAACTCAAATTGCCTAGATATATTGTTGTTTTAGTGAATATAAAGTATTTTGACCAAATTAGAATTGTGTTATTGGCACTATTTTTTTTTTAACTTTATTTTGTACATTTAATAATTGAAAACATAAGCAATTAAAAACTAAAAAGTAAACACAGATGAATAAATATATACATTTCTCAATTAAATGTAATGGATACCTGTAAATTTTTTTGTTGTTGTTGTTTTTTTTTGTGAATCAAACAATATATTACACAATATATTTGGTTCATAGTAATGCATTCATACAATATTTGTCCTTTTGTGTCTGGCTTGCTTCACTCAACATTATGTCCTCCAGGTTCATCCATGTTGCCATATACTTTATGACTTCATTTCTTCTTACAGCTGCATAATATTCCATCGTGTGAATAGACCATAGTTTGTTTATCCATTCATCTGTTGATGGACACCTGGGTTATTTCCAACTTTTGGCAATGGTGAATAATGTGGTTATGAACATCGGTGTGCAGATGTCTGTTCGTGTCACTGCTCTCAGTTCTTCTGGGTATACACCCAATAGTGGTATTGCAGGGTCACGTGGCAAGTCTATATTCAACTTCTTTAGGAACTATTGGCAATATTTTATATCCCATTTTTCTTCATCTTTCATGTACCTTTTTGCTTCACTTTGTATAATTTCTGTATCATTTTAGTAGCTGAAAAATACTTGGTTGTATGGATATACAAGTGTACTTAACCAATTTTCTGTTGTTTGGTATTCAGGTTGTTTCCAATTTAAAATAATGCTGCTGTTAATCTCCTTGTACACCTAATTATACATACAGCTCAGATTATTCATATAAGATGAATCCCTAGAAGTACCATAGTTGGATAAAAGTGTTTGCGGATTTTAAGGATTTCATATTTACCGTCTAATTCTTTTAATACTAGTTGAAGGATTGTAAAGGGATTTCATCAGTCCTATATCCTGCCTATCGTTACTATTCTTTACTAGTATGAGAGGTAGAATTTTTATTCTTTTTCATTTATTCAGCTTTTTCTTATGACTTGCCTGTTCATATCTTTTGCCCAGTTTTCCATTATTATATCACTGTTTTTCACAATGATTTAGAAAATGTGCGTGTATATGTGTGTTTGAGATCAAAGGAATATACATTTTTATGTATCATTTTTTCTTTGAATTGGTTTATGTAAACATTTTGTATTCCATTATACTAGTATATGTGCATCTGAAATATTCTGTTATGTAGAGTGCACTGAGACTACTTAATATTTGTTTTTTGTTCTACTATTAGTTTCCCATGAAATTTTTTTTTGAAATTACGTTTATTGATGTTGATACATGTTGTATTCTACTCTTAGAACAGGGGGCTGTCAGGGCACACAAAAGAGGTGACAAACTTGCCATCTCGTAACAAAATCTAATTAGAACTGACAATGCTATAGTTAGTCTTAATTTCTGAGAATTTGAACATCACTAAGTTTTCTGTGAATTTAACATATGCTCACATTAAATTTTAAATTAGAGTATTTCTGAAAACAATAAAAATGCTAACGTTAATATGTTAGTGAGTGGGACAGCGACCCTTTACTCAAAATAAAAGTTCTTAAGACAGAGAGTTGGACTAGAGGCAGCAGTAATTTATTTCTTTCTCATGAGAAAGGGCACACACCCAGGCTAATGGAAGCAGGTTAAGTGCACATGGTTAGTGTGGGAACAAAGATTATATAGGTAGCCTGATGCAATATCCCATTTCCTTCCCTCCCTTACCTCACCCATTTCCCCATTGGCTGGGGACTATGGGCTTACAATCTCAAGCACGAAAACCATCCCAATCATGGAGCAAGGTAAGGCTTTATTGCCTTTTTAGGGGGAGTATGAGGGCACGTCTCCAGTATATGGGTCCATCCCCTTTTACTTTCGTGGATTTTGGGGAAGTGAGTTATCTGAGTTACGGTGCAGGAATGTGGGGCTTAACTTGTTGCAATTGAGAGGGTTAATAAGTGGGAACAGTTTGAGAAGAGACCACCCTTTGTTCTATTTCTCTCATTAGCAAGGAGTACCATCATCCAAATATATATATTAACTGAAGTGTGAACACACTCAAGCCCTGTAGCTCTGGAATTTAATACCATTTAAATATGCTTAATCTTTTCAGAGATTTTTTTTCCAAATATATGAATTTATCATAATCTGTCCAGGCTGCAGTGACATTGTTTTGAACTAAAGGCAAAATAATAATCAGTTACTTCTCAATTGTAAGTATCCAGGAAGTAAGTGTGTGAAATTTATCTAGTATTAATAAAATAATTAATATACAAGTATGGGAGTAATGAATGGAAATATCTTTTTCTCTTCTAATTACAATTTCTATCAATTAAAGGGAATATTTTAAAATAGTTAGAGAAAAAAATAAACAATACTGTTACAATTTCATGAAAATTTATAAAGACTTAAAATTTGTTTCATGAATCAGAACTATGGGTACAATTTCAGGTCAAAACTTGGTACTCTTTCTCTTCCCTCTTGCAAAAGAATTCTTTTTAAAGCAAGGTGAATGTTATACTTTGTAGTGGCATTATTAATTATTAATAAGATCATTAGCTCTTTCCAAGGAATGGTTTTAGAAGTATTAAGGAACTTCAGTGTAACTCGATATGCATTTTTCTCCAAATGTTTAGTCTAAATTTTGAGTAATTATGGGTAGCTCTTTAGAAATTAAACAGTATAGATACTCTCAGTTTCTGTTTTAAGAAGGGACAGTTAAAAACCCCTAGTCTGAATGTAAAAAAGAAAGTCTTTTCCTTTAATAATTCATATTTATTTCTTTCCCAAAAGGAAGGCTTTCGATTACGGGAACCTTTAGAATATGCCAGTAATAGCTTTTTAGACATATTGCCTTTTATACCTATGTAGATTAAGTGAATATAGCTCAAGGAAATTTTTATTTAGGTTTTTACTCAATTATAGAAAATGATTTTCTTATAAATTTAGGTCCCTTAACATTATGTTTTTTGGAAAACATTTCTTAAAAATTGATCATTTTTTTTTCACTTTCATAAATTTATATTCCTACTAAAAATATGGGATGAAAAATTTTTTTCATTGACTTATTCCCCTTACATTATTACCACTATTATAATTTTGTTAGAACTTCTTCCAGCATTATCTATGCATATCTTCTTTGCAAGGTTATAATTAAAATGCCCTTCGTTTTAATGTCCACTTCCCCCTTTTTTCCCATCCACTGTTACCTGATAAACATCTTTCCGTATTGTTAGCTGTTTTCTCTGACCATCATTTTTATTAGCAATGTTAATAATGGGCAGCAAAGGCATCTGGTTATTTAAAGATGTCCGATATTTAAAAGGTTTGTCAAAAGTCTGGGAACTTTAAAAATCAGATTTGCTCAAACTAGAGTGCAGTACAGGTTACAATTAAATTCAGCAGTAACAAGCATGAAGAACTTAGTGGTATACATGGATTTTTTTATAACCAGAAAAAAGAAAATCAACCTAATGTAGAGCCAACCTGGATACCTCTTGAGCATTTTATACATTTACTACCTTCATGGGCTACTAATTTGAGTTTGCTTTAATTATCTCAGGATTAGTGGTTCATTAATATTTGATACAGTCATTCTGAAGTGCCTGGATTCTGAAATATCTAAGAATTCCAGAGATGGCCTATCACTCTTTGCTAATACATTACTTCAGATGTGTTTAGTCCTTCCTGATGTGTTTAGTCCACTGTGGTGAGAGGGAAGCAAGACTGAGACTAGTTGTCAGGAGGAAAATAAACTCATCTTTATTATTCCACTCTTTCTTGCCAGGATTCTCAGTTTTGAGGTATTTTACTAAAAGACCTTATATCAATCAATTGATTACTCTGTGCATTCTCATCAACTTCTCCTTGTATCAAAGTCAGTCTTTGTAAAGGGCCAAGGCACTCAAGTTGGAATTTCTAAAATAGTCATATTTTTAATCTCTATAATCCCTATCAGATGTCCCCTTGGTTATAATTCATCCCATCTCCTTTTCTTTTCCATGTTGAATTTAAATTTACAGTCTTCACTATTTAATCATCATCTCTCCTTTATTCATTTATTTTCTCTTTTTAAATCCTGTAAAACCACCTAGTTTCTCCCCGCTCCCCCTTTCTGGCTACTTTTCAGTAGACTTTCCAATGTGTTCCATATTCTTTAAAAATAGCTGAAGGTACAGTCCCTCCCTGAGATTTTTTTTTTCTAGCCATGGTTTTGTTTTTGGTCAACTATTATTCCAACATGGTAAGTGCTCCAAAAATGTCTTTTCACAACAAATTCATATTGACAGTCTACATTTCATTACTTCCGTATAGTCATATAACTGATAGTTGGCAGCCAGGAAAAAAAGAATAATAAATTAATGAGTTGCTCCTCCAAAATAATTAAATTCCCAAGCTAGAATTCAGGGCCATGTGTCTGGCAAGACGCTGCAATGGAATGAGACATCCTGGTAAGGATGATAGCCTAGAACTAGACATGTCCACCAGGTCAAGCAAGCAATGAAGAAAGGAAGGGACTTCTTTGCAGAGGGTGGGATGAGCTCCCATGGAGCAGCTAGAGGCAGTATGTGCCAACAAGATTTGGTCATACAGGGAGTGGGGAGAGAATCTTGCCTGAAGCAGCATGTTAGTAGAAGACAGTTATAGCACAGACATAGGGAGGCAATTCCTCAAAATTTAGTCATTTAGTCAGCATTTAGGGAATTCTCTTAACAAATAGCCAGTGCCACAGTTCCCTGGCTGTAGAGCAGGGGCCAAATGCCATTCAAGGAAAGGATCCCGTAAGCAGAAGCTGGGTTCTAGTTACCAACGGGTAATTAAGACAAGAACTCAGCCATGGGAACAAGTCAGGATGTGAGGCAAGAGGACGAATCCCACAGTAAGAATGACTTAATGGGGAAAGGGTTTCCTGGAATATTGGGGGAAGGCTCCTTTAAGAGCCCCAAATGACGTCAAGACTGATTCTTCAGGCCTGAGAATGACTAAGCTGTACAGAAAGCTTTTCCGAAGCTCAGCCAAATAAGAATTTGTTGACTGTTCATACATGCCAGGCATTCTTCTGGGCAGTGAGGATAAAGCGGTAAGTGAAATCAAGTCTTGCTTTCCTCAAGCTGCTATTCTGCAGGGGACAGATAAACAGTAAAGCCAATGAGTAAATAATGCATAATATTAAACAAATATATCAGGTGGCGATCCTTGTTAGCTTGAAACAATAAAAATGGAAAGTGGCCTGAGAGTGACCAGGATTTGCTATTTTCAAAAGATTTGTCCCAGAAGACCTCTCTGATCATTTTACTCAGGAGAGTTGGAATTCAGATTTGTGGGCAATGAAATACTATCAATGAAGGATTCTGTCCTAAGTCTACTCCCCCTAGGAACTTTCTTTCTTTTACTTGCGTATTACTTTGCTTCTTTGCCAGAGTGTTCTAAGCAATGTTGTTTGCTTTATTTTTATTACGGATCTTTTAAAAAACTGCCCACTTGAATAGTTTATGTTGCAACTTTATCCTAATTTGGGTGGTATTGCAATTTGAGGTTCTTTCTGGACATCCATGTGTATCCTGTCTACATATCCAGGAACCTTTCCTGGGAATGTGCTGTTAGCGCTTTTGAGGTCTTCTGAAATGGAGCAGTTCGAACACACATATTAGTTAGCATTCCCAAGGGCCAGCTGGCACAAATGTAAGTTAATTATTTTTCTCCCAGTTTATCTATGGGTTCTTTCATCAATCGTTATCTGTAAGCACTCTGGACACATTCCTTTTTCTCAGTTAGAGTTCCAGTAGAATATTTTTGAGCAAACATTTAGGTGTCTGCTGGAATATGCAGAGGTCTTAGGTTTGTAAACAGCTAGGGGAAAATCCATTTGGAGCTTTAACCCTTGACCTTCAAGATTTTACCTGCTTATTAATCCTAAAGAGTACATTTCTCTGAAACATAAGTCACTTAGAATCTTCACTGTGTTTGTGATCCAAGTTGGGTAGTAAGGAAATGTCCAACTAAGTTAGTATTTAGATGATGATTTCTGATCTTTTTCTGTGTTCTGTGTTCTGCGACCTATGACAAGTGATTGCATTTTATCAATGGAATTTCTTTTCCATTGCATAAACTATTAAATAATTCATCAAAATACTGACAGTGGTGACACATTCCAAAGAAGAGGTATTTGATATTTAAATTTAGAAGGGAAAAAGAGACAAAAGTAAAAAAGTATGAAGAGAGAATGTTTACTGAAAGAATAAATTCTATGATTCAGTTTTTCTATACTGGTACAATCTTAAAAACACTACCTATTCAAGGCTGTGCCACTTTATCAGCTATGGAAATATACAATAGTTAGATAAGGTAACAGGACAGAATTTAGAACCCCACACCCTAGCTTCCTCCTCCTAGTGGGCACAGCTTAGTATTCCTGCATTCAGCCAGCAGTCAACAAATATTTCTTGGTCACCTACTATATGTCAAGTTCTGGGCTAATTGAGAGATGGGAAACCATCCAATATTTGATGTTGTCAGTTCCAATGGGGATGTCCTTATCAATTTTTTCTGATTGTAATCTTCCCTTTCAGGGCCTCGCTTATATGTTGTCTCTTAAAAGCTCAATAAAGCTCCAGTGTAAAGCACCTATTATACTTGAGGTCACATCCCAGTCTCTAGGGTCATTATAAAGAGTCTGTGTAGCCTGACTACACAGAAAGTGGGCCGTGGCCCATCAGTATTGATATCCACTTAAAGGCTGTTAGAAATGCACAATCTGAGCCCCTCTCTACTGGTTCAGAATCTGCTTCTCTGAATCCCTAGGCTATTTCTTTGAAGAGCACTGGTCTAGAGCAGGACCAGGCAAACTTGCGGCCCATGGCCAAATCCTGCTCACCGCCTGGGTTTGTAAATAAAGCTTTACTGGAACATAGCCATGTTCTTTCATTTTCTTACCAAGCTGAGTAGCTGCAACAGAGAACCCACCCTAGTCTAAATTAGTCACGCTTAAAGTGTGATGCTGGACCGGTGCCAGTACATGAAACTGAGACAAAGCATTTAGAAACTTTTATTGCAAATTGTCATTGCCGTGATATCCAAGTATAAGATGAATTTTCTAGTAATTTATACTCTTATATTTTACAAAAATATTAGTCTATGACTGTTAGAGAATTAAATACAAAAAGTTGGACCTTCTCCAGAGATTGTGAGAAGCACTGCTCTATAGGTATAGATGGTATGTTTGTGTAAAGGAATTTGTACACTGTAAATTTTGACACCAAAGGGAAATTTATCATGGACTGTGATAACCGTACTGTTCTTTGTTCTTCTTGCTTTCCCATGCCTCTTTCTCTTGTTCCCATTCGCCATGTTTGTGGTGATACCATCAAATTTGATGCCTTGTTTCCCCTGTATCCCCACTTGGATCCTCTCTTCCCTCCTGCCCTCAGCTGTGCCCAGGGCAGGCCAGTTGCTTTAGGCCATCCCCTGACATAGTAGTCTTTCAGAAGTGGTTGCAAGCCCCTCGGACCAGTCAGACACCTCCCCAGGTTTTCCTCTGGAAAACTTTATGAATAAAACTGCCTGCCTCTGGAATCAAGAGCTAATACAAAATCGCCTAGGAGGTTGCATCCACTATCACCTAGTGAACGCCTATATAAGCTCTGGAAGCAAAGTTGTAAGTCAGAGGGCTTCTTAGTTCTGGAAGCCTAGATTTCTGTAACCCAGTAATTCTCAAAGTGTGCTCCTTGGTCTAGAAACATCAGCATCACCTGGAAACTTGTTAGAAATGCAGATTCCTGGGCCCCACTTCAGCCCTATTGCCTCAAAACTCCTGAGGGTGGGGCCCAGCAATCTGGTTTAACAAGCCCTTCAGGTGATTCTGATGTTGGTTTACATTCGAGAATCACTGCTGTAACTCTTCCTTCTGTGAGCTCTTTCAGCATCTTCCCTTCTGTGAGCCAACTTCTTCCCTTTTCCCCCCTTAAATTAGTTTGTTTTTTTTTTCCTGTCACTGACAGCAAGTCTTGTTCAATGTACCATTTGAGGACTGTGCTTACCACACCACGAATTTGCTTCTACACACTTATCACACCATAACATGATCTCAGGCTCAGCTCTGTTAACATATTTTTATTTTTCCCCCTACCCTTTACATCCCAGTGTGTTTTAAGATTTTTTTTTCCTCTTTCCTTTCTATCACACAGTCCTTCCCTGAAACTCAGAGGACTTTATTAATGCTAAAGTGACTTTTTCCACCCAAATGAGAATTAAGGATAACATGCTAGTTAATAGATAAGTTTCAGCTGGGTTTGTAAATGCGCTTTTCTGAATTAAATTTACTCTCTCACAGAGAACTTTTATTTCCCTTCTCTGTAAAAGTAGCATCCACCAAGTTGTATAATTTTCAAGTGACTTTCTTTAAACTTTATGAAATTACCTCACCTTGAGCTCAGTTGTTAAAGTAGATCTAATTCATTTTGCCCGTATTATGTTACCATCATCTTCTTCTTTCGACAAGAGATTTCTTTCCTATTATTGCTCTCCAAGCATTTAATCTCTCCAGGTACTTTTCTCCCCTCTCTTGATTTGTAAGTGTTTTGCTGTGATTCAGTCTCTTGTCTATTCTGGTTACAAAATACAACCTTCAATGTTAGTTGGGTTCCTTGTTCTATTTGGGGAAAAGAGAAGTAGTCAGATCTTTCAGTATCAGTATTTGACCAATGTCATGATAATAGAGTGGTTCAAGGTAGAGATATTGAATCAACTTTTATGTTTGGCTAAGAAAATTGATACATGATGGTATGTGACATAAGGTCTTTGCTGAGTTTTTCTTTCATATGTGTGAAGGAATGAAAAGTCGCTATATCTTAAAAATTATAATTTAATGTTTTATAATCATGATGCCTTTCTCCCAGTTTCTTTTACAGATTACTCTATGATCAGAGAATCAGTGTGTGACTCTAGCTATTTGACAAGTCATCTTTATGCCAGCCACCATCTGGGAATTGAGATTTGCTTGCTTTTAATTTGTATATTAAATATCAAGACTGAGACACCATTGTTTGTTTTTTCAACCTCTGAGGTTGTACCATGTTATTGGGTGCTCACGTTTCCCTTAGAGGATGGACCAGGAAAGAAACAGGACATGAGCTAGTTTTCCTCCCAGTTTTAAGTTCCTCTATGTCTCTAGCTCTCTGGAACCACTGTACAATGGAGTTGCATCTTACATGAGGGTGAGGCTCTAAAGACAGTTCATAAGGTGAAAAAATGTTTATATACAAAATTATCTTTGAAAATCTCTTAAACCACTCATGCATTTTATTACCTTTAAGCACAAGAGTCCCACTAGCGTGGTGAGATGCTGACCTGGTGAGGGGTTGAACAGAGTGCTAGTGAGGACGCCCATGATATTTTGTTACTTTTAGCTCTTTCTCTCTCACTTGGTCATTTTCTATCCCTGTGTCTGTATAGTTGGTTTCATATAAATCCCATGTATGCATGATACAGCTTTGATGTTTAAGATCAGACCAAATAACATGCTAGTGAAGGTATGGAGAGGTCAGTGAAAACCAGGGGCCAAGAAATTGTTGCAGTTTCTCATCATGCACATTATAGTTTTTGTGAAAATATATAACTCTCCAGCCAGAAGGCTCATTATATGGTAGCTAAGAGATGGCACTTTAGCGACTGAGCTCCACAGAGTCCTGGCTCTGCCAATTCCTGGCTGTGTGACCTTGGGCAAGTTGGTTGACATCCCTATACCTCACTTGTTTGACCTCTAAAATGGAGTTAATAACTTGTGGTGTTAGATGACATATCACATGAAGTGTGTAGCAATGCTGGAACTTGATGTTCATTACATAAAAGCGGTGGCTGTGGTTGCTATCTTCAGGGTGATGGTTCTTGTGTTATTTGTATATCCCTCAAGAAGTAAGAGAAGAAACAAAGTTGTGAAGAACATTTAGAAATTCTAAGATAATTGTGCAGGACAAAGGTCATTAATTAGTAAGGGAGGTGTTTGGTCTCTGAATTTGCATCATTGTGGAAGTTCCCTTTCTCAATTCTTTTTATTTGATTTTATTTGATTTCTTATTAGAGATGTTGTATGTTTACAGAAAAATCATGCATAAAAATATAGAGTTCCCATATGCCACCCTATTATTAACACCTTGAATTAATGTGGTACATTTGTTACAATTGATGAAAGAACATTTCTATAATTGTGCTCTTCACTATAGTCCATTGTTTACATTAGGGTTCACTGTGTTGTACAGTGCTATATTGTTTTTTAAAATTTTTTATTCTACTAATATATATACAACCTAAAACTTCCCCTTTTAACCACATTCAAGTATATAATTCAGTGCTGTTAATTACATTCACAATGTTGTGCTACCATCACCACCATCTGTTATCAAGACTTTTCCTTTCTCACTTCTTAAAAACAAATTAAGTTTTCCCTTTTCAGAATCCTCACTTGTTTCTAAATGTTCTAATGGACTAGATTTAATGTACAACTCCCCTACCCCCCAAAGATAGTTAAGGATTTATGTTAGAGAGGAAACTTTCTGCTGCCTCCCTTTTGTAAGCAGTAAAGCATGTTCTATCCTTATCTTGGATGTTCAGCTGTATAATATTTCATAGCTTACCATCCGTAAGTTTCCTGCTTGCAATCAATCCATTTGTCGTTATCATACTCGCTTGAGCTGTGGCTGAGCAGTCACCGTTCACTGAAACCTTTAGCATTTCTTCCTAGAGATCACAGTCCTTGATCTAAAAGGGAAAAAAGGAGAACCAGACACAGGTTTTGCCACATAGAAATCGATAGTGACAAACTTCAGTGCCATTTCATCTTGCCAGATGCCATCTTGATAGTGCTACTGCTTTTCCGCTTTAGTAATGGCAGAACATCAGATTAAGGTTCCCTCACAAGAGAGGAGTATAAATTGAGAAGTTTATTTTTACTGCCTAAAAGCTATAAAGCCAGTTAGGTACATAGAAGCAGTCAGCCACAATCAAAGCAGATTGTAGATATGCCTTCAGTTTTCCCAGTAACTTAAGCTAATGTCCATTTATTATATCCAATTAAAAAAATGGATGTAAAAAAAACAACCAGCCTTTAAATTAAAATTTTAGAGCAGAATTCATCCACAAAGATGTGGCCTGAGGATTATGCATATTATTAAGAGCACTGGCTGGTAAAGCATCTAGGAATTCCTGGGGCTGTTTCCTGTTCCTGATCCTCACTCTGACTATAATTAGCTTTATAATATTAGGCTGGTGTTTCTCAAACTTGAACATGCCTCAGAGCCACTTGGAGGAAGGGTTGCCCTGGGTGCCACTCTAGATAATTTTCTTTAGTGGTAAGTGCTAAGACGATAAAAGAGAATGAGGTAAGAGAGAGTGTTAGACTGGGTGACAGACACCAAAAAAGGACTCAATGTGCAAGGATTTCATTAGGAGAATTGTCTGTGAGAGAAAATGGGAGGGAGCAGGGAGAAGCTTGGGAAGCCATGCTGGCCTGACCCTGAGTGAAAGAGAGAAGGAAGGTTGGGTGGGGAAGCATCCTAGACTGCTGTGCAATCTGAAGAAGGTTTTTATGGCTGTCAGGGAGTCCTTGAGCCAGTGGAAGTCCTATGTCTTCTAGAAATGGGCCTTCCTTAGTATTCCTCCGCATCTGGTCACTGGCTGGGAGCGGCACACAGGAAGTGTGGCCTCGGCATCTGTGGCCAGCCAGCTCCCTCTCATGTGTTTCTTTTCTCCCATAACCTATTTTAGGCACTCATTTTTTCCAAGTCCCTCTTAAAATTTATCCTGGTGGCACTCAGTAATCCTGTAACCCTTGTCCCCACTCCATGCCCACTGTGATTTTTAACACTACTCTGTGCCTCAACCTCACGTTTTAAGGCAGCTCTCACAGACCTTTCCCATCACATTCAAACCAGTAAAATACTGATCTTACCAATCTCATTTCTCTTTCTACATTTTACCTCAGAAATCATAAGGAATATGACTTTTAAGGGCAAAGCTAAAGCAGAACATCTGATAAAGTGAAATATCTGGAGGTAATTTTTAGAGGAAAATGAGTGGAGTTTGCCTAAATTTGATGAAGATGACTGATTTCTCCTGATGTGATAGTACCCCCACCCTTTCCCTCAGAAGCCCATCAGTAAGAAACGTGAAAGTGCGGGCTTTGATTTGGAGTTGGGCACTCAGAGTGCTGCTCCCTGCATGGAAATCCTAGTCTGTCTTGACCCGACCTAGGGAGGCCTTTGAGATGGGCTTTTTTGCTGTGCCCTTTTGATTGAGTTGCCAGCAGCCATAGTGAGTGGGAAATAAATCCTGGGCATAATGGTTGAGATTTGGAAGTACACTCCTTGGTATCAGGGATGTGCCCCATTTCAAAGGGATGCCAGGTAAAAGAAGCCCTATTCCCAAGAAGGGTGTGTACACAGACGTGTAAAATTTCATACCCAGGAGAACTAGTTAGGTAATTTCCTGGGTTTTTTTGTTTTTGTTTTTTTTCCTGCATGTAGGGTGTTACACTGGCCAAGAGAAGTTGGTGCTTGTGCTTTAAGTAAAGCACTGATTGCCTTGTCAGTCATAGCTCTGAGGAACTAGGAACTTTCGAGATTGATGCTTGACAGAATAATTAGAAAAGTGTCACTTTCAGTAACCACTCGAGCACTCCCAAAAGGAACAGGTCCACGACTGGGCTCTGCTGTCCAAATCCAGAGGTTAAATGTTTAGGAAGACAAAACAGTGTTTATCACAGGAGAAAATTGCCTCAAATGCCAAGGAAGGGATGGCCCTTCACCTCCAGTGGTACCCAGTTGTCTGGGCATTTGCAGATTTGTTTCCCCAGACTTCTGGTGCCCATGATATTTTAATACCCATTTGAGGCTGTTTTAGTCTCTGTCACTTGGTTGCTTTGGAGTGGTGTGTGCAGCAGCTGGTGAGATGACTTTCTTCTTGACCTTTTCACAGGGATGACTTTTTCTCCTTATTTCAAGATGGCCCTCTGGAATCTGAATTCCTAGCCTGGAGAGCTCTGCCACAGTTTCCAAGGGAGCAACAATAGTCCTCTGAGTGTAGGGACAGTGCCTGTCAAAATAGGATGACCCACTGATGTTTTTGTTTTTTTTTTTAATTGATGACTACCCTTGTGAGTCTTTGCTCTTGTAAATGAGACTTAGCCTGCAGTTGTGGGGTGCCTAAGAGTTGCCAACTGAGAGCCTCCTTGTTGCTCAAATGTGGCCTCTCTCTAAGCCAAACTCAGCATATGATTGCATTACCTTCCCCCCAACATGGGACATGACTCCCGGGGATGAGCCTCCCTGGCAACGAGGGATTAATACCAAGTGCCAACTGGCAGCTTTGCACAGTGGCAGTATCGTAGCCAATGAGGTTTATCCGAGGCACGATTATTGCTAATTGAAAACTTTTCCCAAGTGCCAACTGGCAACACAACTGGAAAAAGACCTTGAATAAAAGGGGGAAATGGTAAAGACAAATGAGTTCAAGTGACTAAGAGACTTCAAAGAGAGTCGGGAGGTCATCCCAGAGGTAACTCTTACGCACACCTCAGTAGGAGCTCATAGAACATCTAAGTGCCTATCACCCCACTCAGTGGGGTCCTGAGAGCTCCGGAGACACCCTGGTCCTATATAAGGGGGGATAGCCCCAGAGACTGATGCCTTATCATTGGGTTCTATTTTGGAATCTGTGCTCCTGAGAGTGACAGAATTAGACTCAAATAAGTCCTCCCTGCACATGGTTCACCAGTCCCTTCTATTCAAACCTACATGTGATGCTGGAGTTTTTAGGTATACTTCCAGAGATTGGAGCCTCCCGCCTACCTATGTGCCAGGTGTGCATGAAATCTAGGTGGAGCTGCAACTCCTACCCTACAGCTCAATGGACTCATCCAAGTCACCTGGTGAGGAGACAACGATGGGAAATGGCCATCCCAGGGAATGGAGAGGGCCTGCATCTGCAGGCAGGATCATCCCACCCACCATATCCATGGGATATAAGCCCTCTCTCACCTGGAGTTGGAGTGGACATCACCATCCCATCCCCTCAGGATTGGGGGAAGAACTATGGACTAGAGTGGATTGATGGTATTCTCTTGTTCACATATGATGATTCTAGCAATGCAAGAAATTATAACAATGAGGTGGAGCCAGTGGCCACTTGACACTTTTGGGGTAGGGAGGGGACGAACAGTTGAAATACAGTGGCTTCTTTGGGAGTTGGAGGTTGTCCTGAGTACTGTTGTGGCAACGGATGTAGGCCATTTTAAATCAGCACACACCACTCAGAACTGAGTGGGAGAGAGTGTGGTCTACAGTGTGAATTGTGGTCTATGGTTGGTGGCAAGGCTCCAGGATGTGTAAGTTCATTGAGGGTGGTGGGCCACACTGTGGGAGATGTTTGTGTGGGATGTGGTGGGAGGTGTGGGAGGTGGGCAACATGGGAATCCCAGTGGGTTCCGTGTAATATTTTGGGTAATCTAAGCACCTCTTAAAATATATGTATATATATATATATAAATAACATTTTTGTAACCAAATACACATATATGCATATATATTTATATATCATTTTGCAAATGTTTGTATGTATTGTGAGAATTTTGATTTTTACCCATAAAAAAAAAGAAAAAAAAGATGGCCCTCTGGCCCCTGCATAGCCATTGGGTACCAAAGCCAGGGTCTTTTCCATGTGGTCCATGAGCCTGATCACAGCAATGTTTTCCAAATTTATAATATCTCAATTAAGTACACGTGGGACACCAACATGAAGTCATGAGAGTAGACAGGGAAAGAGTGGCCTCCTTGACAAATGATCTGTTTCAAAAAATGATAAACTTTGATTTATGTGCTCTTCTCTTTACTGTATTAAAAATGTTGGGAAATTTAAGCATTTGTAACAAAATATTTGAAGATAAAGAAAAATTTTTCCTATTTTACATTTTCTGTTATAAAGTCTAAACTCCTGAGTCAGAGACCCAGAAGCTCACATAACTTGACCCCAGATAACCTGACCTTTCATTGCTGGATAGAGTCTGTCTTGTGTCCTCAGTACCCTAGTCCTGGTACATGCTCCCTCCCCTTGCCCCTCTGCCTGCTTCAGCTATCACCACCTTCTTGGAATCTTCCTAGATTGTGTGAATTGTAGGGGATCTGTCAAGCCAGTGCATCTTAACTAATGTTCCCCAGGGGACATTTGATTATGTCTAGCGACATTTTTAGCTTTCACAATTTAAGGGGGTGGGGTACTATTGACATTTAATAGGAAGAGGCCGGGGATGCTGTTAAAGATCCTCCAATGTGCAGGACAGCGTCCCACAGCAAATGCCCGGAAATGACAATAGTGCCAAGGTTGAGAAGCCCTGTACTAAGTAGAAGGTTCTTTTTCAGATTTCTTTCTTTCTTGCAGTGCCTGACACATGGTAGATGATTATCAAATGTTGAAATGAATGCACAAACCCCTTCCTTCTCAGAACTCCATCTTACTTTGTGCTGCTTCTGTTTAGTTAAATGGAGACCTAATTACATGTTAGGTTATTACTTGCTAGAATCCCAAAGTCACTTAAATATTATAATCTACCCTTAAGATTTCAAGCACATTTATGGAGTTGGCAAAAGTAAATGAGAAGTAAGTTGGCTTTGGTGCATTGTTAATGTTCAAACCCCTGAAAAGTCTTATTTGGGGAGTTAAGCTCATACACAGCATTGGTGGTGCTTGGAAGAGAAACATAAAATGGTATTTTCTTCAAAGTGCATTAAAAGAAAGGACAGCCTCTGTTACAGAATTTTAAGTCATGCAGGTATATGGAATGTGTCTCAGCAGGAAACGTAGGGCTCTTGAATGGCCTGGGCAAGAGAATGCGCCAGGGTGTTAGGTAAAGGTAGACTTGAGTCCTGGCTCCCTAGCTTAGTGTCTGTGAGACATTAGGCAAATTTCTTAACACTGTCCCTCTAGTTCCCCTTTCCCACCTATAAAATGGAAGTTATGGTAATACCAATTTCAAAGGGCAGTAGAGAGATTTCCCATATAATGAGCTTAGGACTGGTCCTAGCCCATTTAGCAACTGGTGATGATGATTCAACAAATCATTCAGCAAGTGTGTATTTGCGCAGGTACTATGTGCCATGCCCTGTTCTAGGCCCTTGGGATATAGCAGTGAACCCCCTTGCTTTCTCTGTTGGTGTTCCAATGATAACAGCGATGTCAGGATAACATATATCGAGGTCACATTTTTGCCTAGGACTGCTACAAGTGCTCTGAGCATATATTCCCATTCAGTGCTCATTGGCATCCTACAGCCTTGATGCTCTAATATGGCTACTTTACCCATGAGGAACCTGAGGCTTTTAGGAATAAAGTACTTTGTTACTAAGTGGCAAAGATGGCATATAAATACACATTGCCTGACTTGGCAAGTGTGTGCCCTCAACCACCATGCATATGATGGGTGCCTAGTAGCAATGGTATCTTTATCCATGAGTTACCTCAACTGTTCTCTTAGTCTGCCACATGTACTGGTGTTCAAGTGCTTTGAAAGAAAAAAAAAGTATTGTTCTTTCTTCAACCTGCCTACTATTTAATTGTTTTTATACTATTGCTAGGTCCCTAAGAAATGGGTTTTTGGTTTGTTTGATTTCTTGGTCCTTCTGCAGATCAAACAAAAATTTCCATGAGTGGCTCCAGCTCTCAGTTTGGGACTTTCCTTTCAGGTAGCAGTTCCTGAAACAATCCATAGCCATTAGCATATCTTTGAAGAATCCTGCTCACATTCTGGCCAGAGTGGCTCTGAGCCTGCCAGCCCTGAAGCTGTCAATAATTCCCCATTTGGATTTTGACAGCTTTCTGTTTCTACTTTGACAACTCTCTCTCCTGCTCACATAGTCTCAGTGATTTGGCCAGTCCCCTTTCCCTTCCCTTTGAACTTCCTCTCCACGCCAGTTGTGAGGTTTGGCCAGTGTTCCAACTAATTGAGATCAGAGCAGTGCATTTCCAATTGGAGCTTATAGTGTCTATTGGACTAGCTTTCCTAAGTGACCATTTGCTTTGATGAGGAAGAGAAAGCTTCAATTTATATGCATGAAGTAGCATTTTAAGCTTAGAACCAAGGTACACGTCTTAGCTTGCCAGAGCTGCTAAAACAGATACCACACTACGGGTTGGTTTAAACAACAGGAATTTTATTGTCTTATAGTTTTGGAAGCTGGAAGTCCGAAATGGAGGTGTTGGCAAGGCCATGCTTTCTCCAAAGTCTGAAACGTTCTGGTGATGGCTTTCTGGCAAGCCTCCATCACATGGCCATCTGTCTCTTTGTGGTACTCCCTGGGTTTCTCCTGTGTCCAAATTTCCTCTGCTTATTAGGACTTTAGCCTTAATGAATTAAAGTTTATCCTCATCCAAATAGGATATTCAAAGGTCTTACTTACAAATCTGTTCATACCCATAAAATTGGGAGTTAGGGCTTGAACATGCTTTTGGTGGAGTCATGATACAATATATCACAGTGCTTTACAATTGAAGAAAAATTTAGAGAGAGAAAATTGAGTCCTCTCTCCCGTCTTTAAGAGATGAGGACTTTGTGTCGAGAGATAATTGGTGACTGTCCTTAGCTTTCAAAGCATTCTTAGCAGCAAAACAAGGATTTGCTTTTCCCTAAGTGTAGATCAGTCAGCTGTCATTTGAGTAACCAAAAGTCACCTCATTTTTATACAGAGCTTGCAGTCAACTCAGACACCTAAATCCAACATTATTCCATTTCTTGATTGAAAAAAAAAACTCACCAAAATGTTTAAATTGTTTATATTATCTCTGATTAGTGATATTTGGGATGATTTTTATTGTCTTTTGTCTTTTCTATACTTAGTGAATTTTTCCTTCCAGTTGGCCATGGTATTACTTTTACAATCAAATCAAAATCACTGCTAAGAGAGCCAGGACAAGAAGCTAGATTGTCCAATTCCTCCTCTGGGGCAGTGGGTTAAAAATCATTTTTACAAACAAAGTCTTGCCATTGGTTCAAAATTACAGTACCTTATAGTTTTAGTAAACTAAAACACTCCAATTTTCTGAACCGTAGTTTCCTCTACTGTAAAATAAGACTATTCATGACCTCCTCAGGGTAATAATTAGTACCCTTATGATCAGGAGGTCTTTGGTGGAATTGTTCTGTCTCTTCATGGAGAGTTATAGCCTTCAAAAAGCCACTTCCCATCTCTATCTAAGCTGTTCAAGTTAGAAAGTTATTTTAACTCCATAAAATGCAGTTAATAAAGCCCTTGCAAAGTTGATGTGAAGATCGACTAAAATAAGCTATATAAAGCACTTGGTACTGAACCTGATGTTCAATAAATTATAGATACTACTACTAGCTTCAAATACCAGTATTAATTATTATTGTCACTTTTATTACTATCAAATGATTATTGTGTGAACCAAATTATAACTTACACATGGAAGTTCTTCAAATTTAAGGAATTACCTTTGCTTACAGACATAGCTAAGCTTCTGGCACTGGAAGTAATAAGACCTCCACCAGGGATGATTCACTCCCAAGATATTAATTGGTGTAAGGCAGAGGCTACTGGGATATCCAATGTCAAGCAACAGAATGTCAATTCTATGACATTTTCAGCCTCCCTTTCAGCTAGGTGGAATCATGCTTCCTAGCCACTGAGATATAAGAAAAAGTTTGGTGTGGGACTTCTGGCAAGCCTGTTTAAAGAAACCTAAAGTAGCTGGAAGCTCTTTTGTCTTTTTTCCTGTTCTTTCCTTCTTCTTGGAATGATCTTATAATGGCAGGAGCTCTGGCCGTTATCTTGCATCAAGAGATATCCTATGAATGGTAGCCTTGCATGGTGAAGATGAAAGACTGAAGACATCTGAGTCTCCAGTTGACTTAAGGGAGTTATGTGGCAGCTCTGGACTACCTACCATCAGACTATGAGAGAATAAATATTTGTATTTTTAAGTCCCTGCGTTTCTTTGTTCCTAGCATACAAATAAATTCCTGACTGATCCAATCTTTCTCCTAATAGCTTTGGCATAGTTTTCTCATTTAACATGGAGCACTTCCAATATTTTTGTCCTTCCCTGGTAAATTTCTCTTTCCTTATAACACAAATAAGCTAGTTGACTCAAGCTTAAACGTGACCATTGAGCAAGTGAACAAACAAGAGCCTTCAGAGCAAAAGGCAAATGTATATTGTTCCTTGGCATGCACTTGGACTTACTTTGAAGATAAAGTAGTTTTGGGGACAGGAACAATAGGTTTGTGAAGTAGGTTAGCTGCCTGCTTTCCTTCAGCATATGAACTCCCAGTCCAGTTGCTCACCTTGTGGTCAGTGTTCCTTCACGGCCAGTGGAAGTTCGGGGTTGCGAGGTCTGCTGTTCAGTACGGGGTTTCCTAGAGGTGGTACCAATATTTCCTTAAAGCTGTTGTGGTGTTTTCCTTCAAGCAGATGGTTGTTTTGTAAATCTGGTAGGTTTTAATATACATCGACTAGAGAAAGGCCATAGAGAATATTTTTTCTTTCCAGAATTCAAAGACTCACTCTACCAAAATGTACTATGTCAAGCAGATTGTGTTAGCTTAAATGGTAGAAAAAGAGGATACTCTAAAAATGTGATATCTAATTTATATTAAAACACACATGCAAAACAGCTGCCCTTTAAATGGTTCATTGGCCACCAAGATCAGGTGCAGGCTGAATTAAGAGCATTTGGATAATTGACCTTCCATGTGAATAAATTAGAATAGATTAGACTTGATTGTTATGTAACAATTTAAATAATGAAAGAGCCCTTTTCTCTGTCTAGGCTGCTTTGTTGTGTTGGGTCTCAGAGGTGATTAACCATGTGTTTTTCTTGTTGGGAGACTTTCCTAAACACAAATTAGCAGACTGAAAAAGACAGTACTGTTTTAAATTTACATGGTCCTTTTTTTTTTTTTAATTACCCTAAGGACTGTATGACAGACTGAGTTGTTTAAAGACATTCTAGAAGGGGGACAGCATCCTTAAAATGCTTAATCTGCATTGCACCTTACCTTCTCAGCTGTGGAGTTCTTCCTGTGATTCTCCTTTCCTAGACAACTTGGATGTGATGTCCTCAGGGCTTTTTTTTGGTCTTTTTGACCTTTGTTCCTCCATTTGTATGGATGTTATATGATGAAGACCACCATATAAAGGCAACAAACCTGGGACTTCTAATTTAAGTATAGTCAGAATTTCAGAGGTGAAAGGACCTTAGACACCCAGTGAGTTCACTTTTATTTTGTTTTACAGATGAGGAGACGCAAGCCTAGTGATAGGAAATACCCTGTGATGACAAACTGATCTGATGCATGTTGACTAATATGTAGTGTTGGTCTTAGACAGTGAAGCCCTAGCTCCAGCACCTGCACTTACTGATGTGTGGGCTTACGCAAATTAGTTCAACTCTTCTGTAGAAAGAACATGTTGTTAGAGCCTATTTCTTAGGGTTTTTGCAAGAAATGAGATAAATTTTGAAATGAGATAAATGTCTGCAAAAGCACTGTTTTGGTTATTCTTACTATGTACCCTAAATCTTAATGGCGTAAAACATAATCATTTTGTTTTCTTATAATTCTGCAAATGGGGCTGGGATCAGTTGAGCGTCTCTTCTGTTCTTGTTGATATTTGTGTACAACTTGTGGCCTGGCCAGTAGTTGGGTTCAGCTGTGATGCTGGAGCACTGGGCTCTTCTCTGGTCCTCCTCTTCCTTTCAGGACCTCTCCCTTTCCACGTGATCTCTACACATGGTCTCTTCATATACTCTTTCCAGCAGAGTAATCAGACTTCTTCCATGGCACCTTAGGGCTTCCAAGAGGGCAAAAGCAGAAGCTTCCCTGCTGCATCCATTCTGCCACTTTTTACTGGTTAAAGCAAGTCACGGGCCCAGCCAAAATTCAGGGGGAAGGCACTACCCTGGAGCATAAATGTTAATGTGGCAGGTTCATTGGTGCACACCAGTGTAACAATACCACAAGCATTTTAAGAGCTGCAGACATGTTAGTTGTTCTCTTGTGATGCAGTAGTAGTAGTAGTTTTTTTTATTGTTCTGTTTTTGTTGTTGTTATAAATATAGATAGAAAACAGTTCATAGAGAAGTTTTGAAAAATCAAATAATTTTATTCTATATCTTTTGTAAATCTCTAACATTACTATCCATGGTTTTCCTGGGAGATCTGCTATAAAACTATAGGTGGGAAAAATAATTTTTTCAGTAAGGGGTAGAATCACTTCCCTAACTCAGAGTTTTTCCAACTTTATTGTATATATGAATTACCTGAATTTAATAATAAGATTAAGTTATTATTAAATAATGTCAAATAATATTAAAATGCAGATTCTGATTCAAGCAGGTCTGGGTTGGGGCTGGAGATTCTGCATTTCTAATAAATCCTCAGGTGATTTTGATGTAACTGTCCCAGGGAACCACACTAAAAGTGAGACTTTATTCTGCAACTGGGGACCTTGGTCTCAACCTCCAATAGCATCCAGAAATTACCACTAGGAGGCAGCATGCCTTCATTAAGAAGAATTCACTGTATCATTTTGTTGAGGATATTTGTGACATGCTTTCCATGTCAAATGGTCATATAGCGTTATATCATAAAGCGTTATTGTATAACTACCTTGAACTTCTTCCTGTTTTCAAAACTCTGTCCTACTAATTGTAAAAAGTTTACGTCCACAATTTAAATTTCTCAAAAAAATACATAAAGACATAAAAAGGAAAAGGAAAATAACCTAGAGTCATTCACGTCAGCATTCATATTGTGGGTGTGTTGTCCCAGACTTTTCATTTTCATATTTTGCCCCAAACATTTTTTTCCCTCTCTGGCAAATATAAGCATCTGCTTTTTAAATATTTGCAACTGAAAGTCTTCAAGAATATTCCAAGTTTAGCTGTTTTAAGAGAGACCATGATATATTTTTACTAATATGTTTTAAACTTTGCATTATTTATAGTCTCTCCTTGGAAACTTGAAATTTGCAACTTTTTACCTAGCTGATTCTGACTTTTTCCCTGTCTGGCTTACATTGATTTCACCTCCCTGTGTTTCTAACGAAGCCTGAAATTATCATACCCTCGTTTCAGTAGAGAATGTTTTTTTTCTGGGTCCTAATGTACCATGGACAGCACAGCAATTCTGTTCCTGTTATCAGCTGTATCCTCCCTCTCCTATCTATACTCAACCCAGTGCTCTAGAAAACCTTTGAATGAGGGTTTATGGCAGGGCTGAGTAGACAAACATCTTGTTCCGTAACATTTGAGGAGCATTGATTTCCCTCATAGACAAACCTATTTTCCCTGTGGCTTCTCTGATAATTCTAAGATCTGCCTGTATTATAAGCCTTGTCTACAATGGGATGGAGATATATATATATATAGTTATATATATAGTTAATTTTTTATTGTGGTAACATATATGTAATGCAGAATTCCCTATTTTGACCATTTTTAAGTGTAGCATTCAGGCCATGTATTTTTGACCCAATTTGTTGACCTGATTGGTAATGAGGGCAGTGAGTGCTTGTAGTTCAATTTAAGATATTTAGTTACTGGGGAGAACTGACACCTTGACCAGTCTAGGTGCCAGAATTCCCAAAACCATACCTTGGCTTGCATCTCACTGGCCAGAAAGCAATAACTTGATTCCATCTAGCTGAAAGGGAAGCTGGAAAATGTCAGACTTGACAGGTTCTGTTGGGATTCTGCAACTAAGGAAAACATGGAGAATTGATATTGGATATCCCAGTAGCCTCTGCCTTTCACCAGTTAATGCCTTGGAAACAAAACATCCCTGATTGAGGTCTTGTTGCTTCCAGTGATAGAACTATTGCTAAAATAAAGTAAAATAAAAAGTGTTAATAAAACTTTTCATTTGAAGAGCACTGGGCAAAACAGTGCCCCCTCCTCCATATCTCCCCAGGGCGGAGTGAGAGCAGTATGGTAAGTACCTGGTGTTCTCAGTGGGATCAGAACACTGGGTAGTAGAACAAAAATGGGGAAAGGCCCACCCTTTCAAGTACCCATATTTGAGAATCTTGTTTTCCCCCCTTTTTTTCCACACCCTCTGCCACTTTCCCTAACTAGATCTCTGCCCCATCGGCATTTCCATTTTCTACCTGGAGCACATTATAGTGTATTTAAAATTGAAATTGTTCAAGTTAGAAAGTTATTTTCTACACACTCTCCCTACTAAAAGTATTGTACGTTTCCAGTATGTATCACTTTAAAGCAAGAAGAAATTTAAAATCTTTCCATTTCCTCCAATTTGATTCTAGAAAGCTTGGCTTCCTTTTCAGCCAGGGGATTTAACTCAGTTGGCAAGGCAGACATGAAACCTCTTGTGGTGATCAATGCCCCAAATCCCAAGTGTATGCCCAAGGCAAAGTAATATCTAACCTGCAGGGGGATGGCCCAAATGACCTTTCGCTATGCAAAGGTTAGGGAGGATGAGCCAGAGGTCTCTGCAGCATTTGTTCTCCTTACTTTAAGGATGTGCAAAGCTCAGTTTCAACTTTTGGATATCAAAATACCTACTACAATTCAGAGGTAAATGGAGTCAGATATATGTGGAAATGAAAAACTTGAAATAAGTAAATCTGAAAGTATGACCATGATGAAATAGACCCCAAGAGCCAAATCTAAGGTGTGAACCTTGAATGGATCCTGGTTTGGCTATGTGATTCTGTAAGACATTCTTAAGATAAGTGGGAAATTTCACTATAGACTACATTATAGATGATAATAGGAAAGTATTGGTCACTGTCTTAAGTATTATAATGATATTGTGATTATGGAGGAGAATACTCTTATTCTCAGGAGACACATGCCAAAGTATTTAGAGACAAAGTGTCATGATATAGGCAACCTATTTTGAAATGTTTCAAGAGCAATAACACATACTATATATAAAAAGAAATAAAGTAAATATAGCAAAAGATTAAAAATTCTTGTGTGTAGGCAAAGGGTATTTTATACATTTTAACTTCTATGTTTCTCTATATATTTAAAGTTTTTCATAATTCACAATGTGAAAATGTATTCCTTAACAACCACCAGACCAAACCCCAAGCTTGCCCCTCGCCTTCCTTCCCAGTTTCAAAATTTAGTTTTTATTACCATTTATTAAACATCCACTGTATATGCTAGGCAGTATTCCAAGTGCTAGACATATATAAATAAGATACTGTCCCTGTTCTTAAATAGCTCATAATACAGTATGTTTCTTTTGCTATTTTTATTCAATTTGAAGTCAAATTCTTATAAAAATCATAGAAATGAAGACAAAAATTTTCTTCTGCTTAAGCCTAAGAAATTTTTTTAACTAATGTATCTCCATCTAGGGCTATTGGTACCCCTTAACATCTAATTTTTGATAAGTTTCATGTAAGAACAATAGGTGGTATTGGACATGTTTAAGGTGTTTGAACACAAAAACTGTGACAGTGACTACCTTGGGGATTTGCCCAAGTATATCATAGCATTCTGGGCAGGAAGCTTTTGGTATAGAATTAGATATATTTCTAACATATGCAGATAGAATAGTGTTTAAACTAATAGTCATATTTGTAACCACTGTACATGTTGCCAATGAACACACACCTTTTCAAGAGTTTGGGGAGCCATTTTGGTTAGTGTGAATCCTCCAGCAAGGTATGTCGAGAGTTTCCCACCACTGGAAAATAACTACTTTGACAGATTTTTTATTTTCCTTCTTCCTGATTTGTAGCCAGGTAACCAGAAAAGCATAAAAGCACTGTCACACTAAACATTTTCTTCCCATTATTCCTCTGAAGAAAATGCTCACATAATTCAAACATCATAGCAATTCAAATCAGTGTTACATATGGTTCTTGCTGATCAGGGACAAGGTAAGGAGAAATATGCTGAGGGTGAACAGTAATGCAGAAGAAACTGATGATGGATTTTCAGGGTTATAATAAATTTAAGAGCTTAAAGGAGTTCAAAAAATAAATAGGAAGGTCTACTCTAGACCTTAATCTGGGAATACAAGTGAGAAGGAAATAATTCCAGGGGCTTCCTTTAAAATATACTAGATTATGTAGTTGTATAATACAACTGATTTGGCTTGAAGAATCATACATATCCATGAGATCTGCAAAATTAAAATGGTATTTGTGACATGTAAACAAAGCTACTAATTGAAAAATGCAGATCTGAATAGAATTTCAGTTGCAGAATGACAATTAAATGATTTGTTGGCTGTTATCTCTGATCCAGAGTGTCTTGAGTTAGATTTAATAGTCTGTACTAAGTAAGCATTCCATAAATATTTGGAAGGAAGAAAAGAAGAGACAAAGAGCTAAACTGGATATGCAGTTATTTAGTAAACTTGGTGCAGAATTTGCAATCATTAATTTAAACTACTAACTGAAAATTACCTCTTCTCTACATAAAAGAAAGGGTTAGCTAAATAAAGTGTTTGATAAAGAAACTAAGAGAGGGAAAAGTATTTTTAATGTCAAGAGAAGTAATCTACATCAGCCCTTTAAGCAATATAGAAGCACTTATTTGCATAAAATCAATGTACTAATTACAAATCAGTCTCATCTTTGTAAAAGCAGGCCCAGAAGTTTAGAAAATATTCCATTAGGTATAATTCATGACTACACATGGAATATACATGAATCTTATAACATTTAAAAATATCATGATAATTTGTTTTTTGTTTTTTTTTAATTAATATATTTTGTGTATCTTCCAAGTTATATAATGGAGTGAAAAGCAACATAAGATGGGGGAAAAACACTCAAGGGGTTGTTGAACTTGATTTTATGAGAAGCATCTGGATAGTTTTTTGGTTTGTTTTTCTTTATTGAGGTAGAGAACGCCCCAGAGATTCTTTTTTGAATGGTCTATAGTGAAGATGGGCCAAAATTTCTTTCCAGAGTCCCCAGGTGATTCTAATGGCTTGAGCGTAACTGGCTTAGATTGAGTCAGTTAACCTGAATTCTAGCCCAGACACAGGCATTTTTTTCTGCGACCTTGAATAATTCAGTTACTCTGGCCCTCAGAATCTTCATCCTTTCCATAATGAGGTAAACTCTATCAGTGGTGTTAACTATTGAGGAAGTTTGTGAACATGTTGTTAGCCAATGGAATCCTGAAACTTATCATGCTGGGAGTATTTACACTATGGAAATTGTTAAACAATTTGAGTCAGTCCTTTCCCCTTGTCCCTAGCCAGTTTACCAGCCTATCGTGAACTATACTTTCTTTAAAGTCTTTTCAAACCATAAGTCTCCATGAATCTATGATCTATTACTTCAAAAGCAATCTTAAATTATGGACACTGTTTTAATTTCCTAGGCTGCTCAAGCAAATATCATGCAATGGGTTGGCTTAACAATGGGGATGTACAAGGTATCACCTAGGCAATGCTTTCTTCCGGAACACTGGTGTTCTGCAGCTGGAGGGTCCTTGGCTCCTCTGTCACATGGCAATGCACATGGCAGCCTCCCCTGACCTCTCTGATCTTTTCTGGGCTCTGTTGAATTTCAGCTTCTTGCTTTCTGTGACTTTCTCTCTCTCATTCTGAATTTCATTCCAGTAATAAAGATTAAGACTCATAGTGATTGAACTGGCCTATACCTGAACTGAAGTAACCTCATCAAAAGATCCTACTTAAAATGGGTACACACGCATAGGAATGGATTAACTTTAAGAACATGTATTTCTGGGATGCCTGCAGCTCCAAACCACCACAGATAGTCTGAGAGATTTGGCCATCAATTTAAATTAATGCAATAATATTATTTTCCCCAGAAATAAAAAGTATAAGGAAGAGGTTGAAAAATGTACATCTACCAAAAACAGTCATTTTAATAGAAGATCCTTCTGTTGCTGATTGTGCCAAGTAGCTCAAGAGTTCAAGGATAACGGAAAGACAGTATCTGCTAGGAAAACTTAATGTAAAATCACTAGGTCTAAAAATGTTGAGGGTAACCCCTTATAGATTATTTTCTTATCTGCTGGACTTTTGTTGCATTATATCTTTTGGGGGGCTGTGGCGGGGAGTGTGTGGTTGAGGGCAGGCTGAGTCCCTGCATTAGTAGTCTTGAATCCTCATGCTCTCTTCCTGCTGTCTCTTTCCATACGTCACCATCTCAGAGACCATGTCACCATTGTCTTTATTTTTAACTTTTTATTTTTAAATAATTTCAAATTTACAGGACAGTTGCAAAGATAATGAAAAACCCATACCAAGAACTCCAACATACCTCCTACCCAAATACACAGGTCCGTCAACTTTTAATATTTTGCCACATTAGCTGTATCATTCCATCCATCTATCCACCTATCTGTCTATTTTCTAACCACTTGAGAGTGGGTTATATTTCCTAAGGACAAGGATATTCACATATGTAACCATATTAAGTACAATTATCAGCTATGTATCTTTATGAACTTTTATGTATATTTCTGATAAATTACTATATTAGTCTGCCAAAGGGGTGCCAATGCAAAGTATCAGAAACCTGTTGGCTTTTATAAAGGGTATTTATTTGGGGTAAAAGCGTACAGTCCCAAGGCCTTGGAAAGTCCAACTCAAGGTGCCACATGAGGTACTCTCTCACCAAAGTCAGCTGCCATGCACTGAAGCAAGATGGCAGGTGATCCCTGCCGGGTTCCAGCCTTCCCCTCTGGCCTCCCTCTTCCTCAGGGCTCAGCTTCTTCCTGATCTCAGCTGTAGGCTTACCAATCTCAGCTGTAAGCTGGCATAGGGCTTGTCTCTCAGGGCTTCTTTCCAAAATCAGTCTCATCTTTCTTCCCAAGGTCAGGTAAATGGTCCATCTTTCCTTGGAGCGTTAGCTGTTTGAGTCTTCCCCTTTCTGTCACATGGCAGGATAAAAAAATGACCAAGTTCTTTCTTCTGTATGTCTTCTTGTGTGAATTTCCATTTATATCAACTCCACCAAGGGGGCGGGGACTCAACCCAAGACATTCCTTATTGACGTGATCAAATCAAAGCCCTAATCTTAACAGGTAGTTTAATCAAAGACACTTCAGCTGGATTTAGTACAATCAAAGGGTATCACACCCAGAGGAATAGATTAGTTTACATACATAATCTTTTTCTTTTTGAGATTCATAAAATAATCTCAAACTGCCACAGTTACTGAAAGTAACATTTCTATGAATATCTTAAATTTGTATCTACTCTTTAAAATAAATTACCTCAAGTATTTATGAACATTTTTCTTCATTGGCAAATATGTTGATTTGGACTATAGTTGAATGACCCAATATTCCTATGGTAGAAGTCAAAGTTTAATCTTTTCAGATTTTTGCTCATATTTGCTCTGTTTCCACATTGTATTATAGTCTGCAAGTACCCTTCCTTTTCCCCCCTCACATTCTTTCCTATTTCCCACCCCCAGAAGTAAGCACATTCAGTTTACTGATTTTCGTACCTACCTCCATCTATCCCAGTGCCTGTCATGTAATAATTGCTCAATGAATGTTGAAAGGATGGGGGGAAAACCACTCCTACACATTAGAAAATCATATATATATTTAAATATTCAAACAATTGCTTTTTTGTAATGATTTGATAGCATTTGCTTTCATTGTTGGAGTTCAGCTTTATGTGAATTTTTTGCTTAGTTGCAGTATTTTATGGCACTTCTAGTATTATTACATTTGGAAAATGAGGTAGAAATCCTAGAGGCGAGTAAGTAAAACAGTTTTTTTTTAAAATTAACTCAGCTTTATAAATCTTGAATTCTAGCATATTACCCAGTTAAGAGTGATTCCTGTTCATGTACACATCTTGAAAATATACATTAAATAAAAATATTTAATTTAATTGAACTAGAGAACAATGTATTTTCATGAGCTAATTGCTAGTGATTCTCTTTCTTAAACTGTTTTAAAAAACTAATGTTAATCTTTGAACTTTAACCATTTTCTTCCTCAAATAGATGAATTTTAAAAAATTGGCATCTTAAGAAATTCATTAATAAAAGCCTGCAATTAATAGGTAATCTGGTTTTAATAACTCACAATTGGTTCAAGTGAATAGTGATTTTCTTATATATAGGATATATATATTTATATATATAAATATATTTATATATATAAATTTTTAAATTGAAATACCCTGGAGATGACCAACATACATTTTGGGTTGGGCATTGTTTTGTCTGAAAAGACACTTATGTAACTATGAGATCTAATTATTGTTTATGTATGTGACTCTTTTAAACCAAGAAGGGGATATATGTTTTGAATTTGTATTTTTATTTTGTCTGAATTAAGACTGGGAAATGATTAATTACGGGACAGTATTTCTTGTCAAATTGTGAATAAATATGTTTAGCCCTAGTATAACATAGTTCACAAACAAGAAAACCCATACTTCTTGCCAAGAAGTTGATTAAAAAATGTATTCAATTCATCACATGGTCTCTGTAGGAAGATCTTTACATTTGTATGGGGTGGCATTCAGTAATTAAATTCTCTAAACATTTTAATTAGACTGAAGGCCACCCAAAGCCTTTGCTCTCATCTTGAAAACACTTTGAGATATCAGTGGGCACAAAACAAAGCCAGAGGGTGCCATTGTCACTTTCATAGGAGTCTTAAATGAAGAGCAGAGCTTCTCAAACTCCAGTGTGCATAACAGTCACCTAGAAAGCCTGTTAAATCGCAGATTCTTGACTTGACTTCAAGAAGTTGTTATTCAGTAGCCTTGAGTAGGGCCCCAGAATGTTCATTTCTAACAAGCTCTCCTCTGATACTGGTGCTGTGGGTCTGGGGACCATAGTTTGAGAACCACTGTTGGAGGGAATTCAGTCGTGATTTGAAAGTTGACAGCAACCTGGTCCATTTTACACGTATTGCAGGTATTTCAAAACAATATACTGTCAGGTAAAACAAAGAGGCAGGAGTTTTTACATAAGATTTGGCAAGAGGAGCACATGAAAAAGCAGCATGATTGTCCGTTTATTTCTCTTCTTTTCACTGAGAGCAGGGGGAGCCATTCTGACAGTCATCCTCCTTAATTCCTTTCATGCCTTTCCATCTTTCCTAAAAGCAAGTATAATTGAAGTGGTTGCAAGATTGAATTGTCCCACTTCTTGCACAAATTATTTTATGTGTGAGTTATCTGCTGCTGTGTAACAAAATACCCCCAAATATAGCGAATTAAAATAACAAACGTCTTTCACGGTTTCTACGAGTTAGGAGTATGGGAGCAGGTTAGCTGGGTTGTTCTGGTTTGGGATCTCTCATGAGACCATAGTCAAGCTGTTGATCAGAGTTATTATCTCTGAAGTGTTTGTACTATCTGCTTTCACACTCACTCGTATGGATGCTTGCAAGAGGTTTTACTTTGTGAGCCTGTTTATGGGGACACTTACAACATGGCAAGAGAGCACACTCAAGATGGAAGCTGTACCTTTTTCATAACCTAATCTCAGAAGTGACTGTGTCACTTCTACTGTGTTGTGTTCACTAGAAGCAAGTCACTAAGTCCAGCCCTTACTCAAGGGCAAGGGAAGTAAGTGCTATCTCTTAAATGGAGTATTGAAGTATTTGTGGACATGGCTTTAAAACCATCATATAATATATGCGTCAGTTTCTCATCCACAAAATGGGAAACTGAGTATGAAATGAGCACATTATTAGAGAACTGATAAGAGATCAATAATAGTAGCTATAATTTTATTATGATGATTATAATCATCTTTCATCATCATCATCATCATCACCACTACCACCAGATTACCTCAGTTTTCTCCTTTGGGATCCTAAAGGGCAGAAGAGAGTGGATCAGTGGAGTACTCTCTACAGACCTTCTATGGAGAATAGTCATCCCTGAAGATCTTTGCGCTCAACCAAACTGTCTGACGTGTGAAGCTTTCCCCACCCAAATCCATGTTTTATAAACTGTCCCAGATCATAAAAGCCCTTAATTTTTTATTAAAGAAACCATCTGATAATAAACAAGACTGTACAACCAAAGAAGTTATGGACTGATAACATTATGAATATGGATGTGAACATTTGTAATAATTTATTAGTGAATAGGATTCAGCAGCTATTCAAAGAATGAGCTGCTTTACCAAGTAAGGTTTATCACTCTGAAATACAAGGATGGTGACTATCATGTACGTACCTTAAAAATCATCACAAACATTTGGCCCTGTAATCAATTTCTAGGATGTGGTCTTAAGAAAATAATACCAAAATCTTTGATGCAAAAAGATGTTTAACTCAGGAGAGTATTTGTGGAAGGCGGCCTCTAAGTTGGGCCCCAGTGGTCCCCGCCTCCTGAACTTCTTGCTCTGTGCATTCCCCTCCCCTTGAGTATGACCTAGATTTAGTGACTCACTTCCAACAGATAGAAATGGCAAAAGCAGTGGAGCGTCACTCCTGAGAATAGGTTATAGAAAGACTTGCTTCTATCTTGGGGGCTTGCGTGCTCTCTCTCGCTCGCTCGCTGTCTCGGCTCCCTCACTCTGTGGGACGCCAGCTGCTATGTTATGAGTCGCCGTGTGGAAAGGCCCACATGGTGAGGGATTCATGTATCTGTACAACCCACAAGGACCAGCCCACACTTAAGTGAGTTTGGACGTGGCTCTTCTGAGACTTGCCGACAGCCTTGTTGTGAGTGAGCTTGCCAGCGGGTCCTCCGCCATTCACAGTGTGAGATGACTGCCACCCCAGCTGGCACCGGGCAGTCTTGAGAGAATGTCACCCAGCTTGGCGGCTTCTGGATTCCTGACCTTTAGAAACCGTGTGGGATAATAAATTTTTGCTGCTCAGCAACAGATAACTAGTATAGTACTGAATAGCAGAACACACCAGTATAGAAAAATTGGCTAAGTATTGATTATATCTACTCTTCACGAAATATTATACAGTCAGAATACATAACATTTTTAAAGATTTTGTAATAATATAGAAACAATACTTAAGACTTAAAGTGTAATGAAAATAACAAGTGTAAAATTTTTATACATAGTATGTATTATTTTAACTATACCTGGCATCGGTCTTCTTTCCACCCTTGAAACGTACTGGAAGGAAATGCATCAAGTAATGATGCTGCATGTCTTTGAGCGTTAGGAGGACTGTGAGTGACTTGTTCTACTTTTCTGCACTTTTCCATTACCTATTGTGATCATGCATTATTTTATAATGGAGACATGATTAAAAGGATTAAAAAAGGTAAAAGATAAAGAAACTTAGAGGAGAAAGGGCAAATTACACATAGGTATTTAAACTCGTATCGCATTTGGGAAATATTTGGTTGTTTAGGGAGAGAAATGTGAATTTGTACATCTGGATTCAAGATTATGAAATATTTAAAATTTGTCTAGTGACCATATATCACTTATAATTTAAAAAATAAATGAGGAGGGCGCTTATGGCTCAAATGGTTGGGCATCAGTCTCCCATATGGAAGGACCTGGGTTCGAACCCTGGGACCTCCTGGTAAAAGAAAAAGAAAAAATATGGAAGGCGTGCGGGCGCACCATCAGGCTCCGCAAGTGGGTGAGCCCCAGGCCCCGTGCACAGGCGTGCCAGGCCCTGCCAAGCCACGTAGCAAGTTGATGACGTAACAGGAAAGTGACACAAGGGAGAGCCAAGACGAGACGCACCGAAAAACCAGGAAATGAGGTGGTGCAGGTGGCAGAATGCCTCTCTCCCACATTGGAGGTTCCCAGGATCAAATCCTGTTGAAGACAGGAGGAGAAGGATGAGAAGAGAGGGTAGGAAACAAACACAGAGAATTGCCCAGCAAATGGACACAAAACTGCAAAAATGGGGTGGGGATGGGGGTTAAAATGTATAAAAAGTAAAATAAATAAATAAATCTTTAAATAAATGAGATGTCTTTAGAAAAATAGTGATCAATCTTTAATTTTTACCTAGCACATACAAAAAACACGACATAAATCCTTAGTAATATTACTTATGATAATTTAGTGACTATTTGGCATGACTGCTATAGTAATTTAGGCAACAGACTTTATTAGCATGTCTTTGCTAGTTCATTCCTCCAAAATCTGCATCTTTCAGCATGTAAAGATTTTTGGATTGTTGGTCTTGTTTGGCAAGAGGATTTTTGTAAATAGCATTTCAGTGATTCTTTGCTGTCTGGCTGTCTCAATGTCAGTTTTCTCCTTCCTCTTCTGCTCCTTTCTGTACCATGGTGGCGCCTTCGTCATAACTGATTCCATATCCTTGTGGGGTTCTCCTTTTGGTCTACTAAAGGTCACTGTGATACAAGTGTCTAGTGAAGGGCTGGCAAGCAGGAACGTGAAATTGTTTCAGGTTATTTGGGACCCGATAATTTTTCTCCTGCAAGAATCAAAGCAAAGCAAGACTTTGTTTCTTTTCTTGTACATTTGTTATTTGCAATGACAGCATGTTTAGAAAACTAGGGTTTTTTTTTCTTCCACTTCTTAAACCCTTTCTTTTTAAAATTACCTGAAGCATTTTAAGATTTGGGTTGATCATATCTTTTTGCAATGTGTTTATTCTTCTTATTTTATATAAGTTTCATTTTCTGAATTGGTCAAACCAAATGGAATAGTTTCCCAAGAACCAAATTTACTAGAATTCCAAGTTTTCAAAAGTAGGCTATACTATGCATCTCTTCCGACAGCAAATACATTTTTAGTGGCCATTTGGGAGATACTATTTCTCATACAATCACATTACAGACAATATTTATAACAGAGCTTCCCTCTAAAATGCAAGAGGAAGAAAACATTAAACTATATCAAACGGTCAATGCAAATTCCATTTGGCTGTGAGAATATATGTTCCTAAGTGGGAGAAAAGGATTTTAAGGGAGGAAAAAGTCATAATTTGAGAAGAGCTTATGTTTTCCTGTCTGTTCTATGTTAGTTTAAAAATAACATTACTTTGGTACCAATTTTCCTTTTTAAGAAATCACATCATAAAAGAATGTTTTCTTTACTTTGACTAGCGTTCCTATTCCTACTGTCTTTGGACCACTTAGGTATGGATATAACAGGGCTAAAATAATATGTGCTTTTTTTAATCTATAAGATGATGCACATGCACTCTCCCCACTGAGAATTAAAAGCTTCTGCAATTTGAACTGTGATGTAATTTTGCATTTTCATTTTATCTGGTTTTACTAATGTCTATAAATAAAAACCACAACTTACTTTAATAATAATAATAATAAAATTATCTCTATGTAGTGGAGGTAACATATTATCATGACTACCATTAAGAACTGCTGGTGTTAATAATACATATTTTCTGCTACAGCCTAGAACAGCCTGCACTTGAAGCAAAGGATTGAGGTATAGTCTTTTAAGCCTATTCTCTCAGTGTTTTGTTCGAAAGGAAAATAATGGTTAAAAGATGCTGAAAGCCCATTGTTTGGGTCTAAATCATATTACAAGGTAGTACACTGCTCTCGTGCAAGTGCACTTGTGATTTGCTGGGAATTATAGAGAACAGTGGTCCTCGAACCTTCATCAGCTGTTGCTACACCACCCGGTGGAGAAGAGAGGTTACTGTCGCTTGCTTTCTTTCCCACAGGCAACAAATATATACAATCACGAGGGAGGGAGAGTAAAGCCATCATAGGGTTGACCTTGAGTCTTCTTCATCAGTCGTTTCTTCTCTTTCAGGAAGCACAAGAAAATCATTCACAGATTTATATGTTGAACTATTATCAGTTACTTGTGATGGATCTGCCTAACAACTAGCTGATGAGACATTTAAAGAAGCCACATTTGAGAACTTGTATAAAATATGAGATTGGATTTGGCTTGGCCCTTCCTGAATATAGTTTTCTTGATTATTTGTTTGGAAAGAAAATAATAAAGAAAGCCTCCTGCCATGTGGCAGAGAATGCATGCCCACATTATGTACAGGAATTGATAAGTCGAGGAGGAAATAAATATTCTGCTTTGTATTCAGATTTGACCACCATCCATCCCTCTTCCCAACCAGTATAAAATATCCCTGCTGGCCTTCCCTTTTTCCTATCCCAAGTGTTGAAAAAAATAATTTTGGCAACTCTTTCTGTGTTCTACCAAGTACCCTGTTTTAAAATTACACTTGTTTTAGCTATATCCTATTTCTTGATTCTGTAAGACTGCAATGATTATTAATCATCTTCTTTTATGTATTTGTAAATATGTGTGTATATACCATTTTGCTTTTCAAATAAAATTTTAAGTAATTATTTCATTCATTCGGTTTGCATATGTAACCTTTACTCTCACTATAGTAATTTGGAGTTGTAAGATCAGTACTCCTGAGTTGTTTCTTTCCATGTATTTTGTCAATCTCTAGGTCTATGGTGGCGTCTTGAATCTGGCCTCACTGCTAAATTAGGCACCTTTCCATATGCATAGAAAACTTTTTTCTTTGCAGTGTTTGTTTTTTTCCTAATGAGCAGAAATAAAGCTATTTGTTAACCTGGCCAGTTGACAGTTAAAAGGCTGTATATTATAGATGTTTTTATAGAGCTAGACTAAACCAAGCATCACTGTGTACATTAGTTCCCTTTTCACTAAATCCTGTACCTCACAATCCCTGACTAATCTGATGCTGGTTTAGACTTCAGATTTTAAATTTAATTTACTCAGTCTTGGGATAATATTGTTAATTCTCTGGGGAACCATCTGCGTCTTTGGGACTTTGAGCAGTTTGCTTAATCAGCTAGAGTGTTCGGCTTGCTCTCCCTCACTACTCTGCCTCTACTTCACCTCCTGGTTCTCTTAGGAAGAAATAGCCTTTTTTCCCACACAGCTGCTAAAAATGAGAAAGGTCATACAATAACTTGAACCAAGGCTACTGTCTCCTCTCCTACAATGACAAAAGATTTCTCCCCTTGACACCTATCCTCTACCTTATCATCTTTTTATTATTTAGAGGGCATCTACTTCCCATCTGAAATGTCTTTTACTTGAATAAAATTGATTCTCTTCAGCCAACTCCAGTCTCAGATTAGGTCTCAATTGTTAATGGAATGAGGAAATAAACTTCAAGTAACATTCCAGCTACATATTTTAAAACTCATTAAATAAGGTTTTGGGGAAGCCAAATGAAGTGCTTTCTCTTAGAGTTCAACTTTAGGATTTTTAATATGGTTATAAAGTAATGTTTTATGTGAGTAGCTTGTACAGAAATGCTATTTTGAACTTTTACTGGAGGAAATGAGTAGCTGAAAATTTCCCCAGAAGGACAGTGAAAAGGACAGACAATAGACAGACCAACTGTCCCCTAAGTTAGGCTAAAACAGTCCGACATGTCAAGGTACCATCTCTTATTTCTTATCATTCTAGAGATTTTAAGAAAGTAAGACAACTCAGGAGATATTAGGTATTCCTTCCAATTTAATACAATTCAGTAAATGTGTACCAAGCTCTGGGAAGCGGATGTGGCTCAAGCAATTGGGCTCCCGTCTACCATATAGGTGGTCGAGGGTTCAATTCCTGGGGCCTCCTGGTGAAAAGCAAGCTGGCCCACACAGGAGTGCTGGCCCGCGCAGGAGTGCTGATGCAGCAAGATGACACAACAAAAACAGACACAAAAGAGAGACAATAAGAGAGGCAGCAGACCAGGGAGCTGAGGTGGCACAAGAGATTGAGCAGCCTCTCTCCACTTCAGAAGTTCCCAGGATCAGTTCCCGTGCCGCCTAAAGAGAAGACAAGCAGACACAGAAGAACACACAGCAGACAGTGAGCACAAAACAACGTGGGATGAGAGGGTAGGGGGTGGGGGTAGGGGTGGGAATAAATAATAAATAAATAAATCTTTATAAGAAAAAAATGTGTACCAAGCCCCTTTTCTTTTTAAAACTCTGCCTTTAGTATTGGAGCAAGGAACTGCTAGGAGAAGGGTTACAATGATGACTAAGTTTCCATTTTTGCCTAGGAAATTCAGACACTGGAGAGAGACTCATGTGGCTATTTGATAAGTGCTCTCCATACAGACTGTTGAAAAGGCCTTGGGGATAGAAAAGAGAGAAGGATAGAAGTAGGGTGGCATATTATAAAATCCAGAGGCTTAGAACCTGACACACAGGAGTCACCCTGTTGGATAATTATTTCTTTTGAAAGAACCTTTAATTGAAGCTTTTAAGGATATGTAGCATTTAACCAGGTGAAGATAAGGAGGAAGAAAATTCTAGGCAAAAGGAAAGGAATGAAGTATGAAAGTAGGTAAGAAATTTGTAGTAGATGAATATTATCATGTAGCTGGAACACTCAACACTGACCAAAGAAAGTTTTCTTCACAGCTGTTTGCCCATTTTCACCATTGCATGTGAGTTTGTCTCTGAAGTTAGACCATTTTTATTGTGGCCTTGGTGATCATCAAACTCATATCATCACCTACCGCACTGTCCTAGGCAGCTGGGACACAGCATTTACTCAGACCAATCACTGACCCTAAGGATCTCTCAGGCTGTTATGTCATGCAGCCATTAACTTGCAGCTTGTTTATTGAAACAAATCTAATAAAGCAGTAAAACAATGATAGCAGGCCAAGCATCACTGGGTTGGAAAGTAAAGATACTTGTCATCCACCAAGGGTATAGTTGAATAGGTTGTTAGCCCCCAGGTGGTCTCCCATTGTTAAATCTGGCCCCTGCTAAGGCTCCTTTTGACAGCTGAAAAATGCTATTGGGACAAAGGGGACCTGAGTAGACCATCCATCATTCCCTTCCTGCCCTTCACAAGGTCAGTCACCCTCACACTGCCACCCAGAGAGAGCAAAAGTAGCCTCCAGTGCCCAAGCAAGCCACCAGTGACTGCCTCCTAAGCACTTCTTATTTGTTTGTATTTAATTTGTGTTTGAAGGTTGAGCTGACTTTTCCCACACAATTGGTAGGAAAATTCAGTTGACCACATTAGTTCCAGGGATTTTATTTGCCCTAAGAAGTAGTGTTGGCCAGCTTCTTCCTTGATAATGATGCACTTCCAAACCCAAGAATTTGTGAACAATAAAGAAAGGCTGGGCCTTGAGATGATGACCTGGTTTCTATTGTTAACTCTCCTGTCAAAGGCCTCAATTCCTTGAAGTTATTTTAAAACCTGACTTTACAGCAAGAGATTCAGGTTCACATGTGAATTGCTCAGTTACTTCTAAGGGAAAATGATTTTTGCTTTAAAAAAAAGGGGGGAAGAACAATAATAACATATCCATGATTATTTTAGGTGACTGGAACCATCATTAATAATCAGACTATAACAAAAAGAAAAACTATTCTGTGCATCTGTTTTTTGTTTTTTTGTGTTTTTTTTTTACCTTATTTTGTACATTTAATAATTGAAAATATAAACAATTAAAAACTAAAAAGTAAACACAGATGAATAAATATATACATTTCTCAATTAAATGTAATGGATAAAATTTTTTTTTAATCAAACAGTATGTTACACAATATATTTGGTTCATAGTAACGCATTCATACAGTATTTGTCCTTTTGTGTCTGGCTGGCTTCTCTCAACATAATGTCCTCCAGGTTCATCCATGTTGTCACATGCTTTATGACTTCATTTCTTCTTACAGCTGCATAATATTCCATCATGTGAATAGACCACAGTTTGTTTATCCATTCGCTGTTGATGGACCCCTGGGTTGTTTCCAGCTTTTGGCAATCATGAATAATGTTGCTATGAACATCGGTGTGCAGATGTCTGTTCGTGTCACTGTTCTCCTTTCTTCTGCGTGTATCTCCAGTAGTGGTATTGCAGGGTCATGTGGCAAGTCTATATTCAACTTCTTTAGGAACTGCCAAACAGTCCTCCACGGTGCCTGTACCACTGCTTTCCCACCAACAGTGAAGAAGTGTTCCTATCTCTCCACATCCTCTCCAACACTTGTAGTTCTCTGTCTTTTAAATACTGGCCATTCTGATAGGTGTGAAATGATATCTCATTGTAGTTTTGATTTGCATTTCCCTAATCATGAGTGATGTTGAGCATTTCTTCATGTGTTTTTTTGCCATTTGTATTTCTTCTTCGGAGAAATGTCTATTCAAGTCTTCCGCCCATTTTTTAATTGGGTCGTTCGTCTTTTTATTGTTGAGTTGTGACATCTCCTTATATATCCTGTATATTAAACTCTTTTCAGATATGTGATTTCCAAATATTTTTTCCCATTGAGTTGGCTGCCTTTTCACCCTTCTGACAAAGTCTGTGAGGTGCAAAAGTGTTTAATTTTGAGGAGGCCCCATTTATCTATTTTTTCTTTTGTTGCACGTGCTTTGGGTGTAAGGTCCAAGAAACTACCACCTACTACAAGGTCTTGAAGATGTTTCCCTACATTTTCTTCTAGTAGTTTTATGGTCCTGGCTTTTATATTTAGATCTTTGATCCATTTTGAGTTGATTCTTGTATAGGGGGTGAGATAGGGGTCCTCTTTCATTCTTTTGGTTATAGATATCCAGTTCTCCCAACACCATTTGTTGAAGAGACTGTTTTTTCCCATTAGTGTGGGCTTGGTAGCTTTGTCCAAAATCAGTTGAGGGGGCGGATGTGGCTCAAATGGTTAGGCATCCATCTCCCATATGGAGGGAACGGGTTCGATCCCTGGGACCTCCTGGTAAAATGAAAAGAAAAAAAAAAAAAAACAGTTGACTGTATAGGTGAGGGTTTATTTCTGGGTTCTCAATTCTATTCCACCAATTGATGTGTCTATCTTTATGCCAGTACCATGCTGTTTTGACCACTGTAGCTTTGTAATATGTTTCAAGGTCAGGCAGTGAAATTCCTCCCATGTCACTCTTCTTTTTTAGAATGCTTTTGGCTATTTGGGTGCAGTTAACCTTCCAAATGAATTTGGTAATTGTCTTCTCTAATTCTGTAAAGTAAGCTGTTGGGATTTTGATTGGTATTGCATTGAATCTATAAATCAGTTTGGGCAAGATTGACATCTTCACGATATTTATTCTTCCAATCCATGAACTCGGAATGTCTTTCCATTTGTTTGGGTCTTTTAAAATTTCTTTTAGCATTGTTTTGTAGTTTTCTGCATATAGGTCCTGTACTTCTTTGGTTAAATTAACTCCTAGATACTTGAGTTTTTTTGTTGCTATTGAAAATGGAATTTTTCCCCTGATTTCCTCCTCAGGTTGTTCAGTACTAGTGTACAAAAACATTACTAATTTTTGCATGTTGATCTTGTATCCTGCCACTTTGCTGAACTCATTTATTAGCTCAAATAGTTTTGTCGTTGACACTTCAGGATTTTCTAAGTACAGGATCATGTCTTCTGCAAACAGTGAGAGTTTTACTTCCTCTTTTCCTGTTTAGATGCCCTTAATTTTTTTTTTTTCTTGTCTAATTGCCCTAGCTGGAACTTCTAGTACAATGTTGAATAACAATGGTGACATTGGGCATCCTTGTCTTGTTCGCAATCTTAGAGGGAAAGCTTTCAAACTTTCCCTGTTGAGTATGATGTTGGCTGTGGGTTTTTCATATATGCCTTTTATCATAGTGAGGAATTTTCCTTTTATTCCTATCTTTTGAAGTGTTTTTATCAAAAAAAGGTTGCTGGATTTTGTCTAATGCCTTTTTTTTTTTTTTAAAGATTTTATTTATTTATTCATTTATCCCCCCCTTGCTGCTTGTGCTCACTGGGTCAGCTAACTGTGCCACGCGGGCGGGCTTGCCTTCACCAGGAGGCCCCGGGAACCGAACCCGGGGCCTCCCATATGGTAAACGGGAGCCCTACTGATTGAGCCACAGCCGCTTCCCTGTCTAATGCCTTTTCTACATCTATTGAGATGATCATGTGTTTTTTTTTTCCTTCAATTTGTTAATTTGGTGTATTACATTGATTGATTTTCTTATGTTGAACCAGCCTTGCATACCAGGAATAAATCCCACATGGTCATGATGTATAAGTCTTTTGATATGCTGTTGGATTCAATTTGCAAGTATTTTGTTGAGAATTTTTGCCATTTGTAGATTCTTGTAGAATCTTTTTCTGGCTTTGGTATTAGGGTGATGTTGGCTTCATAAAATGTGTTGGGTAATTTTCCCTCCTCTTCAATTTTTTTGGAAGAGTTTAAACAGGATTGGTGTTAATTCTCTTCTAAATGCTTCATAGAATTCACCTGTGAAGCCATCTGGTCCTGGACTTTACTTTGCTGGGAGATTTTTGATGACTGATTCAATCTCCTTAAATGTGATTGGTTTGTTAAGTTCTTGTTTTTTCTTGTAGCGTCAGTGTAGGTTGGTTGTGCGTTTCTAGAAATTCGTGCATTTCATCTAGGTTGTCTAGTTTGTTGGCATATAGTTTCTCAAATTATCCTCTTATGATTCTTTTTATTTCTGTGAGGTCATTTGTAAACCTCCCCCTTTCGTTTCTGATTGTATTTATTTGCATCTTCTCTCTTTTCTTCTTTGTTAGTCTAGCTAGGGGTTTATCAATTTTATTGATCTTCTCAAAGAACCAGCTTTTGGTTTTGTTGATTTTCTCTATGGTTTTTCTGTTCTCATTTTCATTTATTTCTGCTCTAATCTTTATTATTTCTTTCCTTCTGCTTGCTTTGGGATTGGTTTGCTATTATTTTTCTAGTTTCTCTAATTGTTCAGTTAAATCTTTGAGTTTAGCTCTTTCTTGTTTTTTAATATAGGCATTTAAGGTCATAAATTTCCCTCTCAAGACTGCCTTCACTGTATCCCATAAGTTTTGATATGTTGTGTTCTCATTTTCATTTGTCTCAATATGTTTGCTGATTTCACTTGCAATTTCTTCTTTGACCCACCAATTATTTAGGAGTGTGTTGTTCCATCTCCACACATTTGCAAATTTACTTTTTTCTTGTCTATTATTGATTTCTAGTTTCATTCCATTATGATCTGAGAAGGTGCTGTGTATAATTTCAGTCTTTTTATATTTATTGAGAGCTTCGTTGTGACCTAACATGTGGTCTATCCTGGAGAAAGATCCATGGGCACTTGAGAAGAATGTATAACCCGGTGAGTTTGGATGCAGTGTTCTGTATATGTCTGTTAGGTCTAAGTTATTTATCATATTGTTCAAGTTCTCTGTTTCCTTGTTGATCTTCTGTCTAGTTGTTCCATCTAATGATGTGAGTGGGGTGTTGAAGTCTCCAATGATTATTGTAGAAACATCTATTTCTCCCTTCAGTTTTGCCAGAGTTTGTCTCTATATTTTGGGGCACCCTGGTTAGGTACATAGATATTTATGACTGTTATAGCTTCCTGGTGGATCATCCCTTTTATTAATATATAATGGCCTTCAGTTATCTCATAACTTTTTTGCATTTAAAGACTGTTTTGTCTGATATTAGTATAGCTACCCCTGCTCTTTTCTGGTTACTATTTGTGTGGAATATCTTTTTCCAACCTTTCACTTTCAGCCAGTTTGTATCCCTGTGTCTAAGGTGAGTTTCTTGTAAGCAGCATATGGATGGCTCGTGTTTTTTTATCTACTCTATCAGCCTGTATCTTTTGATTGGGGAGTTTAATCCAATCACATTCAATGTTATTACTGTAAATGCACTATTTACTTCCTCCATTTTATTGTTTGGTTTTCATATGTCATGTTGTTTTTGTCTCTCTTTTTACTCTTTTGGTCATTCTTTCTGCTGTTCTTTCTTCTATACTCTCCTCCAAGCCTCTGTCTACTGTCTTTTTCTTTCAGGTTCTAAGGCTTCTTTTAATATTTCCTGCAAAGGTGGATTCTTTTTTGCAAACTCTCTTAGTTTCTGTTCGTTTGTGAATATTTTATACTCACCTTCATATTTGAAGGACAGTTTTGCTGGATAAAGAATTCTCAGCTGGCAGTTTTTCTCCTTCAGTTTCCTAATTGTATCATACCACTGTCTTCTCACCTCCATGGTTTCTGAAGAGAAATCTGCACTAAGTCTTACTGGACGTCCCTTGTACGTGATCGTTTGCTTCTCTCTTGTTGCTCTGAGAATTTAATCTTTATATTTGACATTTGACATTATGAGTAGTATGTGTCTTGGCATAGGTCTATTTGGATTTATTCTGATTGGGGTATGGTGTGCTTCTTGGACATGTAAGTTCATTTCTTTCATGAGAGTTGGGAAATTTTCAGCTATTATTTCCTCAAATACTCTTTCTGCCCCTTTTCCCTTCTCTTCCCCTTCTGGAACTCCCATGACACGTATGTTGTTGCATTTTGTGTTGTCATTCAACTCTCTGGGCCCCTGCTCAATTTTTCCATTCTTTTCTCTCTCTTCTTTTCTCTCTTCAATTTTAGCTGCTCTGTCTTCAGTATCACTTATTCTTTCTACTATCATTTCGAGTCTGCTGTTCTATGCTTCAAATGTGTTTTTGACCTCACCTATTGTATCTTTCATTCCCATGAATTCTGTTACTTTTCTGTTCAGGATTTCAAATTCTTTGTGTTCGCTCAATGTCTTCTTGATGTCATTTATCTCTTTAACTATATTGTCTTTCAACTCATTAATTTGATTTTGGAAATTTGTACTCATCTTGCTGATTAGTTCTCTCAAATTCTGCATCTATTCTGGGACTTTGATGTATTCCTTTTCTTGGGCCATGTCTTCTGTTTTCTTAGTATGGCCCGTAATTTTTTGCTGGTGTTTAGGCATCTGGTTAGGATTTAATTTACTCAGAAGCTCAATCTCTTTCTCTTTTATAGGGATTTAGTGGCAGGAGGCTGTGAGTTACCACAGGTCTTTGATTTTTGGCTTTACCTGGATTGTTAGGATTGTCCTGCTGGTTGCTCAAAACTTGGCACTGGACCCAATAATTGGTTGTAGCATCACTTCCTAGGGCCTTGAGCAGGGAGACTATAGAGGCCAGGAAAAGCCTCTCCTACTTATTTTTAATTTTCTTATGTGCATGTCCTTGGTCTGCCAGGAGATGGTGCTCTTTGGCAGCTCTCAATTCAATGCCTGGTTGGAGTGTATTTGTTGTGACAGAGACCAGATCAGTGTGATAGAGCTTCCTGTCTTGGAGCTAAGAGTCTTGTAATTCCAACTTTCTGAGACAGTTCTCCAATCTTCTCTGGCAGCCCCCTCCCTTTTCCCAGCTAGGAAATATTTCCACTCCCCTCTGATTCTTCAACAATCAGTCCCTGTTAGTAGAGGAGGAGATTGGGAGGTTTGTACATCTTTAGCCCCTTGAAGGCTCCAAGGCAAACAGTGGCGCAGCCTCACCCGGCCTGGAAGGGCTTTCAGACAAGGCTTACCAAACCTGGAAGTCAAAAGCTGAGTCAGCCCCTGGCTCTCTCTCCCCTCTCCTGTGGAGTTCTCAACAATTAGTCCAGGCTAGAAGGGAGGGAGATTGCAAGGGTCTGATTTCTCCAGTCCTTCGTAGGCTCCCAGGGAAAACCACCATGTGGTCCCACCTGGCCTGGAAGGCTCCGTGGGGCTCTGCAGCCCATATTTGCAGTTCAGAAGCTGAGTTAGCCTTAGGCTCTGTGTCTCTCTCTCCCCTGTCCTGGAGTGGTAGATCCCTGGAGCCCCCTTTGTCTGTAGTCGCAGGCCCAGAGGCCTGAGAATTCTAAAGAGTGTGCGGGAGGGTGTCTGCAGCAGCCGCTGCTGGTTCTAACTCACGGTTCTCTCTTTTGTCCCTCTCTCCTCTGGGTGGTATGCAGCCTTCACCTGCTGTCCTAAACCCTAGAAGATCTTTTTCGAGGCAGTTTCAGCCTGTCCTCTAGCTATTTTTCTAGAGAAGAGATTCCCGTGTCTAACTAGTCCGCCATCTTCCCAGAAGTCCCATCTGTTAATATTTGTAATATAAAAGTTTTTTTGTTCAATCTCATAATGGGACCAATAAGCAGGAAGAGAGCCTATTGTGAATTTTAATTTTTTAAAAATGTCATTTTATTATTTTTATGTGTTTAAAGTAGGCAAAAGATGCTTGGTCATGTAGACGTCTTTTGTCACCTATTTTAATTAATAGAAAAAAATGTTTTGGTTTTAAGAAATCAAGAATTTATAAATGAGACATTTTGGTGCTGGAGAAAAGTTTGTTTTCTTAAATATATTAAATATGTTCTTTGCGATCTCATTTTAATATTTTTCTTAGGTAATGCAAAAGTAAATTTCAGACAATTCCCTGTCTAAATTCTGAACAAATGGAATTTGAAATGAGGAGTTTTAGCTCTTTGTGCAAAGGGACACTAATAGCATTTTGAGTATAATCAGAGTGAACTTTCAGCCAACATGTCTTTCCTTGTATGTCTTTTATTTGCTGTCCCTTTTTTTAAAAAAAATTATGTAAACCATCTTTAATGACTCAAATGCTAATATGCCATTGGGTTTTATAAGTGGTTAAATAATAGTGACTATAGTGACTATAGGGTTTTGTTGATGTTTGCTTGCTTGTTTACTTTTTTGTTTTTCTTTTTAGCTCAGGGGAAAGGACTTTAACACACTAAAACTTGACCATCCTCCATTCTCGCCTGATCTGGAATTTAACTCCTTAACATTTCCTACTACATTCTAATATGGAACCTTTCACATAGGAATTATGAATTACATATTTTAATTGAGTCAATTAGTAAATATAGGAAGGCAGGGTCTTCCTGAGCTGGAACTGCTCTCTGAGTGTACATTAAACTCCTATGGAGCTTATGGTAACATTTTACAGGTCTCGATTTGAGACTACATTACTTTTCTTTTAGGTTGCTGAGAAACTTAGTAACACTAATGTTAAGCAGCACCCAGTAACAGTAATGTTAAGGTGTCCAGTGAAGATGTAATTCGCTTTCCAAGGGCCCCTCTATTAATTCTAGGATAATTACCTCATTCACAATGTAGATGAGTTAATGCACTGATACCAACTAGATTTTATTCTGTGTTCCCAGAATGATGCTAGATGCAAGAAGGTAATAGCAAATAAAAATAAGAAACTCTTTACCTTGTAATTAGAAAGACAGGGCAAATTCATGAGTCAATTAAGAAGCTATAAATCAGAGTTATCATATATGGTATTAAATCTAAAACTAGAAGAGCATTTACTTAGTTGCTAAATGATTATCTGGCTGAAAGTGTGGTAATTGTGGGTTGAAGACCTTGGCTAAGTATAACCAGCTGATTCTTGACGGTGGGTGATTCTTGATGGTAGGTGTCTTAGTTTTCATGTCTGCTATGGCAGATACCACGCAATGGGTTGACTTAAAAAACAGAAATTTATTGGCTCACAGTTTGGGAGACTAGTAGTCCTAAATCAAGTCTTGACAGGCCATGCTTTCTCCCAGGGTCTCTAGCATTCTGGTACTGGCTTGCTACAATCCATGGGGTCCTCGGTATCATGGCACTTGCTCTCCCCTCTGTGTCTGCTCCTCTGGCTTCCACTGACTTCTGCCTTCTGCTTCGATGTTTCCTTTGCTTATAAGGACTTCAGCCATATTGGATTAAGATCCACCCTGACTCAATTTGGCCTCAGCTAAATAGGCTCTTCAAAGATTCACAAATGAGTCCACACCTTAACTAATAATAACATATTCAAAGCTCCTGTTTACAAATGGGTTCACAGGACTTGGGGTTAGGACTTGAACATGTCTTTTTTAGGGACATAATTCAGTCCCCAACAAAAGGGGAAGCTTTGGAAGAGTGGAACAGAAGAAGGAAGAAGGCTTTTTATAGGCTGGATGATTTAGGAGGACAGGACAGCAAACAGATTGCTGAAGTTGGAATAAAGGGGAATGGTAAGCAAGATATTCAGCTAGGTAAGAAGGGGCCAAATCCTAGAGGCCAAGGAAAGCCGCTGTCACTTCCCTACCCGTTGTTGCTCTGAAGCAGTGTTCATTTGTAATCCTCCATCAAGCAGCATTTGCAGTGATAAAGGTGCTGGTAGTATTAGTAGTGGTTATTGAGCTCTTATTGTGTACCAGACATTGGATTCTTGCACTTTTTGTGGATTATTATCTATTTTACTGCTAAGGAAAAGAGGCTTAGAAGACGTTCATAACTTACCCAAGATAACATGTTTGTAAATTATGGTTTAAACCCAGGCAATGTTATATCCTAGTCCACATGCTAAAACACTTTTCTGTATACCTTCTGGGCAGAGGGCAGCAATTCTAAGGCAACATCATGGTGCTGCATTGTAGCAGAGGTGATGCAATAAATTTAGATAGCTAAAGTCCTATAAGTAACTGGAGTCCATCCAAAGGCGAATGACAAGTATGATTAAATAATCCAAGTGAGCAGAAAAATGGATGTCTAGAAGATAATCACATTTGTGAGAGAAAGTGATAAATATGGCTTTGTGTCTCCCTTTGTTCTCTTCTTTTCCAGTCCCATTGAACCCAGTTTCCTCCCCATTATATAGTGTAAAGACTTAGGGAATTATGCAAAAATGTTCAAGCAAATTACAAGATTATTCCAGATGGATGGGACTATTTTTACCAGTGACAAAAGAGTTCCTCAGAGATGTCATTCAGTGATCTTTTTTGAATGAGGCATCATTTGCTTTTGTGTTCTGCTAAAGCAATACTTGAAAATTGAGTACACACAAAAAAATTGAGGTATCTACCAATTTCTGCAGTTGCATTTGGGCCAAACACTTGAGGTCCTTTTGCAGTTTCATGAAGTGGAGGAAGAGGAGGAATTGCTGGGATATGGTTAGTGTTTGCAATTGTTCTGATATTAGTCAGGACCTAAACAACAGAATCCCAACTATTTTATAATATGCTTCTGTTTTAATAACAGTGTTTCAGGACAAAAGACACTTTAGGAAAGGAACACATCCATTCTAAGATGGATTCTGACTTCAGAACTATTAAAAAGTCTAAAGTCTTTTATCTTAGAATAGAAGGAATAAGGAATTTCTGCCTCCAGCCTTCACAAGGAAAGAAAAAGAGAAAAACAGGCAAATATTGGCAAAGGCAACATGATTTGTATTTATTTGGATTCTAAGGGGTAAGGGAGAAATAAAGAAGACAGAATTAAAAGGCAGGCACAGAAAGGGCCAAAATAAAATTAGTGGGTGCTAGGAAGAGGGAACCCTAGTGTCGAGACTTGGGTTACTCATACCAGCTTAGCCTGGCGGAGGCTGTGTGAACTCATTCATTAGGGTACACACGGTGACCATCCTCAAATAAGACCAGGTCAACCCTGGCAGCTCAGCCCAAGGAAACCTACCCTCCTCCTGATAAATCTGTCTCCAAAGGCAGTGGCCACATCGCCCTACCTCCATTCTCTGATCATTCTGGTAAAGAATCCCAGTGGAAGCCTCAGCCTGATCTGATGGATGTTCTGAAACCCCATTGATGTTTGTCTACCCTCTTGGTGTAAGACAAAGGAGCTTACTCAATGTAAACGCTGTATATTCTATATCTGTCAGCGGCTCACTCTTTAATAAGATGCAGAAATAATAAAATGTGCGTGGCCGTTTCCTCCTAGACATCATCCTAAGTAGGTAGTGAAATAATTATTAAATGTTTAATATAAGGAGATACTTATTTGAACGATGCCTTTGAAAAACCCTTCTCACACTCTCCACAAGTTCACCATTGGATTATAAGATCATTGAAGTTAGAGACTGACTTTCTGATCACTGACCTGCTCTTTCCCCTCCTCTGACACAGTTGTAGGACCTTAGTACATTTTTGTTGAATGTTCTTTCTTTGAGTATCTCTGTAATACTTTATTGCTCCCCCAGGCTATTTCAGGTGAAAAACAAGTTGTGAAACTTAATCTCTGAGAGTTAGGTAGAGCTGACAGTCACTCACTCCTGCTTTGCGTTCACTGGCCTCTTTTGAGTAAACTTTTTCCTACTTTAAAGTAATGTACATACATTCTGGCTGATTAACGTGCAAAACTTGGATGCTTTTGTTCTAAGAATTGGAAATGTTTCTCGTTGAAATTTTCAGGTCCTCAACATCACCCAAAATAGTCTTTTTTAAAAGCCTATTTTAATTATTTTTCCAGTTCAGTTTATGTCAAAAGATGAAATTCAGTTCCCCTGACAGTGTCTTCATACTCTAATTAAACTCTTCCAATTTGCAATTCTTTTTTTCAATCTTCATTTATCCATAAAAGCCAACTTTGACCTAGATATGTAGCGGTAAGTGACAAAACATTGAGTTTCTAAGCCCCATTCTCCCAATGAATATTACTTTGTCATCTTTCTTTTTTGAAGTACTAAAATGCTTATGTAAACCTATCATAATGGAATTAAAAGTAGCAGCCTGGTGCTGATGGTCCACAGGTCTTCGGGAATCTCGTGATTGGCACATTTTACTTGATAATACATTTAGAACGTTTAGGCAGGAACATTTCTCCATGATTTCCTAAACACATTATATATTTGAGGCCCAGAGGGATGAAGAGATGTTACCCAGGTCCTACCCCTAATCCAGGGCAGAGTAAAGAGTGCATCCCAAGTCTTCCACCCTGGCTACCAGTGAAATATAGCCTAATGCTTGCTTCCTTGCTTATTTAGTTTTTACTATGTCATGCTTTCTTGAAAGAGGATTGTTTGGGGAAATATTAAAAGGACTCCATTTAGCATGCCCAGGCTTATGTTTTGCCATAGTTGTGGCATCTAGGGTGCCCTGATGTAGCAGGACAGTATCTCTGAAAGTAGCAGCCAGAGTGCTATGCTGGGTAGGAGTTTGAGCTTCCTGGTCAAGTAGACCTCAATTGAAATTCCAACTCAGACATAAAGCACCTGTTGTACCTTGGACCGGTTTCCAAGTGCCATGTCCTCCAGTGTTAACTTCTAAACTTGTTGTAGGGATGAAATGACCTAATATGTGTGCTTAGCATAAAAACTGATATAAAATAATGCCCTTCATGAAATGTTAACTGTTCTTAGATATTAACTTATTCATCTGAGTCATGGTTATTAAGAAACCCGCATGTGCTTGAAGGTGAAAACAGGATTATTTCAATACAAAAGGAAAAGCTGATAGTCATATTTTTTATTAAACTCTGTTTGACACACACAACAAGCTCCTTCTTTAGAATGTATGTGTATGTACCCTATTTTATTAAAGAAAATTGACAGAGAAAGGTCAGTAGTTTTACTTTGTGGTACATGGACCTCATATCAACAACAAGGAAATATTTTACTATTTCCCACCCTATCCTACCCTCATGTTTAATAAAAATACTCCTCCCATTTTCTTTTTTACTCTTTCCCCTTACCTCTCCTGAGACCAGAGGTAAAACTTTCAGATAAATTGCCAATCTAGAGTCTAATTGTTTTAGAAAACATTATTCTAGACTATTATCTTCCTCAGTTAGTATCATTATGTACATTATGGTACATTGCAGCATTATAATAGAAAATCTCAAACAATATTTAGTTCAATCCATTTCCTTGCATGTCTTCTGAGTGAGATGCCCAATTGTAGCAAATACCTGGCCTTACGTTGGATCATCAGTCACCTCACTCTAATCCAATTCCATTTTTCTTTTTCCATTCCACTGCATTTTTCTTGTGAATGTAGGGCAGCAAGCAGGTACTCCATGCCTTACGAACTAATTGGTTTCTGGGTTTTGATAATAATAAATCAAGTTAATTAGAGGTTGTTGCTTGTATTAATGATACAGCTTCCTCATGTGATCCCTAATATTCACCAGTTGATTCTCTTCATGAAGCCATCAAACCATCCTTGGCTTCTACTTAATATATTTGATAGCTCCCTCCTCCTTTTCTCAGGCATCTTAAAGAGAAGCATGCCTCTGTGAAATCATTGTATGGTTCAGCAAATTTTGATTTGCCTCATCTGATTAAGCATCTTTTCATTCTAAATTTTTTTCCACCTCAGCCACTAACCTCTTTCCTTTTTCTTCTTGTTGCCAGTCCGTGCTATATCTCATACAGATTATTTCAAAACCATTATAAATCAGTTTGACGTTTATTTGGAGAGCCCCCTTTTTGACATGGAACAGGAAATTGCACATCACATTGTTTTAAACTGGGAATCAACGCAATATATATTTCTCTTGTCATTAACAGTTGAAGGAGAAAATACTCTAAATATGAAGCTTTTAAGGAAACAGTCATTAATATTTGAGTTTAAATTATACATTTCTCTAGCCTTACCAGGTGTATTAAAGCACATTTGAGAGAAGATGTTCATGGTCTCAAGGAGTATACTTTTTTATCAATGTAGAATTCATAGTCTTAGCTACATCTCTCAGAGACAGAGGCAGACGGTTGGACAGTTGGATTTACATGTCATTTGGAGGCCAAGTTTTTATGCTCTTAATAAAACAGAAATATGTCTTTCTGAAAGATAAATTGAATGGGGAAAAATATCTTCATCAGGAGATACACCAAGATATCCCCTGACCAAGTGTTCTTAGTTGGGGTATATGGAAAGGGGATCTCTTCAGGAAATTAAAAATGTGTGATTAAGAGCTATTTTCATTTGTTTCTCTAGACAGACTACACATAGAAAACCTGTCCTTTGTAAACTTAGTGGGTTTAAGTAGAATGCCTGCTTCAGTTCATGATCACACTGAGTTCATCAGTCTCTTAGACCCTGGGCCCAGCACAATGCCTGGCACATAGCGAGTGCTTGTTCTTGATAGACAACTGGCTTTGTTATGCTTTTGTAATATCAGGAAGCCAGTCCCTGGAAGGCTCCCTTGGGTGGCATGCTTCAGTGCCCTGCCATTATTAGCCTTGGCATGTAGAACTTTTTTTTTTTTTTTTTTAATCCATGAGTAAGCATAGAGGGCACACAGATTTTTTAAAGATGCAAACTCAGGAGAGTTATTAGCGCTGAACACATTTCCCATAACTTTCAACTGTGAGTCTTTATTCCCAACAAGATTGTTCTCTCTCTCTGAGGCAAGAGCAATCTCTCTCTGCTCTTTATTAGTTTAGGTCAGGGCCGTTTATGCCTATCCTAGAGGAATAAAGGCAGCAGATCCCCTGCCTCCACAGAAGGGGCAGTTGACCAGGATGATGGGAGCACAGGAGGCAGAGTTTTGAGCCTCAGGCGAGGTGGCCTTCAAATTTCAGTTTACCCAGCACTGGCTCATGAAATAGGAAGTCATCTTACTGTTCAAAGCAGTTCAGTGTAGCAGTTAAAGCTTTAATAGTTAAAACAAACCTGTGTTCAAATCCCAGTCCAACCACCAACCAAATTCTTGTCCTTGCAAGCGGCTTCACCTCTTTGAGACCCAGTTTTCCTGTCTCTAAAAATAGTGATAATAATCCATACCTTATAGGAGTTTGACAAGGATTGGATGCCTTATTTGTCAAGTAAATGGTGCCTAGTAATAACAGCTAATAGTTAACTGAGTACTTAACCATTTTCCAGGTACTGGGCTTAGTGCTTTACTTGAATTATCTCATTTAATCCTGGTACCAGCCCTACGATGTAGGTCCTGTCAGTATCTCCATTTTACAGGTGAAGAAACTGAGGCCCAGAGAAGTTAAGTAATTCACACAGCTGGTAACTGATAGAGCCAGTACTTTTATCGCAAAGATCAGAATTAGAATATACTGGGTAGAATTTTGCAGTGCCTCCAAGTCAGGATCATGTGCTACCTTTGGGTCTCACCTTCTCTTTTAGACCTCAGGACCCAGAACAGCATTTGGTTGTTGCATGTTAGATGAGATCCCTTAATGGAAGGATTAAAGAATAACTTTAAAAACAATTCTTGCCTCAACAATGGAATGGGGCATCTTTGAAAGGAGGAGTCTACCTGACTTTGAAAAGGTTCAAGCTGTGGCCGGCTGACCTCTAAAGTCCTGTCCTGCTCTCACATTTTATGGTTCATTAATCTCCTCGGCATGCCCACATTACATAAGGCATTTTTGTCTGCTGGAGGAGAGGAGAAAGAGTACACTTCCGTGGGTTTTGTGTTGAATAGCTCAGCCTTCAGTCTTACAAGTAAAAATCTCCTACTCAGAATCCTACCAACTATTATTGCCTAAGTTTTACCAGAGAATTGGATTTTCATTTACTTCTAATTTTAGTTTTAAGAAACTGGTTCAGTTCCTTGTTAAAAAGTATTGTAAGCATCATGTAGCACCATTATTAAGAAATGTATTATACAGTATTAATATGGTGCTAGGTGAATTTATATGAATTATTCCATGTTTGAGAAGGAGCAATGTGGTACTTGTTCTGAATAAAATTGTTTAAGGCAAGGAAATTGCAAATACACAGTTATTCCACCCCTTTTTAAAATCCTTGGCATTGTCTAGGCAGCCAGCAATGATGATTGCTTTGAAAATAAGATTACTATGGCACTTTCTAGCTATTCTAGATCTTTAATTATTTCTAATGTCATTGCCAAATGAAACATTTATGGAAAAGCTTACAATTAAACCAAGTATCTTAAAAATTTATGCTTACACTGGTGAAACATCAAACATTATTGGGTAGTACTTTTTTTTCCCATAAGACAAGAATTCTCTTTGCTCCTATTTTTCATGACTCATCCTTTCTTAACTCATCTTTCTTAGCCTTTGAAACTTCCTCTTCAGAGAATCAAAAAAGCTATCTTCATCATTTCTTTTTCTCTCCAGTTCACAAGAGCTTCACTTTTAAGTGGAAGAAATAATGTTGGTTTTTCCTCAGGGATTGATTATAAATTCCTACTCCATGCTGAATTACACTGGCCTCTAGTGGATATCTGTCACAATTATGTTTCATATTGATCTTGCCTTAACTCGCTTATTTTGTAACACTATACCACATATTCTAATAATTTTCTAGAATCTTTTTTAAGTGGCACAAGCAGGATTGTTTGGGATTTGAAATAGATTTCACCATGAAATTGATTGAATTTTTATGTTGAGAGCCCAGACTTAGCAGTGTACTTAACAAATGTCGACTATTTCTTGCAAGTTTTAAAGATGGAATTGTGATGTTAATCCCACAGCACTTCTCATTTACAAATTCTCTTATATTCCCTAGACAGTCCTCATTAAAACAAACAAAAAAGCTAACACTTTCCAAAGTGACATCATCATAGTGGAATGTTTACACATATAAAATCTAAGAAAGTCATCGTATTACAAAAGATAAAGCAATATGACAAAGGATTGAAGTTTACTTCTAATATGCAATCAGTAAATAGTAAAAGTGTATCCATGTTTATTTGGAAATTTGCCGTAAATTCAAATGTTAAATATTTTATTGAAAGAACCCAATTTTATCGTGTTTTTTCTTAAGACTCCTTAAACTCTTAGAGGAAAGAATACCTTCTGCCCACCAATGAACCAACAACGTGATCTCTAATTATTTGATAAATGACATCCGGATTTTGTTTTTAGGGTGGTTGTGCTTCAGTGTCTCTTGTGAAATTGGCTAGTTTGCTGTCACCTGAAGGCTTCCAAGATGCCTCGGTTCTTTGCTAGGTAAAACACTCCAAGGGCTGCTTGAGAGTCCTTATGATATGGCAGTTAGCATTCCCCAGAGTGAATGATCCAAGAAAGAAAGCAAAGAGGAAGCCATGATGCCTTTTATGACCTCATGAGAAGTCACACACCTTCTCTCCCACTGAGGTCTATTGTGAGAAGTGAATCTCTCCAAGTCCAGCCCACATTCAAAGGGAGGAGAATTAAGTTCCACATCTTGAAGGGAGGAACATTAAATAATTTATGGAAATCTTCATGAGAGCATTTTTCCTAAGTCTAAAGAACGTGTTGGAATTGGATGTACAGAAAGAATATGTTGGGCTGTGCCAAGGACTTGAACCAAATCACATCACTGGAATGACTAAAGTTGTGAAGAAATATAGGTCCAGCTGTATAGTGTAATAGCTCTGGAATCAGGTTAGGGTCTACCACTTACCAGATGTGTGACCTTGGAGGGTGTATTAGTCAGCCAAAGGAGTGCTGATGCAAAGTACTAGAAATCTGTTGGCTTTTATAAAGGGTATTTATTTGGGGTAAAAGCTTACAGTTACAAAGCCCTAAAAAGTCCAACTCACGTTTGCTTTCTCACCAAAGTCAGCTACCCTATGTGATGCAAGATGGTCACTGATCTCTGCCTCGTCTCTCCTTCATAGGCTCCATGGGCCCATCTCTTTCCCGATCGCAGCTGTAGGCTGGCATGGGGCTTGTCTCTCAGAGCTTCCACTATCAGTCTCTGGAATGGGGCTCATTTCTTTCTGGTCTCTTCACAAGGTCAGCTGCAAACTGTCGGGCAAATGGCTTGTCTCTCCCTGGGGCCCCAGGATCAAAAATGAGAGAGTTCTCTCTCTTCCTGTGTGTCTTCTTGAGTGGATGTCCATTTACATAGGCAGCCACCAAGGCGGCGGGAACTCAACCTGAGTCATGCCTTACTGACTTGGCTGAATCAAAGCCCTAATCTTGACAGGTAATTTAATCAAGGCCCCTCAACTGAATCCAATGTAATCAAAGGGCATCATACCCAGAAGAATAGATTAGTTTATAAACATTATCTTTCTCTTTTTGAGATTCACAAAATAATCTCAAACTGCCACAGAGGAGTCACAAGTGATCAATAAGTATAAGCTATGGGAAGCGGCTGTGGCTCAATCAGTAGGGCTCCCGTTTACCATATGGGAGGCCCCGGGTTCGGTTCCCGGGGCCTCCTGGTGAAGGCAAGCCCGCCTGCACGGCGTGGTTAGCTGACCCAGCGAGCACAAGCAGCAGGGGGGGGATAAATGAATAAATAAATAAAATCTTTAAAAAAAAAAAAAAAAAAAAAAAAATAAGTATAAGCTACTACTCTCAGCAATAGTATTTATTGCTTACCATAGTTAGATTCATGTTCTGTAATTTTCTGTTCTCTCTTCTTTAGCCTAAGTATTCCTATTGGGATCCCCTCTTCAAACTCACTTATTTTTTTGTCTTCCTTCATAGCTTTATTCTACATCCCTTCATTCATGCATGTGACAGTTTCTCTGTTGGAATGTTTCATTACAGGCAAAGATTTTCAAATCCTTTGGGGGAGAGGTAAATCAGAAAACTGGGTTGGGGAAGTAGGTGACAGCAGCAGGAAAGAAGCATACTGATTTGAAAAGCACCTTCCCAGGTGATGATTCATCTGACCAGTGGAATGCTACAAGCATAAAGCATAAAGAATGGATGTCGGGAAGCGGCTGTGGCTCAATCAGTAGGGCTCCCGTTTACCATATGGGAGGCCCCAGGTTCGGTTCCCGGGGCCTCCTGGTGAAGGCAAGCCCGCCCACACGGCGTGGTTAGCTGACCCAGCGAGCACAAGCAGCAAGGGGGGGATAAATGAATAAATAAATAAAATCTTTAAAAAAAAAAAAAAAAAAAGATGGATGTGGTTCGTTGATATGTTTTATTTGGTAAGCTCAGTGTTCTTACTTCTTATATCAGCATATTTTCTCTTGTCTTAATCCTGGCTCTCTTTACTCATTTTATTCACCTATCTGGCCTTTGAGGGCATTGACTTTGCAGCCCCCCTCTCCAATTGGAAATCAGCTTTCTGCATGCTCCGTTAGATAACACAATCTCCATAGGTAGCTCTCCTTACCTTTAAGGTACCTTAAGCAACTATACAGACAGCCATTTGAAACTACAGCATGAGACTGGGATGGAATTTCTCTTCTCAAATCTGCCTGGGCAGAGATTACAGTCCTCCCAGCTAGCTGGTAAGAACTTTGGAGTGTAGCAAGATGGCAAAGTGTGAAAGGAACCTTTACAGATTGCACTGTGCAGCAGGAATGGGTGTGACGGAAAGCATCACCTGGTGGGGGCAAACAAGAAATGGGAGATGACCTTAGCTAGTCTTGAGCAATCCAGAACACTAGCTAAGTGAGAATCTGGACATGATATTCAAGCTGATCTTTAAAAAAGAAGAGAAAAAGGAGACACTTCAAGCCCTTTATAAATGTTTCAGTCAATCCAAGGAGTTTCTTCTTTGGTAGTAGATAAGTAACCATTAAATAGTTTTAAGACTACCTTTTAGATCTAGCATGGAGGAAAATATACCTTCATGAAATAAACCTATGCCAAGGGACATATGTCACAAAGTGGGCGAGGTAGGTAGGCTTCTGCAAAGAAAAGGATTTTTGTCTAGATGTTTTAGCATATAAAGGGCCATTATGGGCATAGGATAGAGGAAAGGAAGCTCCAACCCAGGGGTTCTTAACCAAGGATTAAGATTTCAGGGGGTCCATAAGCTTGAATTGAAAATTCATTATTTTGTGGGGACGTGTTGGTGCGGATGTGATATATTTATTAAAAAATGCACAATATAGTGTGGACTTAGTATGATTTTTATTTTGATGTAGCATGTTCTGAGTGTAGTAGATAACTGCCTGCAAAAAGTTTGGTAAGGATAGCGGAGATGTTTTTATGACACCGTGGGAAAACTCAAATTTCTAAATGTTTGCCGAAAATGACCATTTCAACAGATTGTTGAACTGTGTTAAGTTATCAGGTATTGAAATTCTGGAAAAGTTGTAAAACATAATTTTGAATTATTCTAAAATTTAATTTAAAGACATGCCAATGTTGAGTGTCATAAAACTATTTGCCTCTACATTCTGAGAAGAGGTTCGTGGTTTTCACCTGACTGACAAAGGGGTCCCTGGAACAAAAATGGTTAGGAACCCCTGCTGTAACCTATCAAGAAGGGAAATGCTCACTTGTATGTGGAAAAGCTATGCAGAGGTTTAGGCAGTTATAGTAACAGAGAGATTCTGCTTCTTTTCTGTGTTTTTCTTGGTTGTTAAGCCAGCCTGTATATATTCCCTTCGGGTATATTTTGTTGTTGACCATTAACAGCCCAATGACACAATTTATTTGCTTGATATAACAGAATAATGCAGCTTTAAAGATAAATGTGATGTGACTCCACGTAACAGCCATTGGAACTTCATGGAATTTAAAAATCATCTTTCATCCAAGGCTGTGGACCTACGTTGTTCTTTTTTTTTAACTTATTAACCATCTTCTCGGGTTTGTCTCCATGTTACCTGTATTCCTCCTTCAGACAGACTAGGAGATTCAGACTTATTGAGCTATCTTTCATTACTCTGAAAGTAGGAATTGCAAGTCACCTTCTAGATGGGTCTTCCTTCGTTTTTGTTTGTGCCTAAAACCAGATGAAGCCATCTCAGTGCCGAGATGCTCGTTTTTACCTGACAGCTATCATCTGTCATTTATAATGGACAGGGCCCAAGATAATAAAGCATTTGGCTTGTTTTCCTTTTTCTGCCTTTAACTTGGATGTATATCTAGACAGTTAATGAGCATAATTTCAGATTCTTAAGTGTTAACCACCTCCCAAGAGAACCAGAGAAAGAAATGTTTGATAATACACATTTAATGGCTTGTGCTGAGAGTGTTCAGATTTAATTTACTGTTGTTTTATTTTTTAACTCATGACCGTAGATAAATTGTAGAGAGGAGAAAACTGCACACCCCCCCAAAAAAAAAAAAAAAAAATTCTAGAAGGTTCTAGAAGGTTCAGTTTTCAGGATAAATGGATTTCCCCTAGATCAAGCCGACTTTGTTCAAATAGAATGTTGTTACGGGGCAGTCTCAACGAGAAATAGATGGCTCATTGAGCTCACTGTATATGGAGGAGAGTTAATTTACAAGGAGATTGCTAATGGGGGAGTGAGTTGAAGTTACAGGAACCACAAGGAAAAGAGCAGGAACCTTGGGCTAGCAGCCTAGAATCTCGTCTATCCTGAAGCTGAAAAGCAGTGGGAAGGGGGTGGTTATTTGTCCAGAAGAAGCAAAAGTTCTATAATGAAAGAATTCCTTGAGAGGATCAGAGACCTTCTCTACTCTTCCATCACCACCCAAAGCAACCTCTTTAGGAGGGAGCTGGGGGAATAAACACCAACTTCCCTCTCTTTCTGCCAGAGCTTCCCAGGGACCAAGGGGAATGGAGCCCACTGATGTCATCCCTAGAGTCAGCATCCCAGGGCCAGATAGGGTGGACCTGGAGAGACACACAGAGGAACTACAGTCCAGAGAGATCTCAGATGAGATCCTTTTGATTATCTGTTGAGCATGTGCCAGAGGGAATAGAATATCCTGCAATCCTTTTACAAACGGAGTCTCACAGCTTGAAACCTCTACCAGGGTCCACAAAAGAGTCCACAAAAGGTTAAACATGTATGGGAGAGAGGTGTGGCCAATTAATAACTTAGACATTTTGCGGTGAAAAGAATTTTGTTAAATTTCATTCTTAGCAGGCTGTGGGACTGCTTTGCCAATGTAGATTTTAATTTGCTCCAGACATGGTATACTGACATTTGCTGAACAGCTAAATAAATGGATCAGACTTCAACACAACAGATTACAGCAGGGTCAGACAGTGATATCAGTAATTTTAGAATATTGTCTACAGCTGAGGATGCTTTTTTTGGTGACAGTGACATCTGATGCCGCTGGTGGACAGAGAATGAATTCTAGAGGTTCCCTTTCTGGTGGTCGGCCATCAGTCTGCCCAGGCATTACAAAGGAGTCCTACTTCAAATGGGGGTGTTGGTTTTTATAATTAATGGCTCAATGGGTAACTTTCCTGAAATTTTTTTTGCTTAATTTACCTAAATTTAAGTTTTTGATGCTGAGAATATTAGCAGTGATAATTTAGGGGTTTAAGATTCTAGGTGTGTGGTTCAGGGGTGGAGCCTGCTTTACTGGAATGAACGGAGGGGGTGGGGATTTTAGGAAATGAATTGGAAACTGTTTCTCACGTGAAATTTGACAGTAAACTCATTCTCACAGATATGCCAGTGAGATTGGTTATGAATAGAACCATATACATGTGTTTTTAAAATCATTTTACTTAAAAAAAATTTTAATATAAAATTTAGTGTACAATTAGTAGCTTATAATTTATTCAAATCTTAGCTGGAAGCTTATATTTTTACTTTTCTCAGTCAGATATTTATTGATTAGGGTTTTGAAATGAATCTTTTTCAGTCCTTTGTTTTCCGTAAAGCTAAATGATCAAATAGGTTTATTCAAACAGATGTGTGAGGCATCACAGAATCATTATATTCCACCTTCATTTTACATTGGGCTTGTTATTTAGAGAAACAGTGGGTTTTGCCATTAACTAAATTTGTCTTCATTTCTCTGTGGTGTGAAATGTGAATTTGTGTGGTCCTTAGTTTTGGCTCTATCTGCTTAGCTTTTTTTTTTTTTTTAATTGATTGTCAGTCATGGATAAAGGATAAAATATCATCCATAGAGGATTTTTTTTTTCTTTCCTATAGGGACAGTTACCCTGTGGAGACTAGATGGATAGACATCCTGTTTATAGATTAATAAATGGGTCTTTAACGAAGTTGTCAATTTTATGGGTGTTACCTGTGTTAACTCTATCATTTAACTAATGATGATGGAGTATACATATATTCATGTTCATCAAGATGGCGTAAGTCTGAGATGATTGGACAAAATACTACTCAGAAAGAATGTGCCAATAAATACTCTTAATCTGCCCCAATGTAACTCCCATTACCAATAAAATATAGATATTGCATAATGAGCAATGAATATCCTGCCTTGAAAGCTATTATCTGTTAAGCTGGGAAGGAAGCTTTTTGTAACCAAAGTATTTCTTAACAGTCAACTCTGATAGCTCATTTCTTGCTTGAGAATTGTATGTCTGCTTTTGTTTGTTTGTTTTTGCCTTGTACCTTTTGATGCTAACTTCTTGGTAAAAGGATACGGCCAAAATCTCCTTGAGCCACCCCCACCGCCACCACCCATCCCTGGCCTGGCCTCAAATGGCTCTGTGGCCAAATTACACATTATTGTGATTCTTGTGAAAGCTATTTTTAAAGCATGGCACTCAGAAAAGAACCCTGCATTTACCACTAAGTGTCCACGCGGCCTTTCGTAATCATGGCAATGGTCCTGATTCTTAGAGCAAAGAAACATGTTTGTGCCATACTCCCAATTCTCTGTAATCCACTGTCCTCTTAACCATTCCTTGGTCTCCCATGCCTGCTGGTAATACCAACCAGTATTCCTATCTCCGGATTTGCTTTCTGTCAAAATTCCTGTTAATAGCTGATTTAACTTTGACCTCTGTGTTTGCTGGCAACTAGAGACACATTTGTATCACACACTTGGACTGGCCAGGGCATGGTGGTTGCCATTCTTGATTATGGAAGCCTGTCTGTATTCCAAATACTAAAAATCTGACCTGAATAGTGAAATGACTGGCATCTTTGGGTAGAAAGACCCTAGACCCCTGTGCCACCTGATCACAAAATCACCAGCTTCTGAACACCTTTCTTGGAAACTCTCTGGGGATCAGATTTCCAACCTATTCATCCTTTGCAGAGGAATATTCTGGGACATCTACTCTAGTTGAGGCCAGACTTTAGGTTTTGAAGGTCAAGACCCACTCTTACAATCATCACTCCTCACCCAGCCTTTCTAGACGGGCAATTGCCACCCACAAGCTCTGAACAGGAAACATCTTAGGTTGTAAAGAACCAAAACCCAGTGGTCCACAAGACTATAAAAGATATATTCTCTCTGATCCATTTAAATTGAGCAATGAGATTTGAGAGCAAGAGATACTTGGACACCAGAACAACAGGATTCAGAAGTGTGACCTCCAGGCTTGGAAATGGAACTAGAATGGAGCTGGGACTCTTGGTTTATCATGGGAGTCACTGATTAAAGAGAGATAGCCACAGGAGTGGAAGGAGCATGGGCACTGACGTAAGATCGACTTGGGATCAAATACTGGCTCCATCATTTAGAACCTGTGTGACCTGAAGCAAGTCATCTCTGAGTCAATCTCCTTGAGTCTCCTTTGACTTATTAGGGGAGGTTGTGGTGCATACTTCTACCCCCTTAGAACATTAACACTAGGTAAGTACTAATCTCCATACCATTTTACTTATTCTAGTGATGAAAAGATTAGAGGGCAAAGCAGTCAGGAAGAAGAAAACAGGTCAAGGGCAAATTAGACACATTTCCCTAGGTTCATCTTGGTTTTACTCAGAAGTCAAGCTTATAGAAATTTGGCTCTCCATCAAAATTTTTGTTCCCAGAGGATTCATCCATCTCTTGTCATTTCCATGTCATCAGGTTGGCAAAGTTGGAAAAATGGTTGGGTTTATTTTAGTAGGTTAATTTAAAAAGCCAACATGCAGTTCAGTATTAAGGGTGACATTTAAGATATTTGAATTAATTTCCTATTAATTTTGAGGTTTTCACACTGGACTGTGAATTCATTAAAAGTATTTCTTTTTTTTTTTTCTTTTTTTTTTTTTCTTGTAAGAAATTAGAGGGGCAGAGTGGGAGGGTGTTTTTCAAGAAATAGTGTTTTTGCCACATCACATGTAGCTACTTTAGGATGCATCAGTTACTTTACCCCTCTAGGATCCAAGTGCTTGTATTAGTACAAAAGAAAATAATTTCAAACTTCAAGAACAAACCAAAGAGAGAAAAGTAAGGCAGAGCAGCTCTCCCAGATTTCAGCAGAAGGCAAATCTGGTCCCAGTTGAACTGATCTGTCAGCTTATTTTAAGATTACAACAAAGCCCGAAATTGAATTCCTCACCTGAATCACTTCCTTATTGACTGAATCCATTTAGACTCCCCTCTAATTTAGTAGAGTATTTTTATTAAAGCCAGGCATACAAACATCAATTATCCAAGCTGCATCTAATTTCCTTCACCATTTATTTTTCTTTGCCAGCTGCCAATGGATTAAAAGACATGATTAGAATTCAGCAGGAAAACAATAAACACAACCAAAAAAGAGAAAGTTCCACAAAAACAGATGCTTAAACAAGAGCAACAGCACTCAGAATTAAAATAACTTGTGCTTTAAAAAAAAATTCCTTGACTAATATAAACATGCTTGCTTGATTTTTATCAGCCCAATGCCTGCCACAATGAGATTTAAATTAGCATGTGGAATTGGAAAAGGCAGAGACAAAACCCAATAGTCACACTTACTGTGCTTAATGTATATGCTACAGTATATTTTAGATGCAATATTGTACTTAACCATTTGCAATAACTGTTACTCTGCAAAATGGCTGGCTTATTGCCAGAGTCTATTTGTTCACTTCCAGCCAGTGTCAGGGAGGAAAAGTGAATAAAGCGAATGCATTCGAGTCATTTTATGGACTTGTTAAAGGTATAGATTTTGTTTAAAAGAAATGATATTTAAGTTGGAATGGACACATTTATTTAGTCAGCCACTGCTAGAGTCTGGATACCTTAGTGTTGTCAGTGATGGCAAGAAAATAATGCAATGAAAGAAGAAACAGCTTTAGAATTTGAAAAGCACTATTGAAGAAGTATCAAATGATACAAGGAAGAAGGGGCGGTGGTGGACTTGCAGAGAATTTGAGAAAAACTATGAACCAAAATCATGTCAATGTCATGGGTTGGCAAACTGGCCTGTGGACCAAACCTGGCCCAACACCTGTTTTGAAATGAAATTATATTGGAACACAGTCATGCTCATTTGTTTATATATTGTCCATGGCCATTTTCATGCTGCAACAGCAGAGTTGGCTAGTTGCATCAGAGACTGGTCCACACGGCCTAAAATATTTTCTGCTTTGCCCTTAATAGGAAAAGTTTGCTGACCTTTGGTCTGTGTCTAAGACTGCCCTGCATGTGATGTGGTGGAAGAGACCTTTGCTTCAACTGTGACTCCTTAACAGCTGTGAGACCTTAAACTGAGTCTTGGTTCATCCATCAAACAGAGATAATAAAACCTACCTTATAAGTTTTATGTAAATACATTGTGAATGATGAGAAGTGCTAGTTCCTTCCCTGTCTCTCTGACAGTTGTGTAGGTGTCTTGAAATCAAAGGCTTCTCAAACCCCTTATCCTGGCGTCTGGTGGGTAAGGCGCTGTGTGATTTGGTCCCTGGCTAACTGCCCACCTCTTTTCCCATCAATCTTCTCAACCCCAGATACCAGGTAACCCAGCTCCTCTTTAGTTTTTCAAACACGCCAAGCTCTTTTCTGTCCCACATCCGTCACCCAAGGTGTTCTCTTGTCTTAGTATATTCCTCCCTTGTCTTTTAATCTGCCTGGCCTCTTCCTGACTATCCAAATCTTCGCTTAAATATCACTGCCTCCTGGAGGCCTTCCCTGACCATCTAGATTAGTTAGGTGTTTTGACCCAATTCTTGTAGTATCCAGTGTTTCCCTCCCATTTATATCATGGTTTTTAATTTTAGGTATAGATGTAGAAAATTTGTATCTATTTTTTTTTTTAATACTCCTCGCTGGTTTATCCACTGACCATAATCAGAGGTTAGAAGAGTACCTAGCACAGAGTAAAACCCTCAAGAATATATATTGAATAAATGACTCACCTTTTATTGAGCAATATGACAATATTTGCACTTTGTTAAAAGAGACAGGGTAATATTGAAGAAAATGAACTGAGGTTTGAGCCAGGTAACATACTGGCCATATAATTTGGTGCAAGTTGTTTTACCTTTCTGAGTCTAGGTTTGCTCACCTTTAAATGGGGTAGGTAATATCTATGTCATACATTTATAACAGGATTGGCTGTGGTGATGAATAAGAAAATACTAAGCACAGTCCGTATTGTAGGGGCCCCAAATGGGTTTGTTGGCTCTGAATAAGACATTTGACAACAGATAAAGCTGTAGGCCTAGTGATTCTTCCAGCTCTCCAGTACCCTTAGTTTCCATGTCTATAAAATGCAGATAATAATTATACCCATCTCATATCATACTCATAGTAAATGAGTTAATATATGTAAAATCATTAGAACACTGCCTCCCACATACTAAGTGCTTAATAAATGTTAGTTATTGTTATAATTGTGATTATTATTCACGTAGTGAGTCTTAGAGATTATGGGTGCTTCTCCCAGGAAAGTGCACATTCAAACAAAATTTTAAAGATAGTTGTAAAGAATTCATAATTCCCATAAAACGTGTACCCCTATCCTATATGCTACCTCTGAGACCTGTACTACCAGATCCTTTAAGAGCAGTTTAGTATAGGGATTTATGTAAAATTATCCAAAAAAATTGATTGGCGTGTGCTTAGGGACTTCCCTAAAGTTCATCAGATACCCCAGAGGTTCCACCCGCCTCCCCACCGCCATAAAAAAGGGTTTTAGTATTGAATTTTTTTCTTTTATTTACTTTTTTTTTTTTTGGTTTGTTCTTCAGTATTGATTTTTGTTAGTTTGTTTGGGGAGGTGGAGAGCTTGATAAATAGCAGAAGCTATAGCTATTCTTTTGATGTTCATTCTTTACTTTTAATTGTGGGCTAAAATCTACAGTCAGAGGGATTTTTTGCAAAGTCAAACACACACAGACATTTAATGAACCTGCATTTGGATGGCCTGTCCACCTGCACAGCTGCCAGTGTCTGCCACAGGCCTCGCTTTCAGAGCAGTTGCCCAGGGTCTGGGGACCTGGGTACTGTGTCTGGCTCCTTAACCACCTGGTTAGATGATCTTTGTTTTTGTGAAACAGTAAATAGCAACCTCGTAACTCTCACTTGAGAATTCTGTTCCTAAAAATACTTGGGAATCTTCTGGGAGAATCCCTGGCTATTTAAATAGCCCTAGAACTGCCTTAAAAAAAAAAAAAAATTATTTGCCAGAAAAAAAAAAAAAAAGACTATTAAAAGTTGCCGTTGGTATTGTCATGGAACAGCAATTAGTGGTTATAATAATGAATGAACATCTGAAGCACACATTGAAAATTTGACATGCTTTATAAATGCTAAATAATAATGATGATGCCACGAGATTTTCATTTTCAAACTGTCTTAATTTCATTCTCAGTTTGAGATTGCAGATAACAGTAGTTAATTATAGAAATTGGCCCAGAGTGAAACCTTAAATCAGATTTCCATTAAAGTGCATGACTGCAGCAAATTACTTTAGAGTGGGAAAGAATGGCATAATCTCTGGGTGAGCGGGGTCTTGCTGCCAACACCCGCCCCACCCCGTGATTTTCCTTTTAGTGTCTGTGGCACGTGGCATGTCCTAACCAGCCCTGTTCCCTGTGCTAAGCAGCCTGTGGACCTCTTTCCTTGCTCTCCTAACTGTCTTCTTAGCATTGGTTAAATGCTCTTTTTCTTCCCACTGCTGGCTCTCTGTCGCTCTCCCTTTCGTGTTCTCCCTCCCTTTGTGTTTTCTCACTTGCATTCTCTCTCAGTCTCACTCTGTTTCTTTCTGTTCTGGCTTTGTCAATCTCACATCCTCTGTCACTCCCTCTCCTTCTCTCTCACCCTCAGTCCCTCTATCCCTCTCCTATCACTCCACCTCTACCCCAAAGGGAGGCTGCTTTTCCAGCCCTAGAAAAGGAAGGAATAAGCCAGAGAGCCGAGATCCCATCCCTGCCCACTGGCACCTGTCACTCTGCCTCGCCAACCTCTTCTCTGGCTAATTCCCCATTCAACCTGTGGTTGCCTAGTGAACCCAGTCGCATTACCACCTCTGCCTTCCTCCTGGCTGCTCCCTTCTACTGAGATCCTGCCAGTCCCTTCTCTCTGTCGACTGTAGCATCACCTCTTCCAAAGGGCCTCTCTCTCCCAGCAGTCTGAGTCCACTGCCACCATCCTGGTCTTATCTCTGTGAGTCACTCACAGGCCCTGTATTGTGATTACCACTTTACTGGTCTGCCTCTCAAACTAGGCTTTGAATTCCTTGAAGACAGTGATATCTTATTCATCTTGGGATCCCAGGCACTTAAGTGTGCCTGGTACCTAGGAGATGGTCATTAAGTGTTTATCAGTATTCATTCATTCGTTCTTTAAACCACTATTTGTTAGATTACTCCATATCTTGAATTATGCTAGCTGCTGATTAGAAAAAGATGGGAAAATTATGTAGTATTTATTGTGGAGGAGCACCAAGGTGACATATACAAGGAAGTTGCATTTGGAGTGTAGAGGGATGGAGGGTGAGCAGAGAATAAACTGCATTGGACAGCAAACAATCCATATCTCAGTAAGTAACAAAGCTAATTATTCCTCTAGTGTTGGAAAAGGGGGGTTTTCCTTGGGTTTAGCACTAGCTGAAGAGAGTGGCTTACTTTTAGGCACAAGTTGTTATATGAAGAGTATCTTTAAATGTCAGACTCTCATGAAACACAACGAGAAACTGACATATGAGAGACTCATGGGAGCTGATACCAGCTGAGGGAACACCAGATTCACAGCTCGTATTTGACACCCACTCCAGGCATACATCCACTAAGTAGACTGAATCACAGACTCAAGGGCATCTTCCCACCTCCCCCCACCCCTTTAATTTACATAAGTTAGTTGTATCACATACAAGGGCTTTGTAACTCTATAAAGAGTGTTTTAGATGGATTAAAAAGAGCGATTCATTCTAACTTGGTGAGGCATTTGAACGTATCCTCTAAGATTGTGCAGGATTTTTTTTCCCCTGAAAACTCAGATTGTAGCACAGACAGACATGTACAGGTGCCAAGTGTACTTTCTTAGAAAGCCTAGTTTTTCTACACAAACCTTAGTGAGCCTCAGCAGTGCCTTGCCCCTGTGGAGTCATTATTGCTCTTGAGCGTTTTTCTTCCATTGTTCTGGCAAATTCCTCACTATCCCACAGCTATTTGGAAACTACTTCTGTACCAAACTTCAGTGTTAACAGCATTTAATAGCTGTCATTAAAAAGCACGCTTCTGCTTAGTAATGGCACTGCTGTGCATAGTAAACTGAGAGTTCTTTTTTGGGAGTAGCCTCAAATCTCTAATTGAGTTGAAAAATATTGCTCATTTATTTTATTCTTAAGACAGTCCCTGTTTATTGAGGTTCAATAAGTCTGTGTTCCCATTATGTTCAAATTCAACCTAGTTGCAGTCTACAGAAAGAGGTTTCCTTACGTCTTACTTTGCTGTCTGGATACCTTCCCAACCTTCACCATTGCTTGTTGAATAAATGCATGTATAAATATCCATTAAGCACTTTTACAAGCAGGTGCGGAGCATTTCACATACATTATCTCATTTAGACCTTTCAGCAACCGTATGGACTAGGAACTATTATTATTCCCATTTTATAGGTGAAGAAACTGTGTTCAAGAGGGGTTATGTAACTTGCCCAAGGTCCCAGCTTTAACAGCTGCCTTGAATGAAATCAGTAGGCAAGCTAAGGATGTGACCTTGAGCCTCATCACTGCTGTGTTAGCTACGTGAGCTCAGACACTTAGTGCAAATTCTGAGTGGCTTCATCAGCTCCAGCAGGCTAGCCCATATTTACTGACCAGGGCTCTAGTAAAGATCAAAGTAAAAGTAAGCATTCATGTAATGTAACTGTTCTAAACAGTTAAGTGTTGTACAAATGTATTTTTTCTCATATGTTTTGTGGAGTTGATTTAATATATTGAAATAATGGGATTTTAAAATGGCATGCAGCACATACATATATGCTTTGCAATTAGTGCAGCATAATATAATTGTGACTCCATTGTTGGAATTTTGATGCCTCCAGCTTGATGAATAGCCATTTTATGTGGGTGTTATCAATTAATCTGGGTAATGAATTCTCTTCATTACCTCGTTCTTCATGTTAATTATACAGGATTTTCTTATTTCTATTTGTCAAGTCAGGACAAGTACAATTTTTTTTTTTAGCCCACATGTCTTTGAATATGGAAGATGTACAAATAGGTTAAGATGATAGGTTTAAATTTGCATTTCTGAAAAATTCCAGTCAGTGGCTTGGCTTTTTTTTATATCCTTTCTTTGTGGTATGAACTTGTATCTCTTTCTTAGGAGGTCCTTTTTTTATTATTTTAATCAAAAAGGTTGTTACCTAAGATAATTAAACTATCTCTAATTTTTGAGAATATAGCTCTAACATATCAACAAGGTATTAAGGATACATAGGGAAGTTTGAATCTTTGCTTATTAATACAAAACAACAAATAATAAGTTCTAGCTTTGAAATACTGTGTGAGGCACCATGACAGATAAAAATATAAGTATAAACCATGGGGAGAAAAGATACAAGTGCATGAAATTTTAAATGATAGTACTTGTAAAAAGAATACTTCCAGACAACCATATAAGAAAAATCAGAAGACAGTATATAATAAACAGACAAATACATGCTGATTGAATTCATTTTGAGTTCAGGGGAGTGGTTGATGGTATAATATGGGTTAATATGGTAATGTTACATATTGATATTTATTAATTCAGTACTAAATTTTAACATTATTAATGTTATCTGGGGCTTTTGTTTTATATTTTATGCTGTGTCAAAACAAAAGAAAAAAACACCCAAGGAACCTTTTTAAAATTGTCTCCAGTCTTTAGCCAGTAATTTTCAGAGTATCTACTGTTAGCATATTGATGGACAACTTCCTATTTTTGGCTCCAGGTTGAAGCCATCCTTGTCAATATTTTTGGTGGAATTGTGAACTGTGCCATCATTGCAAATGGCATCACCAAAGCCTGCCGGGAGCTGGAACTCAAAGTACCCCTGGTGGTCCGGCTTGAAGGTAAGTTATGATAGATTTGCACTGTGCCCCTTCCCCTTATTTCAAGTTAGGTGACCAGCATGTTCTGGACCCACCAACTCCCCAAAATCACATAAAGAAATACTGGATAATAAGATGAAGCAAATGCAGTACAGCAGTAATTCTCATAGCCTCTGACAGGCTAATATGGATTGCAACTCTCCAAGAATGGCATTTGCTGTGTTTCTCCAAATTTTCAAAACTTACTCTAGACTCAAACCCTTTCATGGGAGTCATTCCATAAAATTAGTGTTCTGTGAAAAAAAATAACTGAGAAATACTGCTTCAAGAATTGTTCATCATGGGAGAGCAGCAGTTCTGAAATTTTGGTCTTAGGACTTTACCTGTTAAAATTGAGACCCCAAACAGATAGGTATATTTTGGCTTATATCTATCAACATTTATTTATTTAATTGATTAATAAATTAAAATCAGTATTAGGTGTAACTATGTGGAGCATTTTTTTATATTTATTAATTCATGTCATCAAAATAAAGCCGTTATACATTACCATAAAAATCATATTTTATGCAAAATAACTATCTTCTTAAATTTTAGTAAGAATAGCATCATTGTTTAGCGTTTTTGCAAATCCCTTTAATATCTGGCTGAATTATCTGCTGGTCTGTTTTGCAAATTAAATGGACCTTTTACCTGTTTTTAACAGCATGCATTAATCATTGGAAAATATTGGGTTATGCACATCTTCTAAAGGGTGAACATATTTCAACATATGAAAATATTTTTTAAAAATCCCATATGTTAATACCACCACAGAGCTCATCAGAAGAGCCTTTAAGTGTTGGAAAATTGTCAAGTTCACAAGTTTTCCCAAATTTCAAATTTTCACTTGAAAGTGCAAAATTTATCATTAGCCACAAAACTGTCAGTTGTTTTCCTTAAATTGACATTTACTTTATTCATTTTCAAGAAAATGACTGCCAAATAACCAAATCTGAACAACATTTTGCTTTCAAGTATAAATGAGGTTCCATGGAAAAATAGTTTAGCTCGCTACCCAAACTATTGCACAAATGAATTTCCTCAGAAAAACCGTTGCAGTTCATCGTGCAACAAAAGTACTGCATAAATACAAATAAATGCCTATTGCCCATTTGGTCACACAGAATATTAAAAAGACATGTACTTGAGGGTTGAAATTTAACAAAATTAATAGTTTTACTGTTCACCAAGGATATTCTTACTTGAAATTGGCAATTTCTTTACGATGTGCATAAAGATGCGCAATGGTGAAAAATACAGTGACTGCTAGTACACTGCCCTGATGTGTGGCAAGGTGCCAGTCCACAGTTTTACCCACCATTGCTTTAGCTCCATCAGTGCAAATGGCAGCATGGTATTATTATTATATTATTACTCTGAAAATATTTATATCTTGGGAAACCCCAGGGTTCTTTGAAACATGCTTGGAGAACCGAACTGTCATAGAGAAATACAGACAGATACTTTAGTGTGAAGACCATCCAAAAATCCTGTCCACATCATCAACAAATTCAGATTGCAATAATCAAGCAGTCTCCTTGAGTATATTTCACCAATATAGTTCTTGGGAAAGCTCCATTTCCCAAAGCCCTACGCTGGTGCTGTTCTTCCCTAGAGACCTTCTTCTCCTGAAAATAAGCTCCAGGGATATTTTGACCCTGCTGTGTATCCCCACCCTTTGGAGTCAGTACTCCAGTCACTTGCAGCCTCTTTGTCTCTATGTTTGCTTCTTTTTAGCATCTGTGTCTTTTCTCGCTCTCTGCCACTCTCCTTTCCCCCTCCCTCGCTGATATTCTCTGCCTCATAAACTCAGATCTACATGGCATGGACCTAGCAGAAATAGTGATCACAAAAGAAAATTGGAAATGGTGCAGCCACTGTGGAAAGCAGTTTGGTGGTGATCAGAAAGTTAAACATAGAACTGCCATGTAACTCAGCAATTCCCCTCCTAGGTATATGTCACACAAAAAAATTGAAAGCAGGGATTTAAACAGATATTTGCACAGCAATGTTCATATCAGCGTTACTTACAATAACAAAATGGTGAAACAACCCAAGTGTCCATCAACCAATGAATGAATAAACAAAATGTGGCATATACACACAAAGGTATATTATTCACCCATAAAAAGGAATGAAGTTCTGATATATGTGACACCATGGATGAACCTTGAAGACATTATGCTAAGTGAAATAAGCCAAACACAAAAAGACAAATATTGTATAATTTCATTTATATGAAATACTTAGAATAAGCAAATTCATAGAGACAGAACATTACAGGTTACCAGGGGCTAGCGAGTGGTAGAGGGAAAGGAGAAGTTAATATTTAATGGGTCAGAGTTTCTGATTGAGATAATGAAAACATTTTGGTATAGTTGTTGATGGCAATGGTAACACAAAATTGTGAATATAATTAATATCACTGAATTGTACACATGAAAGTGTTTAAAATGGGAAATTTTATGTTGTATATGTTACACAATAAAATTTTGAAAAGAAAAGAAAATTCAAAATAGCAGATGCTCTATTTGGCAAAACTTATTGTGGACATTAAAATGTATCAATAAATTAAATCTTTTTAACAATGTAAATGGAACATAGTTGATCCCAATAGAAATAATTTCAATAAAAGGAAAGCAATCAGCAAAGCTACCCTGAAAAGAAATTGGTCAAGAAGTAAACAGGGGAAGCTGTTGAGGCTCAAGCGATAGGGCTCCCATCTACCATATGGGAGGTCCTGGGTTTGATTTCCGGGTTCTCCTGATGAAGGCAAAAGCGGGCCCTTGCAGTGAGCTGGCGGCCCACGTGGAGAGCTGATGCAACAAGATGATGCAACAAAAAAGAGACACAGAGGAAAAGGACAATGAGAGACACAACAAACTAGGGAGCTGAGGTGGCTCAAGCAATTGAGTGCCTGTCTCCCACATCAGAAGGTCCCAGGATCGGTTCCTGGTGCCTCCTAAAGAGAAGACGAGAAGACAAGAAGACAGAAGAACGCGCAGTGAGTGGACAAAGAGAGCAGACAGCAAGCACAAGCGGCAAGGGCGGGGCGAATGATAAATAAAATAAATCTTAAAAAAAAAAGTAAACAGTTTATCATTGTTGGTATAATTCTAATTAAAATATTGGTGTCAGGCTGTTCACAGGATCAAAATGACCAATGCCCCTGAGATTCTAAAAGTCAACTTCTTCATGTTTTAAAGGAGAGCATATCCCTAGAGGCAAATCAGACTAGCTGGCCTCTGTCACGTGGAAGTGACTGGAAATGACTGCATGCTATGGTAGGACTTTCTGATGATCCTTCCTGTGCCTCGGTGGTCAGCAGAGGCCCATAATGATTAGTTGCTAGTGTAGTCCCAGCCCTAATCTGAAGAAGCTCTTCATGGATATGAAAAGAATGTTACTCCATTTTTAATTTTTCTCAAAAGATTAAAAGAAGCACTTCTTTTATTTCACACTATGTCTAATATGCCAGGAGTATATAGTTATCTCTAATAATACCTGGATGGTACATGTTGAAATTATGCAAAATGCCATATTCCTTCATAATCTCCTTTAATAATCTCTGCTGGCCGTTTCAAAAGTCTATCTGAGCTACTAAGAAGAGCTTTGAAATTTCGAAATTTGTTAGACAATTGCATCCACATCTTTTAGATTAACGCATTTAAAAGCTATATGCCTGTGGTTTTCTACTTTTAATATATTAAATACTTTGCACAGTTGCTGAGCTTCAGACATTAAAGAGGATGTGCACAAATATAAGAAATTATCTCAGTTGAAAAATAACTGGAGAAACAAAACAAAACCTAACAATACAAGAATATACATAAAATTTTAAGTGTTTGCCCTAATAGAGCCAGCTACTACCTTAGTAGCACTAACCATCATGGCATCCCAGACAACTGCTGGCCTGGTTTGCGGAATGTTGATGATCTCACAATGCCCAGTAGTGTCATTGGGAATTGACTCTGATGTCTCAAGATGAACTCAAAAAGGAAACAGTCCCCAAGTTTATATAGGCTAAAAATACCTGTGGTGACCTTCTTTGTCACTACTCTCCTATCGCCATTAAAAACCCCCAACCTATAATTAGCACCTGGACCATTTACCAAGAGAGCCAAAGGGGCAAGAGCTTTTGATAGTTCTCTTCTAGAGTTCTAACAGGTGTTCTTTTCTTCCTCTTGTGGGAATTGGCCTCCTCAGATAGATACAGGCTCTCACATCCAGCATCATAGTACCAGAGACATGATATCCATTTCTGATTTCTGGGAAACCAGAAACCCCACACCAGTATAAAGCCTCCCTGAAAGTTATGTAGATCCACATAATAGATAAGGGAAAGATGAATTCAGCTTTGTCTAATTGTACCCTTGGCACTGATTGTGGATAACCAAGTGCAGAAATTTGGAGAAGCTATTATTAATAAAGGCCCCCAAAGGGAACTAAATGCAAACCATTCCAGTGCTCCTTGGGCTCAGGAATGCAGATTCCCATAAAATATGTGTGCCTTAAGCTTAGTGCCTGTTGTGGCTCAGCCTGCTATCATTGGCATACCCCTTTGTAAGCTTACCCAACATTGACTAATTATAATATATTTAGAGATGTGCGCAAGCATGGAATCCTTATTAAAAGAGAATTTCCAACTGGAACCTGGAAGGATAAGTAAGAATTGAATCATTGTAGACAAAGAGGGAACCTAGGAGAGAGAGGAGTAGAAGCAAGTCATCAGGCCTCTTCCATACTTGGGAGTTGGTATTGCGATGATAACAGTGGTAAAGATGGAAAGTTTAGACCTAGGTAGATATCAGAAAGCTGTGTGGAGAGAGTAATGGCTTTGCAGCAATGTGTTATGGCTAAAAGACTATAAAGCAGAATAAATGGAGTAGATGTGGCTCTAGCAGTTGGGTGCATGTCTCCCACATGGGAGGTTCTGGGTTCGGTTCCCGGTGCCTCCTGAAGAAAATGAGCAAGACAGCTGATGCGACAGGCTGATGTGGCAAGCTGACACAGTGAGATGACACAACGAGGAGACGTGACAAGAGACACATCAAGCAGGGAACAGATGTGGCTCAAGCGATTGGGCACTTCCCTCCTACATGAGAGGTCCAAGGTTCAGTTCCCAGTGCCTCTAAAAAAGAAGACAAACAGACACAGCAGACAGCGAGCGCAAACAACAAGGGGGAGAGGGAGAAATAAATAAATCTTTAAAAAACAACAATTAAAAAAAAAAAAACAGAATGAAGAAGTTAGTAGCCAGCATCTATGTAATTAGGTAGACCCCAAAATCCAGGCAGAATTGCCACATGGAGGTGAAATAGAAAAGGAGAAGAGATAAAAGAGGGAAGCTTATGTTTGTAAATCTAGTGACCAGATTTATGTTCTTAATCTAGTGATAGTATAGTTGATCAACTTGGGAATGTCAAAAGTGATACCCAGATAGAGAACTAGGAAAGTGTCACTTTTGCTGATAGTCACCCAAAGTTTGTGTTGAAGCTATGGTAGCAGGTTGATTGCATAGCAGGCTGTGGACGGAACTGTGGGCAGATAGAGGGAAGAGAGAGGTGTGGTAAACAAATGCACAAGTCACCCCCATTTTGAAGGCCCCCAGTGAACCACACTCAGGACTTGCTGCACTGTAAGTTGTTCCTCTGCAGTACAGCTCAGTTAAAATGAGAAACCAACCCAAAACAAAAGTCTTCTCACAGAAGATCAGGTTCTCGGTGCTTCCAGAAAACCCTGTTAACTCCAGGGACCTCTGGGGAATTCCTCTTGTATTCAGTTTGTTTTATATTTGTGTTACTCTCAGTGGGAACATAATTCCACTCATTGCACGAATCTCCCCACATTTATTTTTATTTTACCCAACCTTAGAGTAAGATTTGGTTCCATCTGTTTTTCTACACAGAAAACTCTTCATTGTCTGTGGTGACAGAGGAAAAACAAGGTGGTACTAAGAGACGAGAACATTTTGAATAATTCCAAATGGTAGTTTCTAGTTGACCTGACATGACATTTTTTCCCTCTTTTTGCTAATGTAAGCTTCCAAGTTATCATTATTCAGATTCATTCTAAAATTGGGTTCATATTCCCATTACACCTCTCCTTATCTAGCCCGGGATAGTGAGATGAGAGAGGAGTGCCCATCTACCCATACATCTGTGACAGAGCCAGTAGGCACAGAAAAGCCAAGCTTGGTAGAAACATTTTCTACATGACTGGAGTCTGGATTACAATGACAATTATTATTATTGCTAACATTTATTATTAAGTACTTTCTAAGTTTCAGGTGCTCAGCCACATGGTTATACAGTCTGAATAAATGTTAGATTTCTAGTGACTGCGATGACAGGCATTTCCAAATCCGATAGTCTCTTCTGTTAGTGCATTGATTTCACGTGAATAAAGAAGGTGGCCCCTCTTAGTTGTTACATGGTCATTTGGAAGATCCAGGATCTTTGCCATTAAGTGTCAACAGTGTTTGGCCCACATTTCAAAGACTCATTTGCCCACACACAGTGCATTAGAAATGTCCTGATGAGAAAAGTTTTCATCAATCCAATCAGGCTTGATTTAGTGGGATTTTGTGGACAAATCTTTGTTCTCAGCTGTATAATAATTACAAGCTCTTTTACTAGTGGATAAAGAAAGGATTACTCTCCTCTTTGAAAATGGTAACTTTATAATTACATGTATTTGCTTGCCTTATCAGAATAGAACTCACCAGCTGAGGTGCAGGATTATTTTTATTTAAAAGACTCTTGGGTGAATTGAACAACCACATATTTGGGGGAAGTTTAGCTTTTGTAGACAGTTGTTTCTGGCATGAATAAAGAACAAATTATCCAAAATTAGTTTTGTTTTTTTTCCCCCTTTTTGAAATATAATCAGTACTTGGCACAAAAATTACCTAAATAGTTAATTCAGCCCAACTTATAATATGGTGAAGAAATGTATAGACATCTACTGATGACAGTTTTGTATAGTCAGTGTACAAATGTGGTTTAGCCAAAGCTTTAGATTTTGTACAAGTGGTTTTACTGTTCTGGCCCAGAGACTACCAACATCTTAGGGAACTTCATAATGGGCCATATCATAAAAGGGACTG